>OY293421.1:28131460-28558960 GCA_958502065.1 Chrysolina americana
TTTGGTATTTTCACAATTTTATTGATATCTACTTTTTCCAAACAATCTTTATTTGTTAATGTGAAGGTGATTACAAAAGATATATTACTTGGATATTTTTTTGAGAAGTCCAAGAATCGAAAACCATCTTCTTTGTGGTCATACTATTCGATGTTAAAGCCTACTTTGAATTTGTATAATAATATAAACATAAGCAAATTTCCAAAATTGATAGCAGTTTTGAAATGGAAGAATGATGGATATAAGCCGAAGAAATCCAAAATGTTGAATAGGGATGAAATCGAACTTTTTCTAAAAGAAGCTCCAGATAATGTATATCTGATGATGAAGGTATGCTATACCTACCTATATTTATTAAGTAATTAAAAAACTTATTGATTCTTTTATAGGTTGCATTAATATATGGTGCTTGTCGTAGAGAAGAATTAACAAATCTCAAGCTTGTTGGCATTCAAGACCTAACTTATGCTTTATTGATTACAATTCGAGAGTCCAAAATGTAGATTATGAACAAAAGTTGTTAAACGAGTATTTCTTTATTGAACTGAATTCATTGTTTCGTGGTAGGTCTTCCGTGAAATGATGTGCGTAGGTATATATGAACAATTTTAGTATATTGTGAACTTTACCGCCCGCAGGCCATGATGCGCCCACGGGCGGTAAACTGCCACTTTACGCCCGGCGAACCGGGCGGTAAAGTGTACTTTACCGCCTGCTAGTGCATAAATATACTCATATATTTCATATGTATTGATGTGAACAGAAATCGCATAGATACGTACAAAATCGAGAATAGGACACCTGCTGGCATGGTGCCAAGTGCGCCAATTTAATTACTAATCTCTAGGCTTATTTTTTTTGTCGCTGTTAGACCTGATAGTAATGAATATAACAACGTTGAATTTCATTTTAAAAAAATGCTGATTTGGAATAAGTATTCAACGAATCATTTCTTCTTGAATAATCTCCAAACCAAATGATCTAAGAGATATATTACTTATACGGAATACGTGACATTATTGGCGGCAACTGGCTCCGTCCCCAACCCCAGCGTTTGCAAAGCGTAGTCGTAGTAGACATTAGTTTTGACTATCATTACTCATTTTCGCAGAGGAAAACTCGGATAAATATTAAACAGAAGGCATGGTGGCTCCTCTGTCGGATTAGTTTGTCAAGCCGTACCAAACGGCGATCTTAAACTATAAACTCTGATTTTTTATTACATGAGATAGTTTCTCCTCAAAGATCATTGTAGAATCAGATGTGGTTCAATGTCCGTGGAAGTTTAATCCTGAAAAGGAGTTTTTTTCTGTCAGATAAATACCCCATATTCCAATTAGTGGAAGTCGTTGGGTAGACGTTTATATTTGACATTATCGAAACTATACGTAAATTATTTTTAAGTTGAATTTATCCTCTATACACTCTTAAATAATTTGTTTTTTTGAAACCTCAATATAGTCTGGTGCTGTAACCTCAGATTTTAGAGAAAACTCTATAGGATGACTGTCTGACCACATCGTTCAATCCATTTACCACGATATTTTCCATCCAAATAACGTCAAACTGCAGTATAATTGTGCGAATTTCCAAGTCACCAAATTCATATAGATTTTTTTCAGAATTTCGAGAATTAACGGCTGAGTGTCCGTGTCTAACGAAATATCTCACCGAGTTCGTCGTCTTTCCCAAGAAATATGCTGATTATGCTGCCGCAGCAGTATCGCCTTACCAACGAGATGTTAACATAATTCCTTTTGTTAGAATCAGTTGTAGTTGAGCACTCGTACAATTCACATTTATTTTCATGTATATCAGTTTAGTCGTTTTACGAGTTTTGTAATTAAAATAAATTTTTTAAAAAAGGACTTGAGCATTCCAAAAAGTTATTTAACGTGTCCTGGTACACTTCACTGGTTGATATTCAAAAATGAAGGAACAACTCTGTGATTTCCCAGAAAACCTTCCCAATTATTTACCTCTTCTGAAAACCTAAAAACAGGGCGAATGAAAAAATGGGGAGGTGAAAGATACGAGACGCTGACCTCCAATATTCTGAAACCTTGTGGTAGGCAGCCTCCTTACAGACCCAAACCGGGCTACACTGACGATATCATCACAATCGTTGACGGTTAGTATATAGTAGAATATATGTATAATATCTGTGAAGGAATGGTCAAACATTTGAAACTTAACCTTAACTCAAAACCTATAAAATCAGAACATCAAAGCGCTCTGTTGAAAAACTCCTGTAGACTATAAAATCTATCTTCTATTGAAAACTTCTTAGTTGCTATTTTGAAAGATTTTTCATCTTCACAATTCTCAATTGAGGTAGGGAGTGCATTATAAATTCTTCAACCCATATAATACAGAGAATTACTTGAAACATTCAATCGTGCAAAAGGAACATGGGAGTCATCCTTTTATCGTGTCATTATACCGTGTTAACTCTGTTGTGAAATTTACTTTTACTTTTGGAAATGTATAAAGCCAGCTCAAATATTTAGATACTGGGCAATGTCAATATTGAATTTTTTTTTAACAGATCGCTACAAGAATTGGAATTTGGTTTTCTCGCAATTCTTCGAATTATGCGCTTTTATGAAAGGAACACATCAGCAGATAATAGGAACTTCCCCAAAAACAAACACCATAACGTAAATGAGAGTCATCATATGAATAATATGAGCCCAATAGTTGCTTTAAATTCAAGATTGATCTGAGATTATAAAATAGAAACGAAAGAGAAGACAAATTTTATACAAGAGAATCACAGTGTTTTCATCAGGTCAAGTGTTGGTCTGCAGTAAAACCTAGAAACTCAACTGATTCTGCAGCACTGATAATTTCATCATTTAAGTAGCAGTCTACCAAAATGCGTTTTGTCCAAATTTAGTAATTTCCAGGAAATGAGAACGTTTACTGTGAAGAATCGAATACGTTTCGGTGAGATTTAAGAAACCGGAAAAATTGCAAAAATTATGTCCTTAAACATTGCCTTGTTGTCAAAAATCTCCTTTTCATAGCCAATTCAGGAATTTAAAAAAATGAATTGTTATTGTTGTTATTTCCGTCAACCAGCTGCACACCCTTAAGAGTACAACCCTCAAGAATCTTCGAAAGACTTGTCCGAGCTGGGAAAGACGCAGCCCTTACCTTTTAACGTGGGATGCCAGCCATGAATGATCCTAAATGCGTCCATAATGGACAAAACTCATTTTGGATGTCTGCTCCTCATTTACAGTAATATCGAGATCTTCACACTTACTCTGATGGGTTCTGAATGGGTTGGAATGAGTTTGTGTAGATTTCATGCTATTAAAGCTCACACGGAAAAAAACATCTAGAAAAAGTGCTGACAACAACTGGCAAACGTGAATGCGAATATTCACAAAAGTCTTCCAACTATGCCATGTTTTACGCTGCTCAGAATTTGTCGCAAGCGGAGAGGAGGGATACTACCCCTCTGATGGGGACACATGATCGACGCATTCACAAGATGGCAGCTAAGATCAAGTCGGCGAGACAACTCGTGTTTCGTATCCAATGTGTGGTAGACTACATGGCGGCCAATAGGCCTTTCACGTCCACAGGGCGGCGAATTGCTGCAAAGTTGAGACGAGAACCCCACACTTTGAATCAAGGCGTTCTGTTGAATGATGCTATCTGATAACTCCGAAAGAAGTTCGACAGGCCCTCAAAGGCTCGAAGAACTCCGCTGCTTCAGGCCTTGATGGGCTAAATTACTGCAGACCGATAGCTTGCTTGAATGCCTGTTTAACATGCGAATACTTCCCGTAGTGAACCCGATGTACAAATGGATAAATGAGCAAAGAGTGTCAAAGAAGGTGGCAGATGGCTGCAAGAAGAACCTGTTCATCGACAGATGTATCACGCAGGACTCCGTGCAGTAAAAGCATAAACTTCTGATGGCCTGGAACGATCACCACAAAGCATATGATACAACATCGCAGTTTCCCAGATGCCTTGTAGAACCCAATCAAATAGTGAGATGTATCGGACAGCTGATGCCGCTTTCGAGGACTCACTTCGCCATAGGATCAAGTCGAGTCAGAGTCCAAAGAAATCAGGTTACCTTTAGAAGTGGCATGTTTCAGGAAGACTCCCTCAGCTTACTCCATTCTACAGTAGTCATGTGATGAGTATCAAGGTCCCGGATACTGGATGCAGAGCATGTCGTGCGCCTGCTTTCCGAATTTAGGCGGCCCAGCCGATACTCACAGGCATAATGCGGCACTACGAGTGTTAAGGCGCGTATTCATCTGCAACGAGGCAAAGTGAGGCCGAACGAGCGTGCGTAGTGTGTACGTCACAACGAGGCGCGGAAAACTGTGTGGTGCGCGGTCCGAGGCAGTTCGAATGCCATCCGATCGGTGTCGGTACTTCAAAGAAAAATTAGCATGTATGTGGACGGCATTTGTGCATTCAGTTGCCAGTTCCCAACTGTTGATGACATTCGCACGCCGCGCCGCACGGGGTGGATCGATGCCTCGTTTGTTGCCTCGGTATGCTTCGTTCGCAATCAACAAAGTTTTCAAACGAGACATCCGTTTGGTCTCATCTTGCCTCGTTCCTATTCGTGCTCAGATGAATACGCGCCTTAATACTATCATCTACGACTCCCGCACGGTATAGACGAAATATCGGTATTGCCTTATGTTCCGGGGGATATTAAGTCAGTTGTGGAGAATAATAATTGCCTAAGCTATTGGAACTACTCATTCCCCATTTCCTCCAAATATTTTTCAACGAGTCGGACCATTGAAGAAAGATTTTCATCACCTAGTTTTCGGCTCCTGGCAAAACGAACTTTATTCGGAAAAAGGAGGGAGAACGGACGAAATATCGAAATTTGCTTTTTGAACTCCGCAGGCTTTGTCCAAACTACCCTGTTAAAATGGTAAACTGGTAGTTCGGTTCATAGGGGTGATAGGTGGAATGATGGAAGTTTGAAAATTATAGCGGCAAAACTTTGTATACTTCGGTATACTTAAAGTGTCTGAATTTCGCTCCAAGAACTTATTTCACATTTTGCTATTTTTTTTAATTGAAACATCAATAATTTCATAACAGTATTTTGTGGAATAATAAAAGACATTCTTTTTTTTTTAATCCGTTAGGAATTACCCAGACAGACCCTGTCCCGACACTTCCGGAGGGCGCGACTTAAATACTCTGAACGTCGAAGACTGTTTTTAAAAAGTTTTATTTTCAAAATTGGAAAAGACAGAAAACATAAAAGTACTTCTGAACAACGTGAATAGTTCGTCAAGACTGAGTAAAATAGATTATAATTACTACGCGTTTTGCGTTTCCGCAAAGTTCATTGAAACGGACAAAAGTCTGTGTCAGCATCTCGTCGGTGCTCCGGTACTGGAAACACAGGGTGGATCAGGTGTATAACTCCTCCATCGCCAAATGGAAGCATATTTCAAGGACTGAAAAATGCTGCAGCGTTCTCATGGGGTTGGTTATCTGTTGGCCCTGCCGGATTTGGTCTTCGTTTGTTTCGAATGAATTGGAAGCTGTAGTAGGCAGCTCCAAAAATAATTGTAATGTAGATAGGGATGATCCAGTGGGTGGTTGACGAATTTTCTTTATAAACAGTGTGGATCGGTCCTATGTTGTGCTGTTGCTTCTGAAGTTCGTGGATCTTGTCCAAAGGGATGTTCTTGATGATGATTTCGGATACGTTCTCCCTGGGTGGACTATGTGGTACAATGATTTCTGGAAGGAACATTGGTTGTCCATGACTGACGGTTTTTTCGTTGATAAATTTGCGTTCATCGGTTTCGAATCGGCAGCCGGTGGGTAGCTCAATCCAATAGTTTCCCAGAAGTGTTGTCAAATTACTTCGTTTGCAGGTGGTTTGGATTTTGGTATGGTTGGGAAGTATCGCAATATAGTGTGACTCATCGATCTGCTCTATTAAATTGGTTGAGGTCCTTACTGGTGTCTGCTGGCAGGTGACGTAGGTGGACGACAATTGGAGTAGTCGGAATACACAGTCTGGTTGTCTCAGGCCGTCAATAAGGTTGTTATTTGGACAATAGTAGTTTGGTCGCAGTTCCATACATGGCATTGATGTGTATTGGTAGAAGTTCTCGTTCATTATCAGATAGGTACTGGGTGGAACAATCATAGTTGAATTGGCGGTAGGGATGGAATAGAGATGATATAGAAGGTTTCTGGATGGACAATAGGAAAGTGGAGCACAAAAACAATCTTAGTATTTGAATGGTATGCTTCAATTTCTAATAGCTCATAATATCTATGAGTGAATTTTGGATCGTTTGGAAATATCAATTGATTAGGAGGATAGTAACTCAAAATCGTTTCAACTAATTTGGAGAGAAATATTGATTTGGTCCAGTACGTCTCTAATTTGCCAATATTCATCGATATTTAAGATTAACATGTTCTATTTGGTATTCAATTTGTTTAACGTAGAAGTTATCGCCTTCTGATTCTGATCAATTGTTGTGATTGTTCTATTGAAATTTTCGATTATTTCGGTGGTAAGAGATATTTCTTTGTTCAATTTTTTAACGATATTTTGTTGATTGGTTTGAAGATCATTAATTGCCTCGTCATAGTGAGCGGCATCATTTGCATCTAGATTTCCGGAAATACACTTTATAATCGATCCTAAACCGTCTACGAGACCTCTCTTTACTCGTCCATTTGGACTCAATGAATTGAATTTCTGTTCCGCGGAATTTATTTGAAACAAAAGTGTTCGATCAAGGTTTACAAGCTCGGACATATCGGAGATATTTTGTTTTTTATGAATGGTAGCTGTGATATTGTTGTATAGATTTTTTATTGATTGAATTTTATGTTCGATAGGTTTTAGGTCGTAATAGTGGATGAAACTATGGGTTTTTATTCTAGTCGTTCCTAGCTTGAACGGCAGAATCCCTGGGTTCTTGTTCAGGTTGGTTATTGTTGGTGAATGTAAGACGAATTTTATCATTAATTGTTGATCATAGGTGTTGAGTGGTTTTTCGGAGGTTTTCATTTCCAGTATTGGTTCTTCATGGCTGGTGTGTATTGTATCTCCGTCTGTTCCTTCGTTTTCTTCGGCTGTGGCGGGTTCCTCAGAGGGGTGTTGTTGGTCCCTCACATCTGTCATTATTGGTGGGTCACTAACGTTTCCTGTGGTAGAGAGGTTGTCTTCATTATCATCAGATATCGATTTCCGATTGCTAGGTCCAGCTAATGATTGATTGAATTCATCTACGTATTGGAAAAATTCTTTTGTATTTATCTCGATACGGGAAAGTGCATCTGCGTTGGTGTTATTTTTTCCTTTTTTGTACTCCACTTCATATTCGAACTCTTCAAGTTTCAGACGCCACCTCACTAGTCTCGAATTTGGTTCTTTGAGTGACATCATCCATTTTAGTGGTTTGTGGTCCGTTATTATCTTGAACTTACGGCCGTACAGGTATGGCCTGAAATATTTCGTAGCCCATACTATTGCCAACAACTCTTTCTCGATTGTGCTGTAATTTTGCTCTGATTGATTGAGTGTCCTCGAGGCGTACGCCACTGGTTTGTCTTTTCCGACGGGCCCCTGAGATAAAATGGCCCCAATGGCAACGTTACTTGCATCTGTGGTCAAATTAAAGTCTTTGGAGGAATCAGGGTACTGTAGAATGGGTTCGTTGGTCAATATGTTTTTACAATCTTCGAAACATTTTATGAATTGGGGGGTATGTTCGATTTTGGCATTTTTCTTCAGGCATAATGTTAGGGGTTTGGTGATGCGGGCGAAGTCCCTGATGAATTTTCGGTAGTATCCGAGTAGGCCAAGGAATCCTTTAATTTCTTTGGTTGTTCGTGGAATTGGATATTTCTTGATGGCGGCGATTTTGTCTGGATTTGGTCTGACTCCTTCTGGTGTAACGATATGGCCCAGGTAAGCTACTTCTTTTTTGAGGAATTCCGATTTATCGAGTTGTATCTTGAAATTGGTGTCTCTGAGGCGTTGAAAAACTTCTGTCAGACTAACAAGATGTTCCTGGAGGGAAGTCGAATAGATGATGATGTCATCGAGATATACTAGGCATATTTCGTTCTGGAGGCCTCGTAGAATGTTATCCATGACTCGCTGGAAGGTCGCTGGAGCATTCTTTAACCCAAATGGCATACGCAAGTACTCGTAGTGCCCATTCTCAACGTTGAAAGCCGTTTTCGGAATATCTTCAAAATTCATCTCTATCTGGAGGAATCCGCTAGCTCCGCTAGTCTAACGTAGTAAAATAGTTGCACTTTCAAAGTTTATCCAAGACATCCGTTATATTCGGAAGGGGATACCGATCGTCTATAGTTTTTTCGTTGACCTTCCTATAGTCGACTACTATTCTCCACTTCTTTTTTCCGGATGCGTCCTCCTTTTTGGGGACAATCCATATCGGTGATGACCATGGCGAATTGCTTGGACGAATAATACCTTGTTCTAGCATCGATTTGACTTGTCTTTCAACTTCGGGCTTGTGGACGAAAGGGTACCTATATGATTTTGTAAAAACCGGTATTTCATCTTTTGTCTTTATACAATGTTTGACCTGGTTGGTAAAGGTCAGTGGTCTGTTCTCTGAATGAAATATGTCGGAAAATTTTCTACATAACCGGAGTATTTCACGTTTT
The DNA here is from genome assembly GCA_958502065.1 of Chrysolina americana. Lineage (NCBI taxonomy): Eukaryota > Metazoa > Arthropoda > Insecta > Coleoptera > Chrysomelidae > Chrysolina > Chrysolina americana. The sequence continues at coordinate 28,140,140 of OY293421.1, forward strand.
TCTTCGTCGTTCATATGAGAGATTCGAATCAATTTGTCTATGCTAATTTTCGGAATGTCATTTTTTGGGGTCACATCAACATGATATATTGCGTAATTATTTTCTTCAAAATGTATTGATTTTATTGGATTCGATAAGGACAAAGTTATTTCTTGATTTGTTTTATTGGAAATTTCAGCTGAAGCTAGGCCATTTTCTGTTTCGGGAATTTCACAATTTTGGATATTTTGTTTCGGAATGATGACGTCACCGTTTTTTCTGTCAACTGGGATTTTGGTAATCAATTTTGTATGAGGTTTGATACACACCTTGTAATTGATACTTTGAAGGGATGGTTGGTAGCGTATCGGAATAACGCAAGTAGGGGTGAATAATTTGGAATTGACAAAGTCGAGTTGGGCATTCAAAAGTTTCAAATTATCGAGTCCGATGAGACCATCAAAAATATTGTGAAAATTGAATAGGTAAAATTTGAGGCTATCATTTTTTTTATTTCTGGGAATGCTGGGATCTCTGCACAGTAGTCGTGGGATGAGGTTTGAAAAATCGTAGATACTATAAACGGCTCGAAAAATATTTTATCGTGATAATATTTGCAGGCTATTTTGGGGTTGATAAAGGATTTCGTGGAACCAGTATCGATTAGAAGTTTCAAAGGGGGGTGATGAATTTGGATATAGGGAAGTTCTTTTTTGTCGGTCGACAAATGATACTCTATCACGTCTCTTCGTTTATTGTCTGGTCCTCTAGAAAATTTTCATGAGATTCTTCCTGGTACGTGTCGTCATAGTTTTCGTATTCAAAGTTCGTATGGTTCTCTTCGCAATTGGGTTCTACTTGTTCATCAAAATGTTCAGTATTAAACAATTCTTCCGAAATTATATTGGGTCGTTGACCATTGTTTTGGAAAAAGTTATTAGGACTTTGTCTCCTATACTGAGGTGTCGTATTTCGGGTCGATATACTCATTGGTGTAGGTGTGTTTTGAGGAACATTCTGGGATGGTTTCCATGCATTTCGGGGTTTTCCGAAAACTTGGGTATTTGAAGGAAATCTTTGGGTAGGTGGGTTTGGGTGTCTTGGCAAATATATTGGCCCTCTTGGAAATTGGGGTTGTTGCGGTGAGGTAAAATTCATTTGTCTGTATTGTGGTGTCGTAAGTCGTTGAATAAAATTATTTTGAGGTTGTCGGTATGAAAATTGAGGATGATTGATCGGTTTTCTCACAGGCATATTTGTATGATTGGATTGGTTAGATTTTTGAAGGTATTTAATATTATCTTCTTCGATTATAAATTGTAAGGATTGAGCGAGCGATGTAGGCCTCATAGCACGTATAATTGGACCTAATGGATCTTTCAAACCTGCCAAAAATGTTTTGAGTGCCTGTTTTTTGAAGAATTGTCTCTTACTTTCACGCTGAGCAGCATCCTCTACATTGAGGTCGATATGATTACAAATTGTATTTAATAAATGCAAAACGTTTTCATGAAACTGAGAAGGTGATTCATTTGGCTTCTGCCTTAAGTTAACTAAGTCCTGATTCAAACAGTTTTCATCCCTTTGATCTCCAAAATTTTGGATCAAGGCTGATTTAATATCGGTCCAACTTTTGATACCATAGATGGCGACAACTTCTTCAGCCCTTCCTTCAAGTTTATTCATAATTCCGTTCAACAAAAGTGTGTTTTGAAAATTATTGACATTTACTGTGTCCCAATAATGAGTGAGAATCGATTCGAAGGAACTAATAAATCTATGAAGTTTATTTGGGTTTCCATCAAAATTTGGAATTATTGATAAATTCTTGATATCTAATGCTGGAGGAGCCATATTTAATTCTGTATTGGCAATTTTTAAATTATCAAATATTTCGACTAAATTTAATTCCAAATCTTCAGTGATTTCGCAAAATGAAGCACGAGAAGAATTTGACTCTAAATCTTGAGTGTTTTCGCAAAAGGAATCACTGGATGAAGAGGAGTCTGACATGAACTAAAGAAAATCAACTTACAGCATCAGTATTGCGACGTCCGGAACCATGCGTACTCTTTCAGCTATCCTGGCTGGATTCTTGGAAGACACACTGCATATAGAGTTCGGATATTTCGTTTAAGAGTTGAAACTCACAGATTTTCTGCGATGGATATCCACAAAATTATCCTACCGACTGCGCCACTTAAATACTCTGAACGTCGAAGACTGTTTTTAAAAAGTTTTATTTTCAAAATTGGAAAAGACAGAAAACATAAAAGTACTTCTGAACAACGTGAATAGTTCGTCAAGACTGAGTAAAATAGATTATAATTACTACGCGTTTTGCGTTTCCGCAAAGTTCATTGAAACGGACAAAAGTCTGTGTCAGCATCTCGTCGGTGCTCCGGTACTGGAAATACAGGGTGGATCAGGTGTATAACTCGCGCTAGTGTATCATCAACCCCAGTAAACACTCCCCACGTCCGTGGGGTGAGTGATTACTGGGTCCGAGAGTCATGTGCCCTGAGAAGACGGAGTGAACAAATAATTACGGCCTCCTGCATTCTTCCGGCTAAATTTTCTGTCGCATTATGGCAATCCGGTATGATTTTCAAGTTTGAGAGCAGTGGGTCCATCAATCCACCAAGGACCCCTATTATCAGAACCACCATCTTGACAGAATGGTTTGGGTAAAGCCTGTGGAGTTCAAAGAGTAGATCTCGATATTTAGTACATTTTTCTTCTTTTTCTGGACAATGTTCGTTTCGCCAGGAGCTGAAAAGTCAATGACGAAAATCGTCCTACTTTGATGGTCAAGGAGGACTTCATCATGCTTATTGGCTTCTCTTTGCCTGAGGGTGGGGAATGGGTAGTTCCAATAGATTCGGCACTTCTCATTCTCCACAATGGACTCAAATATCTCCCGGACCATACGAGTGTCGTAGATGGTAGTTAAACACTCGTAGGGCCGCGTTATGCCTGTGGATATAGGTTGAGACCGCATAAGCTGGACAAGCTGACAGCAAATGCATTATGGTCTCTTTTATTTAAATTTTTATTTATTAAAGATATTTCTTTTCATCATTATTATTATGACGCAGCGACCATTTGAAGATTAGATTCGAGAAAATTGGTATCGAGTAAAACAAAAAATTAATCTCCAATATTATTCATTACTAAACTAAAGATACTTGAATGCATTATTTGGCATCCATTTTCAGGAAAAAGAAGGGTCAGCGGACGAGTTAATGATATTTTATTAAAATGACGAACGATTGAACTGAAGTATCGAGTAACGTATCGACCAGTAACCAATAAGAAACCTTGAATTTGCTGGGGGATAATCCACGAGTTAGCAGAGAGTAATTTTATCGAGACCGCAAATCTGAAACTTAACCATTGAAGTAGATTATGATTATAAGTAGCCCAACCGAACTTCACTAATGTAGTCAGAGATTGAGATACGGAGTTCATGGAGGATAATAGTCGAAGATGATTCTCCTATCTTATAAGGCCAATCGAGTTTATTATTCGATACAGTTGGAGTAAGAATTAATTTTTACCTTGTAATATTGGCCGGGAATAATGTGTTCTCATCAAATCTGACTGTTGAGTCAAGGCAAAACTTGTTTCAAGAACTATAATAATAATACTCCCTCATAAACACTCATAGAGTGTACCCAGAGGCATATCCTGTGCGGGTAGAGGACGGCTATTATCATTATTTACCATGGCGCTCCGGGGCGACTTATTGATTCTTGGTGGCGTATTTACTTTTCAGCTGTAGGAAAACCCGGAAAACCTACAGCACCACCCCAATGATAATAAGAATGATACTGATAAACACCAAGAAGCACAGCATGTGTGAGTAGGTGACGGCTTTTAGTTTCATTTGTCGTGGCGCTTCGGGGTGACTTACTCATTTTTACAGCTATAGGAAAACCAAGAAAAACCTATAACACCACCCCGGGTGATCGGTGCGTACTCCAAGCAAGAACCAGACGTCAAGATGTTACCGTATTGAATATTCTATTCTATGGTTAAGAGTTCTTTCTTTATCACTGTTCTGAGAGTCTGTTTGATATGTATATATTGAGAAGAAGATTCTAAGATTCTTAACCCCAATCTAATAGTAGCAGTTGAACTAGCACGTGTTCTCATTTTTTTCTCAAATTTTAAATTATTATCAGTGAGCATAATTGTAACAGGTTATGGGACCAGGTGCGTTTTGAGAAAATAAGGTCAGAAGAAAAACGATAATGAATATACATACAGTTGTACCTCAGTTAAACTCGGAAGAATTCAATAGTTGGAAGTTCAGAGTGAAATCCCTTCTAGAAGAAAAACAAATAGAGGATAGTCTGGAGAAAGAAATAACAGACTTTGCAGCGGAAAAGGAGAAGAAAGAATTTAAAATCAGGGATGCTAAAGCTAGATCAATAATCGTTCAATGTGTCAGCGACAAACACTTGGATATTATTAAAGACTCGAGTACAAGTAAGGCAATGATAAAGTCACTTGAAGATGTCTTTCAAAGAAAAAGTGTATTCACAAAACTATCATTGAAAAAGAGATTATTGACACTGAAACATAAAAAACAAGAGAAACTAGAGGGCCACTTTCATAAATTTGACACACTAACTAGAGAGCTCGAAAGCGTAGAGTCTAAAGTAGAAGAATCCGATAGAGTGTGCCATTTGTTATTATCTTTAAATGATGACTATGAAGCAGTAATTATAGCCATTGAAACCCTAAACACAGAGGTTACAATGGACTTTGTTAAATCCCGGTTGTTAGATGAAGAATTAAAGGTGAAATCAAAACAAGGAAACAATAGCACTGTGTCAGAGGCATCATTCAAATCAAACTCATACACTTGCTATGGTTGTGGAAAAGTCGGACATTTACTCTAACTCTAACTCAAGAGGAGGAAGCGGTCAAGGTTTCAGAGGTAGACGTCAGAGTTTAAGAGGAAGAAGTCAAGGTTTCAGAGGAAGATATAAAGGACAAGGCAGTACATTCAACTCTCATGCTAATGAAGCTGATGACATTTCCTTTATAGCTTTAAACAGTGATACGTCTTCAAAAAATATTAATACTTTTATTATAGATTCAGGTTGTACGCAACATATGGTTGTAGGAGACTTAGAAAGTAAAATGACAGATGTAAGAGATCTGGAAAATGATGTTAAAATTGGTACAGCAAAAAGTAATGAAATATTGTATGCCAAAAGGAAAGGTACATTAAGAGGGACATGTCAGGGAAAAATAATTAAAATAGAAGCACTGATTGTACAAGGTATGTCACACAATTTAATTTCTGTTTCAAAATTACTAGAAAAAGGATTTAAAATAATATTTGAGAGTAACCAGGAAGGAAAAACAAGAGCAGAATTGATTCAAAATGATTTTTCATTTTATTGTGACTTGTGGAATGATTTATTTTTGTTGAATTTAGATTTTAATGGTGAAAACCCAGATACCGTAACTGAAAATAGTTCTAGTAGTAATATTACTGAAGTAAATAGAAATAATACAAACATTTGGCATCGAAGGTTAGGACATCTTAATAGATACAGTTTAAAATAACTTGGATTGCCATATAATGTTGAGGTTTGTAAAAATTGTTTAGATGGCAAGAGTACTGACAATTTTTTTATAAGTGTCGTACAAAAACTGTTAGGATTGGTGAGTTGATGCATTTCTTGATAGTGAAATTATTGAAAAATAAAAGCGAAGCAGATTAAAATATTATAGATTTCATCAAATTGATAAAAACCCAACATAATGCTAAAACACAGAATTAGGTGCGACAATGGAGGAGCATTTTCCTCGAATTACTTTAAAAAAATTTGTAGAGATAAGGGTATTAGGTTGGAAAATACGTAATATACGGAATATACTCCGCAAGAAAACGGTAAATCTGAACGAATGAACAGAAGCCTTTTAGATAAAGTGAGAACAAAATTTTCAGAAACTAATTTACTTAAGAAACTGTGGGGTGAGGCGATACAGTGTTCTGCGTATGAAATAAATAGATCTCTAACAGCAGCAAATCATGGAGAAACTCCTGCCATGAGATGGTATAAAAAAATTATCTATCAAAATTGAGAGTGTTCGGAAGTCAAGCATGGGCAATAATTTTACCAAGAACTAGTAAGTTAGACAGACGTGCGAGATCATGTATAATGGAAGGCTACAATGGAGTAGGATACAGATTGTGGGATTATGAGAAAAATTAAATATTTTGCTCAAGAGATGTAAAATTTAATGAAAATCAGACCAGTTACAATCAAATAGTTGAAGATACGAAAAAAGATGTTCAACAGATAATATTACAAGAAGAACAGGAGAATACAGAAGAGAAATTGAAAGAAAATGAAGTTGAAAATATAGGTGAAGTAGTTGAAAGAAAAATAGAGGAAACCGAAAATGATGAAGAAAGTTCAGAGGACGAAGAAAAAGTCCCAACAACATATACTACAAGTAGGGAAAGAAAAATTAAACCACCAAAACACCTGAACGAATATGAACTTTATGCAGCATATTGCTTGTTTTCAACACATGATGACCCAGTAACATATGAAGATGCAATAAAAGACGAAGAATGGAATAGAGCCATTGAAAAGGAACTAAAGTCACATGAAAAACTTCAAACATGGAAGAAACAGCAATTACCAGAAACTAAGAAAGCAATTCAGACAAAGTGGGTGTTTAGAACAAAAGAAGACGGTACAAAGAAGGCTAGGATAGTTGCAAAAGGATTTCAGATAAAGGAGGAGAATCCATTTAACACCGGAGAATTTCAACTGTAAGACTGTTATTGTCAGTACCATTGGAAAATAATTGGGAAATAAAACAATCCGACAGCCTTTTTAAATGGAAAGTTGGAAAGTGAAGTGTATATTTATGCACCAGATGGACTCAAGACAAAAGCAAGAACATTAAAACTGAATAGGGCACTATATGGGCTCAAGGAATTGCCTAAAGTGTGGAATGATACATTCAATGAATTTGCATTAAAACATAATTTCAGAAGATCGAAACATGATTGTTGTTTATATTGTGCTGAAAGTGTATTTATTTTAATCTATGTGGATGACATGTTGGTAGTTGGAAAAAGGGAATACATCAAAGAAGCAGTGGATTCATTAATTAGATATTTTCAAGCTAAGGACTTGGGCGAAGTCAAAAATTTTCTGGGAATGTCGATAGAAAGAAACAATAAACAAATATTAATAAAACAGACCAGATTTATCGAAAAATTGTTAGGCAATTTCACCATGGATGAATGTAAAGAAAAATCTACGCCAATGGAAAAAGGCTTTCAATATAAGGAAAACAGCGAAATAATTAACGTTCCTTATAGGCAACTGATTGGCGGCTTAATGTATTTGAGCACAACAACAAGACCGGATATATCATTCGCCGTTTCATATCTAAGTAGATTTTTAGACAAACCAACTAAAGAGACATGGGATGCAGGTAAAAGAATGTTAAGGTATTTACAAGGCACCAAAGAAAAATGACTAACATATAGAAGAAGTGAAAACAAAGATGTAAAATTAATTGGATATTCTGATTCAGATTGGGCAAAGGACCAAAATGACCGGAAGAGCGTGAGTGGTTGCTTGATCTTGCATGGAGAGAAACCAGTTGCATGGTTCTCCAAAAAACAAACTTGTGTTGCTCTTTCAGCAGCCGAAGCTGAATATGTAGCAGCGGCTGCTTGTGCCCAAGATCTGGTGAATCTTAGAGGAGTTCTAAATGACTTAGGACTAAATAGCGAAACTATACTCTATTGCGATAACAAGAGTGCTATATTAATGTCTAAGAGTTATGAAAACTCTAAACGGGCTAAACACATTGACATCAAAAATCACTACTTTAAAGACCTAATAGCTCATAAAGAAATATCTATCATGTATGTTTCAACTGACCCAAATTTGGCAGACATATTAACCAAGCCAATTGGCAGAGAAACATTTGTATATTTAAGAAACAGGGTTTCTATTATTTAGTTGTTATATATAATAAGTTTGAAAATGCATGTGTGTTCGATTCTAATGTATAAACATTTTAAATCGAGGAGGAGTGTTACCGTATTGAACATTCTATTCTATGGTTAAGAGTTCTTTCTTTATCACTGTTCTGAGAGTCTGTTTGATATGTATATATTGAGAAGAAAATTCTTAACCTCAATCTAATAGTAGCAGTTGAACTAGCACGTATTCTCATTTTGTTCTCAAATGTTAAATTATACATTTATTGTATGTTAATAAAGGAATGCAATAAACAATCAGTGAGAATAATTGTAACACAAGATCCCTATCTAGGCGACGCACAACGCATTTTCTTTCAACAGACGACATCGAACCGTTGCGCTGTGAATATGACGTTGGAATATACGTTCATGAATTTCGAACTCCTAATAATTATTCAAATAATTGGGATGTCGACCATAGAATTTTGTCATTTATTGAACCACACATGGAGAATTCAACACTGAGAAAATGATCATTAGAGAGGTAGCTGAAATGAACGGTTATTCTGTAGATTATTGGTACACAAAATAATTAAGATTCAAGAAAACCCTTCATGACTCTTCGACTTTTCGAAAAGAGGAAAACCCTCGGAAATATATCGTTATCCCTTACGAAACTCGAATTACTCGAGCTTTCGACAGTATTTTCAGATCCCATAATATGAAGGTGGTATATAAAACTTCGTAAAAGCTACAAAAGATCTTGGATACACCCAAGGATAAGACAGAAGAGAAAGAAAAGTCGAGGATTCATCAAATTAGCTGCAATAACCGCGAAAAGAAGTATGTGGGTTAAATTAGAAAAGCCTTGAAAATACGATTCAGGGAACACATTGCTCATCTCCGATTCTACTGACCAGAAAAATCTAGTGTGGCACAACAATGCTTTGGATCACTACTAACGATTTGATGACACAGACATAAGCTTGAAATTAATTAGACAGGTGCATGACTGCTCGATGCATTCGAGAGTCTAGAAATTTCAAAATGTAAAAATAGTATGATTGCGGATAAGGGCCCAATACCATACAGTTCATGGTATAGTAAAGAAATTATTATTCATTTGAAAATGTTTCAAGAATGTTTTCATTCAACCGTAATTTATTCCAAGAATGTTGTTATTGAATCCAAAACAAAAGGTAGAAATGGATTATATCAAGTATGACTCGATTGTTCCTGAACGAACTAACCTGGTAACAGATTCGCCTTTTTGCAAGGCTGGAAAATCTGTTGTTCCACCCCTCTGTATTGTAAAATGAATCAAATATGGTCTGGTTTCTTTACCAAAATAAGGAAATTTTATTTCGAAGGGGTTTACAGGGTTCAGAAAAAGGGATATTTTTAAATAGACAATGAAGACAAAGAACTGAAAGAGGAAGTAATACTATCACTCCAGAATCGAAGTTACTCCTAAATATAGACAGATATTCCACATATACGAAATTGATTAGGGTAAAGGCCTTCATGATTTGATTCGTTGGAAATTTCATAAAACAGAATCGAAAAATGTAAGTGAATTGATCAGGTGTGAATTAAAAGAAGCTGATAGAATATGATGTAGAAGAATACAAAAGGAATGTTTTTCAGAAGAGATGAAATTGTTAAAGAAGGGTTGCTCAGTTTCAAATAGTGGCAAATTATATCAATTCCTACCGTTTGGAGGATGCTAATATTTTTCTTCGTGGTAGGACGGATAAATACACAGAGCTTCACTTCGAAACAAGGATGCCGATCATTTTACCAAATGAACATAGATTCACAGATCTATTGGTTGATTATTATCACTGGAAAACTGAACATGGAGGACTTCTGATGGTTTAAACAAAATTCGACAAGAACTTTGGTTAATTCAATGGCGAAAAATTGGCAACAAAAAATTTGGACTTTTGCAAAAAAATCAAATCTAAAATACTAGTAGAAATGGGGCAACTACCAGCAATAAGACTAACAAAACCTGATAGATCTTTCACCTATGTAGGACTATTTTGGACTGTGGGGAATTATCCGACTTGTATATTTTATATTTTACTTCATATATGTGAATTATTAATTAGGTCAATATTTCCTACATTTCAATTTCAAATAGTACTGTAAGCTCCTATATATATTTCAAATCCATCTGAGGTGTCGTTCTTACAAACAAACCGAGAATTTCCAATTCATAACATTTTACTCAAATTGCTTTCCTATAATCCGATTTAACGAGTACCTACGCTTACCTGGCCGATTTTCCCAAGTTGTAATGGATTGGAAATCCCTAGGATTATATTCCGGCAGTTTTATTTACGGATTTTCCAGTCAGTCACGGTCAGTCAACCGAGAGACACAGTTCATTCGACTTCAAAACCTTCGGTCGCCCTTCAACTGAAACCTTACATCTACACAGTACCTCGGCTGAGATTCATTGCTATTTTCAATAAAGAGATTTATCAAACGTTATCTCAAGTGTTCGGCTTTGCCACAGTATTAAGTTACCCACGAAAATTACAAAATAGGTGGTACGGTTATCAGCCGATATCGCCAAAGGACCAATGGAAAATTAGCATAGAAAAAAAGAAAAAAGATTTAAATCATATGGAGGTAGTCCTGTTTACTTCTGTTTCAGTGAAAGACATTCATATTGAGTTGGCTGAAGGTCTCACCACAGATTCAACAATTCTAACTTTGAGGAGGTTTATTGGACGACAAGGAAAAGGAACTCAAGCAGTTATTCAAGCACTTGGACGAACAAAAGATCGAATAACATCTGATTGCATCTGAAATTGAGTGAGAAAAATATCTCCAGAAAGTCCACATATTGGGGGAAGCCTGGGAAAGGATGGAGCGATTTGAGAAAGAAGCTTTATGAATCTCTCTGAAGTAAATATCTCCAAAACAAGAAGTTTTATTAACTCACCTGATGGACACTGTCAATAGCCGTCCATTGACGTATGTTTCCTCTGATTCTGGTGATCCAGAAAGCCTCACACCATACCGTTTCCTCATCGGAACTTCAAGTATTGAAAAACTATCAGATAAAAACGTTAAAATTCAGAAAGATCTGAAGATGAAATATCGGGTCTAAAGAACTTGTCGAAAAAACAAAATGGTATGGAAGTAATAGGATTATTAAAGAAGGTGAAGTTGCTATCCCGATGGACAATGGTAATGGGTGGGGGACGCAAGCGTCAACGATTAGGCCCCAGTGGGCCCTTTTCGCAAACCCCGGCATCTTCACTCATTCCATGGCAGATACCTGTTCAAACCTCTTCGACCTCCTTATGAAGGTCGAAATATCCTTCCATTGCAAGGAGTGCAATTCTTTTTCCTCCTGGCAGCAGCTCCGAAGACATTTTGTCTGAGCCTGTCATATTTTCCACATTCGCACAGGAAGTGGAAGGAGTCCTCCTCCTCCCCACCACATTCCGCGCATAGTGGGTCTATCCCGATGGACAAACAATTACCAAGAAATAATTGACCCAATTTTATGATTTTTGTTTCTTTGTTCACTTTATAAATTCAATAATAACAATAATAATAATAATAATAATACTCCCTCATAAACACTCGTTGAGTGTACCCTTAGGCATAGCCTGTGCGGGTAGAGGACGGCTATTATTATTATTTGCCGTGGCCGTGGTCATAAGATATGACTATGAAAAAAATGTGTGTTATTTAATGACAGAAAAATTAACAAGTCTGGAATATATTCCTTATATATAATAGATTTTCACGCTGATCATCCAGCCTCTGTGAGGCAACATTTACTGGTCCTCCAAGCCGGATTGAAAAGGAATAATGATAGTTCGGGGTTCTTAGGTCGACGTTTATTGAGCGATGTACTCGACGTTTCGCCAACATGTGTGGTTGGCATTATCAATAGAAATTTTTACAGTTACTCCGTTGACTGCTACTGTTTGATGTCCGTTGTCTCTACCAGTATTTATGTGAGAGCGTTAGTTTGTGATTGGTCCGCTGGGTCAGGTAGCCTCCTAGAGTCATTAGTGCCATAGGGTGACGGAAATTTAATCGAAAACTAAATGATAGGAAAATATTCGATAGAAGTCTTTTGATCGAAAAACAAAAGATAGAATGAACTTTTTACAGAAATTACATTTGATTGGATTTTTTATGATAGAAAATACATTTGGTAGAAGATATATTTGATAGACTATACATCTGAGAAACATAAATGTGAAACACTATTTGATAGAGAACACATTTAATAGAAATAATAATAATTTTTTATTATTGATTTTGTGGTGAAATTTTCACAATACTTTTGATCGAATTTTTTTATGATAGAAAATACATTTGATTGCCAAGGTTTGAAACGTCAACTTTTATTATTGATTAATTTATCAATGAAATTTCCTTGTCAGATGGAGGTCAAAGATTATAAATTTATTGATACAACCAAAGGGAAAAAAAGCTCCATCATAATGGATATTTTTACATTAGGTAGAAATCCGATCCTGTTAAGTATTGCTGGTGGTGTGAGGAATGGCAAAAATTAAGAATTAAGATGCTCTTGTCGCGTGGTCGGAGAGGGAGAAAGATTTCTTATCAGGAAGGAACATAATCACGAAGGGTCAGCATTGAAACTTGAGGTGAGCAAGTGTATCAATATGATGAAAAAGGAAGCAAGGTAAAATTCCGTAAACTAATAGCCACAACCGATCAACAATTTTTTTTATGGATTTTACGTAGTTTTGGCGGTTTCTACTAATTTCGGAGATCTGGGCATATTTTTGAGTGATAAGTAACTGGCATTTTTTAGGGCACATTTTTACCGCCGAAAAACACTCAAAATTATTCCTTCTTTAAAGTAACACAATGTACACACCCTAATTCATCCATTTAACACTATTTTTTTATCAAAAACGGCATTTTTCATCCAAAAATTCAACCTTATTTTGAAATCATCAAAACAACACATTTATGTAAAATTTTTAGTGAATTTATTTATGTCATGTTGGTAACTTTGAACTTTGCATATTTGCACAACCAACTTTTCCAGGCATTTAATTTCAACGTGAATTGGAAATTATTCACTCACTTTTTTCCAGAATCCAACTTGACAAAAATTTCATTTGGATTTTTTGTCAAGTTAGCCAAACAACGTAAGTTCCATAAAAAAATTGTTGATAGCTCGTGGCTATTAGTTAAAGGAATTTTACCGAGAGAAAAAACAAGCAGAGATGCTCCTAGAGCTATCATTTCGAGACATAGTGCTGGATCAAGCGAAGCTGCGAAATATAACTTTCGGAAGTCAAAGTCCCTTTTTAAAAACTAACTTTATTGACAAAAATACGTCTGGATGGTACAAGAGCTAAATTATGACTGAATAATAAATTAAATGTTCCCATAAAGATGAACATGCTTGTGCATCAGTTTCCTGGAATCGCGAGATTCTGCCTCAGCATAGTCAGCGGTTCACACGGGAATGGGCGATATAATTCCTCCCCCTGAAGATTCAACGTAGGAGGGTTAGCGAGGAAGTTGAACCCTAGACATCTCGATTTCTTGTGGTTGTTCGTTTGGTTCCTTGGTTCTGCAGCCTTTGAAGTCAATCTTTTTGTGCACCATGTATACACAAATCGATGCTATGACCAGCTAGACGAACATCGCCCAAAACCTTGGAATGTGTGCTACGCTTTGAAGGATATCGTCGGTTCGTTCTCCATTATTGCTGTTTTTATTGAGTGGAGTTCGTCCAGGTTCAAGTCATCAAGTTGTATCCTCATGATTGGTTTGGGTGGCTCTGACTTCCTCTCGTCTAAGTCTGGTAGGATGATTGGTTCACTATTGGTGACTTGGTGATCGTTTATTATAATTTGGTCACCACAGGATAATTGGCATCCAATTGGAATGTCAAATAGGTAACTTCCAGGTAGCAGGTTTTCAATTTCATTTTGATTTTGGCACCTATGTTTGGTCGTTTGTTGAGACGGTAGGAGGACAACCCATTTGTTTGAGTTGTCTAGTTGTCTGATGGCTGGTCTTGATAGATGGATGGATGTATTATTGCAAGTGTAGGTGTTCTGGACATTGAGCAACTAGATTTCGCATGGATTATCTTCTGTCAGCTCCCTTATGGTAGTGGACGGGCAGATATACGTTTGGTGGGAGATCTCCAAGCAAGGATTACTCAAGAATGCATACAATTTCTCATTTTTTGTCAAATACTTATTTTGAGGTACAACAGCCTTAAACTGACCCTTATTGAACGTTGGAATAGAAAATAGATGATAATAATCAAATTATGAAGAATGGGTAATTGGAATATGTAAAATATAGGTTAATCTGAAATTTGATATATAACTTTCGAGAGTTATGATTCTTTCGAATAGCAAAGTATTCTCGAAACTTATTTCAATTGGTAGTTGGTCTTTGTTGATAATATTCTTCAACTTTTGCAGTTCATGGAACAAATCTCTCGTTTTTATAATACTGGGATAAAGAACGTTCAATCTGGAAAATTGTATCGAGTTTTCGACATCCTATAAAATTGAATTTATGATTTCATATGTGTTTATTATCTGGTTCATGATATTTTTGATGAATATAGAATATTCTCTATACGTTTGATTTTCAACAATTTTGGCAATTTATTTTTGACTCTAAAAGCTGTTCGATATGTTTCACTTGCTGAACTGTACTATTGAACTGATCAATTAATGAGATTGAAAGTGAATTTTGCCTTTTGATGTTTGTTACTAGATCATTTTGATTATTTTGTAATTCATTTATCAGACGATCGTATTTTTCTCCGTCACTGGAATCTAAATTTCCTGTGCTTGATATGAAAATTGATCCAATGCCATTAATGAGACCGCGTTTTGTTCTGAGCGGATGTGGTAAAATGTTGGTCAGTCTTTCAGTCACTCTTTCTTCTGAAAATTGAAATATTTTCAAATAGTTTGATGTATCCCATGAGTAGTCTTTGTGACCGCCTACAAGTGTCCTCACGTTTTTAGGGTGGAATTTAAATTTATTCACCTCAGTAGTTATTGGATTCAAGTCGTAATAATGAATAAGTGAATACGCGTGTGTTTCTACCTTGGCTGTTCCAAGTTTGAGTGGAATAAGTCCTGGGTTGTTCTTAAGGTTTTGTTTAGATATTTTTTCTTGTAGTCCGAGAGTTCCAGATAATCTGAAAAATTAATTAATTTTTAATGTGAGATGGGTATTTTTTGAGAGGGCGTTTTAAATTGTCCATGTGAATTTTTTACTGGTTTTCCGTAGATACCGTTTTCATTGTACGATCAAACGTTCTGATTTGAGTTGGTTTTTGAAATTTATTCGCATCTTTTTTCCTTATATGTTTTTTCACATAAGCTTTTTGTTTCATTTTGAATACAATGGGGCCATCGCGATTTTTAATTTTTCCGTTCCACTATCTTTTCTTTTTGCTTAATTAGGTATGAGTTGATCTTCGAATAGAGGGGTTTAGATCGTTCTTTATGATCGTTAGTGTAATCATTTAGTAATTTTCGATCAATTTCGATATTGAAAGGGTCATTGGTTGAAATGTGACCACTAATGATATCAATTGGTTTGAACTTTGTGACCGAATGTATGGAATGGTTGTATGCCAGAATTACATACATTTTAATTTTTGGAGGGGTTTTCAAAAATCCTCGAGTATTGAGTAGCCGAACGTGTTGTAAAATAGTAGAATGGAACCGTTCTATCATTCCGCTAGACTACGGGTTGTGTGGTGAAATGAAATGGACTTCTATTTTGTGTAAAGCCAGAAGTTCTGAAATAAGGAAGTTATTGAATTCGGTACCACTATCAACGATAATTCGTTGGGGATACCATGATGAGAAAAGAATCGAATGAGATTATCAGCTATTTCTGTACCTATCAATGAATTAACAAGGTATGCCTGCGCATACTTTGAAAAGCTATCTATGATTGTAAGAAATTTTGTGATTTCAATAGTGAATGTATCTAGATGTACAATCTCAAAAGGTTTTGTTGCTGTGGGGGTGATGTTGAGCTTCATTTTGATGGGATTTCGCTCGTATTTACTTTGTTGGCATGTAACGCAATGATTAGTAAATGTTTGAATAGATTCTTTTATGTTCGGCCAATAATATTTTTCTTTTATTCTTGCAAAAGTTTCACAACACCCCGGTGGTTTGATTTACTTTCATGATGGTTTTGGATAACTTCCCGAATGTCATCTTTTTTTGTGACGCAGAAGTTCGGGGTTTTCGAAATAGACATAATACTGCACCCCTGGGGCGACATATTCTTTGATAAAATTCAGAATATAGTTTCTGTATCATTTTGCGATATTTGAATATTAATTCTCATTTTTATCTCAAATAAAATGGTAGTTTTGGGTTTGGCCAGATAATGGAGGACCGAGCTTATAATCAACTGATTGAGCCCTAAGTTCACGGCACATTGCGCTATCAGAATTGCTACAACAGGGTTCTGTTCAGCATTCGAGTGAATGATGTCATCGTCTTAGTTTTCGGGTTCTGGTGGAGGCTCATTACTTGTGGAAGGTAACTCAATGTCTTCCGTTGGTAGGGGTTCATCTCCTGTACGTTCGGTATCAGGTTGTACTTGTAAAGAAAGGTTGTCATTTTCTTCATTACTTGTGGAAGGTATCTCATTGTCTTCCATTAGGTTTACTTGCACCTCGTTAGCAGGTATCATGATAGGAGTATATTCAGCATAGTGATTGGGTTTTCCAATGATCTGAATATCAGAAGAGGGTTCATATTCTGGGGTTTCAAGGCAACGATTTACTGGGTTTCCTTGACCACCAAAAGTAACACATTGATTTGATAGGCGTTGTGATTCGTCTAATATATCATCCAATTCTTCCCAAAAGGTTTTTGTATCCTTAGTATGGATTTCAACACGGGATAAAGCATCGGCATTGGTGTTCAATTTGCCTTTTTGTAGATTATGTTAGAGTCGTTATCGTCCAGTTTTATCCGCCATCTCAACAATTTTGAGTTGGGGTCCTTCAGGGAGAAAAGCCACTGAAGTGGTTTATGATCGGTAACAATACTAAACCTTCTCTCAAGAAGATAGGGGCGGAAGTATTTGGTAGCCCATACGATCGCGAGAAGCTCTTTCTCGATGAGTGAGTAATTTTGCTCAGAATCGTTTAGAGTTCGAGATGCGTATGCAACTGACAAATCTTGGCCAATAGGGCCCTGAGAAAGGACAGTTCCTAGGGCAAATTTACTTGCATCCGTCGTGAGGTTAAAAGGTTTCGAAAAGTCGGGGCATTGCAGAATTGGGTCGTTGATCAACAGGTTCTTGCATGTATTGAAACATTCCAAAAACTCTGTGTTGTGTTCGATTTTTGCACCCTTCTTCAGGCATTTCGTTAATGGTTTTGTCAGTCTAGCGAAGTTATTTATAAATCGTCGATAATAATCTAACAGACCCAGGAATCCTTTGATCTGTTTGGTGGTTTTTGGGATAGGGAAATTTTTTATGGCTACGATTTTATCCGGATTTGGTTTTACACCTTTAGGGGTCACAACGTGACCTAAGTAGGCTACTTCCTTTCGTAAGAATTCCGATTTATCCAACTGAATTTTGAAGTTTGAACTCCTCAGCTGACTGAAGACAGACTTGAGGCGCTCGAGGTGTTGTTGCAGAGAAGTTGAGAAAATGATAATATCGTCGAGGTATACCAAACACTTTTCGTTCTGGATACCACGGAGAATATTATCCATTACACGCTGGAATGTTGTCGGCGCGTTCTTCAACCCGAATGGCATTCTGAGATACTCGTAATGCCCACGTTCGGTATTAAAAGCTGTTTTCTCAATATCGTCTTCTTCCATCTCAATTTGGTGGAAGCCACTGACCAAGTCAAGAGTCGTGAAATACTGGCATTTTCCCAGTTTGTCTAGCAGATCAGTGACGTTGGGTAAGGGGAATTTGTCGTCTATCGTCTTCTCATTGAGCTGGCGATAGTCAACGACAACCCTCCATTTTTGCTTCCCAGAAGCATCAACTTTCTTGGGTACCACCCAAATAGGCGATGACCAAGGGGAATCGCTTAGCCTAATAATTTTTTGATCAAGCATTTTTTTGATTTGATCTTCGACTTCTTGCTTGTGAATGAATGGGTACCGGTATGATTTTGTATATACTGGTACTTCATCAGACTTTCGAATTTGGTGCTTCACACGGCTAGTAAAAGTCAGCGGGGTATTTTCATAGTAAAACATATCAGAATATTCTTTGCATAAAAAAAGTATCTTGGATTTCTCCTCGTCATTTAAATGGTTGCAACGAATTTTTGAAAAGTCTAAATTTTGTTTTGGTGATTCATCAAAATTATGAAAATCAAATTTTTGAATTTCATTCTTATCAAATCTCTCAACCGTAATCGGTTCTGAAAAATTCAAAGTAACTGGTTTTGTGGTATTGTTTAAAATTGTAGTGAGAGCTTTGCCTTTGTTCGCGATAGTCAGACACTCTGGCACTTCACAGTTATGGAAACGTTGGTGAGGTATTACAATTTCACCGTTCTGGATTGATGTTTTCACTTGTATCACTTGCTCAGATCTTGGAGCAATTGTAATTAAATTGAGGTCGTTTTTTGTTTTCTGAAATTTAAGTTTTATCTTCGCGTAAGTGGTAACAAGATATCCGTTACCAAAATCTAGGTTAGCTTGTAAAAGTTTTAAATTGTCAAGACCAATCAGTCCTTTAAAAATATTGTGGAATTTGAAAAGGAAAAATTTCAAATATTTTTGTTGTGGTTGATTGAATAATTTCGAAGCTGGCATAGACGCACTATATTTATGAGCTGATTTCTGAAAGACTGTCGAAACAATGAACGGGTCGTATTTAATTAAATTTGGAAAGAGTTTTTGGGCAATTTCTGGATCGATGAAAGATTTTGTCAATAAGAAATTTAGCATCATATTCCGGAAAGGATATGTATGATAATTCACTAGAACTAGAATTATTAAAAGATATTATTTGCGGAACTAGGTTTGGTTTTTCGTGGTTGATATTTCGTGAAAATTTTCCTCCCAATTATTGAAGTTAGTATCCTGATTTTCGTTTTCATAATATTGAAAATCGTCAAAATGTTCATTATAGTCTTGTTCAGAATAATATTCTTGGTCGGTATAGTTGGGTACATTTTGGGTGTCACTAACTACTGTATTAAATAATTCTTCGGAAATAAAATTCCTCTGAGGTTGACTTTGAAACGAATTCGAGGGGCCTGGTCGATAATTAGGGGAATTTCTTGTTGAAATACTTATTGGTATCGGTTTGTATTGGTTCGTGTTCCTAGTGGATACACACATGGGTGTAGGTTTTTGTAAAATTTTGGTTTTGATTTTGACTTGGTCTAAAAACGTTTCTATTTTGAAATGGTTGCCTGAAAACTTGTGCGTTGGTAAAGAATTTTTGGGGTTGGCTTGGTGTCCTAGGTTGAATTGGTATTGGTTGCGAAGGAAATTGATTCTGTCTAAAGAAGTTATTTGGTGTACTGAAGTGATTTACTGGAGAAGAATTTGGCTGTCTGATTTGAATTGGAGGTCTAGGTTGTGAAAAATTTGGTTTAAAGGTATTTTTGTTTGAAAAATTTTGGGAAAAATGTACATTGTCTTCTTGTAAGACGAACTGTAATGCTTCACTTAAAGATCTGGGTTTCATACAACGTATGGTAGTACCCAAAGGATCCTTCAACCCAGAAAGAAAGGTTTTCAATGCCAAATCAGTATATAGCTTTCTTTTACACGTTTTAGATTCTGCAGTTATTTCATGTAGGTACGTCAATATAATTGCACAAAAGGTTCAATATATTCAGACATCTATCATAAAACTGTTGAGGTTTTTCATTAGGGGCTTGCCTGAGCATAACCACATCTCTGTTCAAGCAAGTTTCATCCCTCTGATCAGCAAAGTTTCTTGTTAAAGTATCTTTAAGTTCTTGCCAATTTGAAACATTTTGAATATTAGCTACTGTTTTAGCGTTTCCTGATAATTTCGAAATGAGACAGTTCAATAAGTAAACATTTTGAAAGCATGTCGGCTCAGCCGCATTTTAAAAACTTGTAATTATTGAATCACAAACTGACAAATATCTATTGAGATCATTAGGATTGACATCAAATTCTGGCACACATCTAAGGTACTCTGAATTGAATTGATTAGTCATTTTATTGTTTGAATTACTAGTACTAGACAAAGAAACTATAGAGTCAGCTGAAGGGTTTTCGATATTCAAATTCCCAAGAATTTGTTACAAACTATCAATGTTCATTTGAAAATAACAACTTACATTAAAATTGTAAGAACTTTGAGCATCCTTTTATAAGGTAGACGACTGGTTCCTCGATTTTTGATTTCCAGAAAGACTTCCTTGCGAGAATGGACGATTCTGTTCCACTCTCCGATGATCTGCCTGTTGAGGGTAACTAGAGGTCCTCGATGGACTGGGTTTCTTGAAGTTTGAAGAGCCGCTTCTTCACAAACACCTCCACAGGACAAAACAGCAAGTTCGATACCCGATTAATCGTTGAATAATAGCACGTTCGATACGTTACAATTTCGAGTATCCTACCGACTGCGCCAAATATAACTTTCGGAAGTCAAAGTCCCTTTTTAAAAACTAACTTTATTGACATAAATACATCTGAAGAGTACAAGAGCTGAATTATGACTGAACAATAAATTAAATGTTCCCATAAAGATGAAGATGCTTGCGCATCAGTTTCCTGGAATCGCGAGATTCTGCCTCAGCATAGTCAGCGGTTCACACGGGAATGGGCGATATAATTTGCGTCATTTGAAATTTCATCCGTGTCAAGCCTGGGATGCAGTATTAGGTCTACCAGAGAAAAAGAAAATATTGGTCCAACTGTTCCACTAAAAATTGATGATTTTTTCTTGCCACAACAGTACCAAAAAACTGAGAGAGGTGAAAACTTTGTTAACTTCCAATCAAAATCTACTGTAGGTAGATAAGTTTATTATATTTGGAAAAAAACGAAACCTTGAACTTCTTGGAAAATGCACTGCCTGGCATATGGATGGTACATTTTTGATTGTATCTGACCTGCTATATCAGTTATATATAGTACATGGATGTCTAAGTGGAACAAACTATTTATTAGAATATGCATTACTCAACTTCATGGAAATATCTACACTGTGGTTTTCGAGCAATTGCGAATGAAAATGGCAATAGTTACAATAACAAGAATCAATCACAACAGATTCGGAGTTTGCCGCGATGAAAGCTTTCAATGGCTGAAAATCAAGGATGTTTTTTCCATTTCAAACAGTATCTAATATCGACAAATTCAAAGATATGGGCTTAAACGGCATTATGAATCCGATGCAGATTTTTTTATCAGCATAGCCTTTGTACTATTAGAATCGTAAACTTTGGAAATCGATATAAATCTAAAAACATCGTTGAAGGATAGCATAGAAGTTTAGAGGGACAATTCCATGCGAAAAAATCATCTATCTGGAAATTTATAGAGGGGCTACTTCGAGAACAGAGTATGATATAACTGAAACTGCAACAACAGATTTGTGGGGATGCTGAAGTACAAAAAACTAACAAGTTCTATGAGGAAAAATATAAAAGACTAGCTGTAGTTGTCAGACGATTCCATGAATCATTTGAAGACAACGACGATTATTTTCTACAATATTTAAAAGCTGTTGCTGCTAATATTTAGTTTCTAATATTAACTTTGTCATTTTGTTGTTTCATTAAAGATTACTAGTTATTTCGTATTCTTCTATAACCTATCTATCAATGAATTGTTCATAAAATAGTATTTCTATCAGCTGTATTTTTTATCATTCATATCTCCATCAAATGCATTTTCTGTCCAAAAAGAATTAAAAGATTATTTTCCTAACATTTTGTTTTCGATCAAATTTCCGCCACCCAGTGCCATTGTTGTCCAGGTCTTCCACAATTGGTAAAAAGGAATATTTCAGGTTTGTTAGGTAACATTTACTGGTGCTTCTCGCTTCGACGAATTGGCAATGAGGATACTGGAGGAAAAAGTAAAGCTTTCTAGAAGAAGCAGAAGCAGAAACAAAATCAGTTTCATCCAAAGCCACTGCTGGTAATAGAATGGACGACGAAATAGGTTCAAAGAAGTCGATTAACAAGAAAACAGCAGTAACAAAGAATTCTATTTTACTCTTGAAGAAACTGAACGCACAAGTACGCGCAGACGAAGATATGGCCAAGTTGTTTTAACAGGAAGAAGAGCTTCTGCTAAGGAAAATGGAACAGAAGAGGAAAATAATAGCAAACAGATTGACTATTGAAAAGGTTTAACATGAAGACGATCAAGAAATTTATGAGGAAGACGAATCACTTGAAGAGGTAAATTTGATTGGCAAGGTGAATCAGTGGTTAAAGAGTGTAGGCACTGGATAGATTCGATGAGGATGATGAATGTGTGGAAAATGGTGGCAGTGTCATATCGGAAGATGTCACTGTGAGGAATATTAAAGAAGGTGAAGTCATGATTCTGATGGACAACCTATTTCCATACAGTGGTGGACGTCAAAACAAAACATGGAACATATCGTCGACCAACTGTCAAGCTATGTCCATAGGATCTTCTGGAGATGAGTATCGGGTAGGATGGATGCCATTACAGGTGGGATTAATGTTTGAATTTGAAATTTATGATTTTTATTTATTTTTTTACTTTGTATATTGATCAATAAGATATAGCTGAGACAAAAAAAAAATTTATGTAATGACAGAAAAATAAACAAGTTTGAAATATAGTACATTCCTGAAATTTAATACCTATAGAGTTTGACGCTGATTTTTCAGATGGATTAAAAAGGAGTATTTCAGGTTTGTGAGGCAACATTTACTGATCCTTCGAGCCGGATTGAAAAGGAATATTTCAGGTTTGTAAGGCAACACTTACTGGTCCTTCTCACTTCAACTAATTGGCAATATTGATACTGAAAGCAAAAGTAAAGCTCGTTTGGAAAAAGTAGAATCAAAAACAAAATCAGTTTCATCCAAAGTCACTGCTGGTAATGGAATGGACGATGAAATAGGTCCAAAGAAGTCGATTAGAAAGAAAACAGCGGGAATAAATAATTCTACCCTACCAAGAAAGAAACTGGGGGCATAAGTACGCGCATACAAAGATATGGCCGAGTTGGTGCAACAGGAAGAAGAGCTAATACTAAGGAAAATAAAACAGAAGAAAATTATAGCGAACAGATTGACTCTTGAAAAGGTCTTGCTTGAAGAAATTATTTAAGAAATAATTTTTTAGATTTAGTGAGCTCTATTGAGCTTTTAATTTGAATTTTTTTTTTTATGCATTCTCGGAACAAGTTTTACTTACCGAGTATACTTATTCACCATTTTGTATCTTCAATACATTGTAGTTTTATTAATATATTGTCAATGTCATTCATTGGTCCTAGTAATTATTGTGTTCTATATTGTATTATGATGATGTGATGTGTGAATAAAGTCAAGTTCAAGTTCAAGGCGATCAAGAAATTAATGAGGAAGACGAATCATTTGAGGAGGTAGATTTGATTGGCAAGGCGAATCAATGGTTGAAGGCAATCTGGATAGATTTGATGAGGACGAGGAATGTGTCAAAAATGGTGGTAATTTCAAGTCGGAAAACGTCCCTGTGAGGAATAATAAAGAGGGTGAAGTTATGATCCTGATGGACAACCAATTACCATAGAGTGGTGGAAGTCAAAACAAAACATGGAACATAACATCGACCAATTGTCAAGATATGTCTTGGATTGGATCTTCTGGTGATGAGTATCGGGTAGGATGGATGTCATTACAGGGGGGACAAATGTTTGAATTTGAAACATATGATTTTCATTTATTTGTTTACTTTGTATATTAATATTTTTCATAGAATTCAATAAGATATGTCTGTGAAAAATAAAGTTTGTTATGTAATGACAGAAAAATAAACGAATTTGAAATATAGTACATTCCTGAAATTTAATACTTACCTATCGATTTTCACGATGATTCTTTAGACGAATTAAAAAGAATATTTCAGATTCTTAAGGCAACATTGACCAAAAATGAGGTTTGTGACTGTTGTTAAAAATGAATGATCAAAATCCACACAATCTTCATAATATTCAGATCTGAGCAAATTCAAAACTTCATATATTGCCAAGTGACGTCAACCGACTAATCAATCATTATCTCGATACTTTGGCTTCTATGAACCACCTCTATTTCAACCACAGAGAATCAGGACTGATTTTTTGCAAGACAATGTAAAAAAGAACCTGCATACAAGGATTTTTGACCGTTATTGGAATTAAATTATGCTCAAATGTTATTATTCTGAAAATTTAAAAATATAGCGATAGTATTGAGGCTAGAATTGAGAAACACCATTTCTAATTGAGAATAATACCCCTTTTACGAATTTGGCTAACATGAGATGTGCTTCATAAATAATATGTCTTTCATGTTACCATTTATTACAAAATAGCATATTCTCGAAAGAATATCAATGAATAAATAATGAAACTAAACTCAGCTTGCTGTTGTTTGATTAATTTCCTTAACCGTTGACATATAAGCTCAAACGGTTTGAGAAATGAGACATGACGGAAGCAAACAAACAATAACCATTTATGCCTATTCATCAAAATTGCCTTCAATTCCCCAGCTAATAATCTTTGCCTCTATTTCTCTCCAAGAAATACTGAAAGATTAAAAGTACAAGTAGCTACGAGTCAGTAAAGGGTTGGCTGTTAAGACTCGATGCGCTCGCAAAGTAGCTTTAATTAAAAAGTATTTAAGTATTTCAGGACAGAAAAATTGCATGAAAGACTTTATATCTCCAAGTTGAAAATTAGCTTGTTTAAAAATGGCTCGGGTTTTAGTGGGCTTTAAGTTTGTTAATTGCTTCAGGTTTTGTCTTAAAGTGGAGCTTTCGATGTAATAAGTTGTATGAGATACCCAATTAAAACTGTTAGAAAAATATTCTTTGATAAAAAAAGACTTCAAGTGAATATTTCAGTGAGTGATAAAGGAGTTTCGTATTTTAGATATTCAATTTCAGATTCAATTCAAAGGATATCTACAATGTATAGTGTCAAAAAAATTCACCTTGAAAAAATCTGAATTTGTCTCCCTTCTGTTTGAAACGCCCCTATAACTCCCGTAATTTTTGCTGTATCTATTGATTTCGCAAATTTCACAGTTTCACATCATGAATAAGTTACAGAGGAGTTTCTATGAGAAGTGAAACAAATTAAGATTTACTCAAACTGGTTTTGACTGTAAATCCGAAGAGATTTACGACCTATTTTGCCTCCTATTATGAATTTTCAGAAATATCGGTATTTTTATACGTGGAAGACATTCGTATATTCCATCATTTTTGATATTTGATAATTTAATATTGAACCTTCATAGTTTATATCAAGTAGCGCACAACACGACGTTCGGCGCTTGATGCCTGGTAATAACCATCTTTGTTTCTATCTGAGTAGTCCATTGAAAGACCATGCTGATTTGTATGACTTAAGTTCAGGTTGAGTCATTCAAAACATGCCATTCACTCGTGAAATGAGCAGTACATGGCTTCGCTTAGAAGAAAGATTACACCCTTGTAACACATTCGAATTGGAGCTATGAACGTAGACCGGACCGGTGAAAATTTGCTCCTTGACATTTTTGGTTGTATCTTCCATACACTCAAACAAATTATATTATGGAGTTATTTGCCAAGAAATACAGATAAAGTGACAAATTTACTATCTCCTTTATATCTCACCAGTGAAGTTGTAATTTTATTTCGTGTAAACTGACAATCTGAAATGTATTGATTTTCATATTCATATGAACGTATTTCCATTAGCCACTTGAAAAATCACATTCAATGTATTTTTAGAATTGTTGAATACTATTATACAAACTGTGAGTTCACAGTATTTCACACAGGTATTCAGAACGCGATTTCTCCATATTACAGTAAAAACTTGTAAAACAATATTATTAAATTGTTAAAATTCTGAATTGCGAAGGCACAATTTGCCCTCACTAGACAATTTGCATTCACCACAATGCAAGGTGTTTCTAAATCAGAATAACACGTGAAAGAGAGAGCAAAATCGAGTGGAACAATCATTATAATTTTGGCGTTTACTCAGTAAAAATGTTTAGAACATTCTTTCAGTCGAGTGGATTTCAGAAACAAGTCCGATTGAAATGAACATCTGACTAGCAAAGTATCAGTTCAATTTAAAATTTCTCAAAAGGGTGTCAATCCAGACATTCGTAGGAAATAACACCGGTAAGCTGATTTAGAGAGATTCTGAAAAATACTATATCATAAGAAATAGTAAGTGGTTGAAAAGTAGTACTACCAATAGCGCTTATAGTCGTGTTGAATCAGAAATTACATGCATTCTTTGAAATTTACAACTATTGAAAACGTGTAAAGGCGCAGCGGTTCGATGTTGGCTACTGAAACTGCTAGCGCTGGGCCAGGTTCTATCCCTGGGTCTGACGGAATTTTTCTCTAGGAAGTTTCCTGGGTTGAACTCTTGTGAGAAGTTAAGACGTGCAATGAACAATCCGAGTTCATTCGACAGTGTCATAGTTGCAGGTGATCGATCTGGGATATGTTACAGTTTTTGTAGGTGATACAGTAGTTTATTTGAAATAGATAAATCTAATTTACAAACATTAAAATAATCACTGAAGATATACATAATTTTATAAATTTAATATTAAAAACTATTGAAGTATTAAAAAAAATAATATCAAAAAGTATTACATTACAAATAATCTGAAAATGCCAATAGACTCTTCTTAAAACTAACAACATTACTGGAAATTTTCAGATATATCGTTGTTGAATTCATTCAAACCTTTACAAAATTGGTTATTCATGCATCTTCTCGAATTAGTTCTATTAATATGGAAGTTGTTTTTGTTTCTGGTGTTATAATGATGAATATCTCTATTTAAAATCACATAATCATTAAAATAAGCTGGTTGAAAATCCTTGACAATCTTAAAAACAAACACCATTGTTAAAAATTAGAGTCTTTTCTTTACTGATAACCACTGAAGATAATTCAACATATAAGAAATTGAAGTATAGCGACTGCATTTTAGAATTATACGCATTCCGCGATTTTGGACTTTTTGCATCTGAAACAGTTTATTTTGATTGAATAGAATTAGTAGAGAAGCACAGTAATCAAAATATGGTTGGATAATACAGTTGAAAGTCATTATTTGAGCATACCGGGTGACCACGAGGTGAGGTATGCCCCCCAATTTTCAGTT
The DNA here is from genome assembly GCA_958502065.1 of Chrysolina americana. Taxonomy (NCBI): domain Eukaryota; kingdom Metazoa; phylum Arthropoda; class Insecta; order Coleoptera; family Chrysomelidae; genus Chrysolina; species Chrysolina americana. The sequence goes on from OY293421.1 coordinate 28,167,460, forward strand.
TCAAAGTACGTCGATATATTACTCAAATACGAATATTTCGACTCCATTACCGATATTCACCTCTTCCCGTTTAACCGGAAGTGATCCCAAACTTTTTTTTTCATATGACACCCTGTACAATTTTTTTCATTATCTGGAAGAAAACGCAATCTTCGAAATTGATAATCGGTTTAAAATGGCGGAGATACAGTTGATTGTTCAGTCGAACAAAGTTGGCCATGAACATCAAACTCAAATCATCACAACTGACGAACGGCGTCAATATTTACGAGAGGAAGGTTCGAGGTAAGATACAGCTGAAAATTATTGCAGCAACCCTATTTTTCAAGAATTATCAAAAACTTCCTCAAAACGGAATAGTACCCATAAAGAAATACTCAATTTCCCAAATGGCAAATTGAGTCAAAATATGCGTATTTGAAACCTGTACATTTAAAACTATAGAAAAATTGGGGGGCGTACCTCACCTCGTGGTCACCAGGTATGTGCTTAAACAGTTCGAAACTCTAGAAAAAGACAAAAACCTTTTTTGTTTTTTTATTGATAATATACTCAGCCTGTTTGTTTAAGTCAAAGAACTGTCAATAATGAAACCGAGGTATTTGATTTCAGATACAATTTCGATACTTTCACCGCTGATATTGATTGTATTCAAATTATTCTGATTTTGCATTTTATATTCTGATGATATGATAATCGCTTTTGTTTTATCATCATCAGAGCAAATACTGTTTCGTCTGCTATAAAAGCTGAGACTAAAAAGTTCCTCCTTCTTTTTGAAATCCCGTATGAAATAAAAAAGAAAGTCCCAGGACGATAGCGATCGTGGTGTGTTCCACGCTTCACACCCCAAGTCATATAAGGTACCAGCTCCTGTTCTGCCTGTCAACCAACCCTCTCAGTAGCTTGGGGGAAAAGATGTAGCAAAGCTTATAAAAACACTCCACAGATCCATAGAGTGGTTTCTCCCTAAACTCTAATTCGTAAAAGGTAAAATACAATTTCGGCTCCCGCCAAAATTACGACCACTTTCAATTCCTGCAAAGGTATGACTGGTTGCCTAGTTTGGGGATCCATTTGAAACACTTGGAAACGCCGTCCGTGTATGGCGCTTCATTATGAAATTGAGAAAAACAACTCAGCCTGAAAAAAAAAACGAAATACTTTGTTGGAATGATTCTTTCATTAGCAGAGTTCAGATTCTACCCACACCTTCCAAATATTTTGTCAAACAATAGCTATATTTTGAGCCTTTCGGTTTTTACCTTATACTAAATATTATTCAATATTTTTGGATATTGGTGCCTGGTGAATTTTAGGTAGGATTTTCTGTTTAACTGTATTTTAGCACTAACAGGTGTAACTGTATCTGAGTCGTATAGAATCAAAACTCTGTTTTTACCAAAACAAAAAAAAATTAGTTAACTATTGCATATAATAGAACAGAGGGTGCGGGCACCAACCTACAATATTATTTAGTTCCAAAAGTTCTTAAATTATATAAAATAACTAGGTAGAAAAAAAAAGTTGGAATCGAAACTCTGTATTTAAAACAATGCTTGGCATCAAAACTTGGTATTTTCTCTTTAACCAATAACAGTGTACCTATTACATCACGTGACGAATCCCGTGTCATTTCATCCGCTGTTTCTAATCAGTATGGGCGTATTTAGGAATAATTTGACAATAATAGTGAGTAGTTTTCGTGTTGGATACTCCTATTACTCCTATTACTAAATATTCAAAGATAATGAGACTTGGAGAAGATTGGAGAATATTTTGATTGGAAATCAACCTGCAAGAATGTTATAAAAAAAACATGTCAATTGCATTTTCAATTCAATGCTTCAAAAAGATTTATTTTCGAAAGAGACCATAAGCATACAGTTACAGTGAGGGGAGAAACATTTTGGAAACTCAATAGTGAAAAAAGGGAAATGTCTCTTTTCATTAATACCAGATATGACAGAAATTCGTAAATCATTGAGAGGAAATAAATCTACTATCAATAAATTACTTCAAAATCACTTCGGAGAAGAGTGGCGCAATAATCCAGACCTTTAGTTTTATTCTGTTATTTTCAATCCAAGCACAAATCCAGAAGTTACCAATGAAGAAGAAGACGAAAATTTATACCAAGAAGAGGATGACGAGCAACTAAGAATATAAGTTTAAAATACTTTTTCCAATTTTTAATGTGGATTTCAGTTTTTTACTTATGAATGTTTAACAAACATGAAATCAAATTTTTTGTTCAGTTCGGATTACCTATAATTTAAATTTTTCATAATTCAATAAAATATTAAAATATTTCAACATAATATGAAATACCAATTTTCATTACGGTCCTGTCCCAGTATGACGTCCATTACACTTGATGGTAACAGAACTCTGCATTTTCAAGAGTTAGTTTCAAAAGTCTGTATTATTGCATGTTTCATTTTCAAAACTCTGTATTTTTAAGCAACTTTCTTGAATAAAAAAATATGGAATAAAATTTTAACAAAAATCAAGGTGGATTTCTTTGAAACATTCACATATGTACCGCAGGAAAAAAATGGTGTAATACCGCTGATCAGATATAAAATGACAGATTTTCGCGGTTTTCTCCAAATGACTTTCGAGACAAATACCCAGTTTTGATTTTATACGACTCATCTTATCATCACAGTCAAAACCAAGGTATCATCCGCAAAGAGATTCAAAGAATGCGAACTTGGTGTGTAGTGTATGTCATTTGAATAAAAGTGGTCCCAGCACGCTTCCTTGAGAAACTCCCATTCAATTTAAATCACATTGCCAAATATGCCATAGTATCTTAATTTTTCCAAAAGGATGATCTATTGTTTCGAAAGCTCTGCGTAAATCCAGAAAAATAGCTACAGTATACTTACCAAGATCTAATGCCATTTTTCATGATGATATGGTGTACTGAAGAGATGTTTCACAAGAACGATTTTTACGAAAGCCAGACTGAGCACCAATAATTTTCAATTTGATCGTTAACTGTTATTTCTAGAACTTTTCCAAGTGATGGCAAAGTATTAATTGGTCTCAAATCACAAGAATCTATTGACTTGTTAACTTTAGGGATAGGAATAATGGTGCTAATTTTGAAGTGATCTGGGAATATACCTTTTTCTAGAGATGTATTAATAAAAATCAGTAATACATGTTCAAAACAATCAAAAGTTTCTTTAAAAAATTTACTATTAAGAATTTCCTGTTTGTTTATTTCGTTGTCTAATGAAAATATGATTTTAATTAGTAGTGTCAATTCACTAAATGACTGATTAATAGGGGGACAGTTATGGCTCGACCACAACTCTTCATAGTCAATACTGTTAGCAATTTATTGGGAAATTGTTGTCAGTTTGACGGTAGGAAGAACTCATAAATATGCTTCAAAATAACACCTGACATTCATTCATGAAACCTTATATAAGATCATTCCCAAAAACACCAACCCCATGATGAAGATTCAGGAGAAACTGGCGAGAAATCGATAGGAAAATTACCTACCTGATTTGGTAGTCCTGGGAATCAGGTTCAATTTGAAGAGGAGCTTTGGGGCCAACGTATCGTAAGAACACGAATTCTGATGTGGTTTGACTGTGAAGTATTTCCACTGCAGTAGATAGAAAACCTTCTGTCAATTTCAGGCTGTCGTGCCATATGATTTCTGCCCTTTGGTGACGGTGGAATCTTCCGATTATTCCATTTTTTGCTGGGTGGTATGCTGTGGTTTGCAGGTAAGTCGTACGTGTCGAACGGTTCGAGTGCTTGAACAGGTGAACCTCAAGTTGGCAGCCTTGAACAGTGGTTACTCTGAATAGCGTGTCGAACCGAGAAATCTTGTGGTAGTGCAGCTATTCAGTAGCTTCTCTTTGGTTGCGTAGACGTATGGCTTAGAACCGGCGGGTGAACATCTTGACCATGGTGAGGTAGTAGCGATATCCATCGAGTAATGGCATAATCATTGGCGTTAAGAATCGTATTCCATTCTAACTACTGAATAGAAGAAAACAGAATTTACTTCAATGCTCGAGACATAATACTCATTTGCACCGGGATGAGAATGATCGTCAATTTTTTACTGGAAAATTATCGTTGGTTTGACAGTAGGAATAACTCATCTGAAATGTTTACATACTTTAAATCAATATCTGAAATTACTTCATATGATATACCAACAAGCACAAGTTGAAAAACAATTTGTTCAACACAAATGAGTAAAGACACAGTTTGAAAAATAATAATAAGATGAATCAAGAGATGTTTCTTCTGAACAAAATAAAGGCATGCAATATATTATAAATACATAATCAGGATGAATCTTGAAATAATATCTGTTTACCATTTTCAGAGTTGTGCATAGTTTTCTTTGGCAAAATATTCAAATAAATTACAGAAAAAAAACTGTCAGTGCCTTCTCAATCATTTCCGAATGTTGTCCGGATATATAATATTACTCAACAGGTGCTATAAGCGACATCACTTCGTTCTGAAATTGAAAGTAATTCCGTTATATTAAAATTTTTCGATTTTTGTCAAACATGTTTAGGTGATATTTACAAAAATCTGCACAAACCTTATTGAACATTAAAAATGCTCAACAGGGTAATACACATAATAGCATCCTTCAGCAAATGTTCCTTTGTTGACGGAGGGGTAGTGATGAGTTTACAGCGTTCATCCTCATTATAGTATATTATAGCAATTATGAATGAAACTATATATTTACAGAAGAATGTAAATTATTCTGGTGATTATCACACAGTTAGTGAAATGACATCTATTATTATCTATATTTTAGTCCAGAGAAAAATTATTATTATTATTGTATTCATGGATATGTATAAGAGTGGCAGATATCTGATCAGATATTTTATTAGTTATTTGCGGAAAATCACCAGCCACATTATATCTTGAAAGAAAACTAAGAAAGCTAAACTAGATGCATTTGGTCATATTTCATCATGAACAAAAAGTCTGAGCGTGGGGGTAATAGGGTTTATGGAGCTAATGAAGGTTTATGGAAATTTGAGTATATAACAAATAAGTATGGATAACTTCTTTATCAAGTACAACTCGATGATGGTTATTTCCTGAAACGCCATATAGATTAAATCAAAAAACTATGTAACCTAGAATTGCAATAAGGTTTCTTTTTCAAATGATCCACCCATGACCATTCGAATAACCTCAACAACATTCTTTAACATTTTTCCAACCTCCTTGATAACATCCCAGACAAAATCTAGAAGAACAAACCAACCGAACAACCCCGGACATTCTGATTTGCCATATAATGAACTAAATTTTCATCATGAAAAATAATTAAATATTTCTCATGTGGGAACTAAGAGTACCTGACGAAAGGCAATACATTTCAAAACAAAATTTGATTATAAAAATAATTCCTCAGCAAGATCATCTTTTTCTAAACGGGGTTCGTCCGTTCAGCGTCGAATACGAGACCGAAATGCTCCAATCCCTGCTTTTTTATGATCGCATACCAAGCAGAGAAAGGGATCTGAACTCCATCAAGTACCATTCTGTTATGTAGACACTCCAAACTCGAAAGTCCACGCCCCACCCCGTTGTCTGGAGAAGTATAACCGTGGAACAGACGATTCAGGATGTGAGCTTCTATGAAGATGCATCATTCTGCGAGATTTTACGTCAAGCTGCCGCAACTCTTCTTGTGTCCATTTCATTACTTTAAAGGAGTAAAGTAGAATCGGAAAATCAAGCATATTAGTTGCAGCAACTTTGTTCTTCCCCGACAGTTCTGATGACCAGATCTGTAGGATTTTGTGCTGATACTTGCCGCGGAGAGAGTTTTTGAAGGAAGCAACCTCTTGGGTGTGGCGTTGTTCCACCCCTAGGTAGGTATACGTCTCTCCAGCAGCCAGATGATGTAGGATGCTTCCGTCTACGAGCTGAACGTTCTCTCCATATTCCTCGCATCATCCTTTTTCGAGATGAATTGTGGCACATTTGTCGATCCCAAACTCCATTCCGCTAGCATGCGTGTACTCTTTCACAACCCTTAAGGACTGATAAAGGTCTTTTTCTCTGGAGGCATAAAGTTCAAGGTCATCCATGTAAAACATATGGGTGACCTTATGCCTCCGGTTGCTAGAGGTGCCGCAGTTGTATCCACGGACAATGGCAGTAGTGAGATGCAAAAGAGAAGAAGGCTGAGATAGTTCTGTTACTATTATTATTTTTTTTAATATGTTAGGAATTACCCAGACAGGCCAGTATATAAGCTACAAGAGTTCTAGATCAAAATCGCATGTATTCTCTTATGGTGGTCCATTCCAATTTCGGCTCTTTTTGGAGTGGGAGAACGATCAGAGCGTCGCTGCGTTCATCGTGTCACCTGTCATTTGTCTCTTCTTCTTCATCACGGAACATCAGTAACCTAACCTAACCTGTCATATGTCACCTAACACACCAAACTTGCATTTGTCATGTGTCACCACGTTGCCAGCAGTCAAACGTCATATTTTCTTCCTCTTCCTCGTCATCTGTCAGTTGTACACCTAACGAGTGTTGTGAGCGACTCCAAGATGCCGGCCGTCCAAGGCGGGAGTTTTAAATTTGAATTTGGCGTGGTCACGTGGTTACGTCATCATCATGGAGCTCGTCGTCGACGCGGAACATCAAGTTCTTTTTCTTCCCACCAGATACCGTAACTGGGGTGTGGTTCTGTGAGCGGGAGATTTGAATTGGTTGAGTGATCTGAAAAGAAAAAATATTTCCGAACACGAGGTTTGAACCAGCGGTTTATGTTTGGTAGCGAGTGAATAAATAAATAAATAAATAAATAGAGTTTTATTTTACACAGTATTCTTTCAATTCTACACCAGGAATGATAAGTTCAAAACTCCCGCACACAGCAGCTCAATCTTCGCCCAGAGGGCTCAGGAGAGGAGAGGTTCGGGAGGACGCACTGAGAGCCGCCTCCCTTACTCCGCAGACATTGCTGGCTGCGAAGCGAGGGAGCGCTTGTGCCAAGGGGTACACAGGGTCCCGACAAAGGGGCGCTGGTAGCCTCCCCCGCTGGTGTTAGCGGAGGGTCGAGCTTTCCAGTCCATGGTGGTGATGGTGCGTATAATACATGCCTCCTGCAACGCTCATGCATGTCGTTCATGTTGAATTCAATGTAGATAATTCGCTTTGTCTGAGTTTACTCGGAGGTGGTTGTTTGCGTGCTGTCCCGGAAAAGGCTGATGCAAAAAACCGGGTTTGGTAGCGAGTGAAGCTAACCTTGCCTCCACGGAGATTTCGTACGAGTTGATGTACAAATGTGGGTATATATTTCTCCAGTCACCAGAGCACGCTGTTTGAATATTAAATAGAAAAATTATGGTGAATGGAATAAAACTGTGATAATACAAATGATGTTTGAAAAAATGTGAAAAATTGCAAGGTAACGAGGGTGTAACGTTTGAACGTGCGATTCCAATGAAGTATACAGGGTGTTTCAAAATGCATAATTCAAGAGAAAAATGTTACTGCTGCGTGTGTCAAATGTCATGTAGAAAATGGGTCATTGGGGCAATGGGGGTAGCGAAGTATTCAGCAATAATATATACAGGACGGCTTACATATTATTTAGGAGAAAAAAAAACAACAGGTCGTCTGAAAATGCAGCAACTACTTGCCTATGCAGAGAGAAGGAATTACATCAGACTTTCAAAACTACACCGTTTCGTTTTTTCAAAACCCTTCGTTTTCAAAATCGCGCACCGTTTCGTTTTTTCAAAACGTATCGTTTTCAGAAAAGCACACCGTTTTGGATTTCAGCTGAGGTTAGATGAAAAAATATTTTAAATAGAAAAATTCATGATACAGTTTTATTTTGGTAACATATCACAAAGCCATTTGTAAAGAATAACTACGTTTCGGAGACTGCAATTATAGTGGGGTAGATTATTAATGTGATGCATACAAGGTGAGAGACCATCGTTGTTTCCGAATGTTGGAACCATTCGTGACGTATTACCATAGTCCTACAAATTCACAACACGTGTAGATAGGTCCAATTGATGAAATTTCCCAGTAAGATAGTCACGTTTTTGAAGTCCTCGTACATAAATGATATCAACATTTTGTAAATTTTTCTAGAGGATGGAATCTAATTGATGATATTCCACAAAGCCAGAGGAATACCTCAATCCATGAACGTTTCGCTCCAAGAAACAGGCGGTACGTTTATCTGCTCTACTCAAAGAGGAAAATGGTATGGTTGGCAGTAGTACATAATTAATAGATTGAATTCCAATCCTAAGGGCAATCTCCTTAGGATGTAATTGTTGCTCGATGGTAAAGCCTTGAATATCTACAACAGCTATTCTCATGTTGACTCTGTTATTGATACTGAAGTGAAAACCATATGTTCAGTTTAATTTGTTAATGATTTCGCTGAGTGGGAGGTGTTCAATAACAGTGTCGTGCACAATGATGCATTAGGCTCGATGATGCCTCGATTTCGAGTTTCACATCAACAGTGGAACTTTTAATGCTCTCGTCCCTTCTGGAACAATCAATAACAAAGAGAGTGTTGCCAACAAATTCGGTGGAGCTCAGCAGTGGATTATGTTGATTAGTAATTTTGTAGCTGAGACCGAATTGTGCATAGTAGAAATAGGCTTGCGAAAAATTTCCCTTTGCAAAATTCAGATGTATATCTTCTTTGGGATAATTCTCACCGTTCAGAGTGAGCGTTATATTGGTAATATTCGAATGAGTGAATATATTTGGATCATTGTTGAATTTGGTGTAATCACGATATTTTTGGAAACATACAATCACATAGCGAGGAATTTCGAGAAACGATGAAGTCTTGACGGCCCATACTTCATTTTTTGCACCTTGTGTGAGAGCAGGCAATATATGGAGTTTCCATTTTATGAACGGCATAAGAATAGCAGTATCAGTTCGGATGGCCTTCAAGAGTTGCAATTTAATATGAAGATGCGGATAAATTCGTTTAACTTTGAGTTCGATATTTGTAATATCCAACGTAACTTCCGTCATTGGCGTTAGTGCTCCAGCAGTCTCCTCTATTTTGAAGCAGTTGCTATCATCTGCAGCTCGTACTAATAGGATGGTATGTTTGCCATAGGAAACACATTGATAATCGTTGAAAATATTCAAAAAATGTTTGATTGGTGTGAGCATGTTGAATGAGATCAGTGATGTTGATAACCCCAGCGTTGTTGGGAAAAGTCCAACTTGAATTGGCCAAGTGCTTGATTTCTTCGTCGGTGTAGGTGAGAAAGCCTCTGACAGTACTAACAATTCCAACTTCACTAACCGTCTCCAATTCCTTACCACTTTGTTCATAACTAGCAGATTGCCACATGAAAGCGCCAGCATTGTTTACGAATGTTACACGACCATCTCCTTTGGTTTTCACAACTTTTCCACTGATGAATAGCAGACTATCGTACAAAGCATCGTAAGCGTCAGATTGATTGATGTTGATTTCAATGACATCATTGTTGCAAAAGGACTTGACTTATGGGTAGTATGTCCGCCATTCCACGTTTTGTATGGATTCATCGTTATGTGGTTTTCGGAAAATGTTGAAAACTTGATTGGACAACAGTTTATTCTCCGGTGACAGTAGTTGACGCAAGTTGAAGGTCTTGGTGAAGACTGAGGTGGGGTATGGTGGTGAGTTATTCTAATGAATAGTTGGCACCATACTTCCGCTTCAATTCCAAACGAACGATTAATTCTTCGTTTCGAAAATCAACTAGTTGAGAATGTTGGTAAAGCACTCGCAGCGTAATATTGTTTATTTCTTCTCTATGAGCAATTGGCAGATAAATAACATGGTTATGCGTTTCGTCAATTGCGTAACCAGGATCAACACCAACAGCAAATTTGTATATCGTATGAGATGGTGCGTCGTTGTAGAATTCTCCAAACGTAATGTTGCTATCTATGTGTATGGTGCGTACTCTACAGGTAGATCTAATGCGTAATGCAAGTTGGGTTTGAGAAGAGTAAATGAAAACCCCAAAATGTGAGCCAAAGTGTTTTCAGGTCGAAAAACGATTGAGTGTTTGAGGTAGAATTTTTCGCTTTTCAGCGTATTATTATTCGGTTTGAGGTAGAAAAACTCCTCGTGGTTTTCCTTGTATGTTTTGGGTGTGACGTGTTTGCTCATCAAAGCCTCAATATCGCCAATTTCGTTAGAGCCAGCAGGGATATCGATACTTTGTTCAGTTTTGCCGCCGTTTTCAAAGTAGTAGAATTTCGTATTTTCTTCAATGTTGGGTTTACTGTTGTATGAATGGAAGCTGAGCAAAGCCAAACTGTATCCTGAATTGGCGGATTGAAATCGATGGAAAGCCTTGAAGAACGACTCGTTAACGTCAATATCATAGACATGACTGATATAGTATCAGAAGCGACCCACCTTAAATAATGAACAACAACTTGGATGTAAAATCATTCATTCTTACAATAATAACATTCAAATTTCGCGCTAAATGGTCCATGATACTCTGCTTATTTTAGTGATGCGGTTGACAGTCCGAACTCATTTTAATAATGAATGAAACATGGTAGACGAATCTGCAAAGCGATTCGATTTCTGTAGTCCATTGGTAATCTGTGCCATACATCCATCAACTCCCAAGGTCCTACGTTCCCAATCAAATATCCGAAAGTGCAGCAAATATAGGTATGAGGGGTGGGATTCCTCCAGAATTTGCTTCGAATGGAATTATACCAAGTTCTCGTATTTTCTTACGTCCTCCTGCTTGACTCAATGCCATTTTAGCAGCTCGCAAAGCCAATGCACTAGATTTCTTGATATTAGTAGGATTGTGTTTCCAATTTTTAATGATCTTTTGAAGCAAGTTGCGTCGAAAGGAAACGCCCATACCAAGCTTACGTTTCGCTTTCATGGTGGAAATAACAAGCCAAGCTGCAGCCCGTTCCCCAGATTTAGCGTCTTTAGATTTAACTTGTTCCCAAGCTCTATTTTCCTACACTTGATCTGCTTTATGACGGTCTTCTAGGAAGTCGGATTGTGAGTATGCAATATCGTGGTCCCTACAGCTTCCGTCCAAAGGATTCTTGCCAGTTTCTCCTCGTTGTAATCTCCGTCTCAATTTGGTGCCAGGTCCGCAAAACGACTGCTGTAGAATAAGTCAATATTGATAATGATGAAAGATACCTTCAATGCTTTTATTTATAACCGTGGTGCGCTCATGTTTTTTCATCACATAATGGAAGTCGTTCAACAAGACAAGATACTGCTTATTGAAAATTTAGATTATTCGTTTGGAGCAGTATGGTTGGGAAGCACGGTAAATTATTACCGAATTCGTTTCGTGCAATTTTTTGTGGGCCAAGTGGCTGTGGAAAGACAAATGCTATTTCAACACTGTTATTACACCCGAACGGAGCCAAATTCGAAAGCATCTACGTTTATTCAAAATCTTTGTACCAACCCAAATATCAGGTGGTTCAAGAAATTTTGGGAAAAGTTAAGGGTTTGGACTATTATCCGTTCAGGGAAAATGAGGATATCATAAGCCCTCACGAAGCGAAACCAAATTCCATATTCATTTACGATAATGTTGCATGCGATGGTCAACAGAAAATTCGAGAGTATTATTCTTTTTGTCGACACCGAAGCTGCATACCTGTGTCAAACATATTCAAAAATTCCCAAACAATTGATACGAGACAATTGTAATATGATTGTGCATTTCAAGCAGGATGAAATGAATTTGAAACATGTACTCGATGAACACGTTTCCCCAGACATGTCGTTCGATGAATTCAAGAGTATGTGTGCAGAATTCTGGCGGCAGCATCAATCTGGAACCGTTGTGATTATGAGAGATTTTGATATAAATGCTGGACGTCATCGTCAAGGATTCGACAAATATATAAGTATGCAGAGGGATTGATGTATCCCACAGTTATCATCATGAAACCGTTGATCAAAGAAGTTAATGTTATTCGAAAGACTTAAATCAATTAAATTGAAAAAGCTATTCGAAAAAAATATTTGGCTTTGAAATTGGGCAGATCCGAAGAAGATGAGTCGTTGCAAACATTCTTCAAACCTGTATCTGTTCATTGAGAAAAATAGCAGAAATGCCGCATCCGCCATGTGCTACTACCCCAATGAAAAGAGAGGCAAAATCTGAACTCAAACAAGAGAAAGTGAAAGAGCGTGAAACGTCTCCATTCGAATCCTTCGAAACGACTCCGTTCCAATCCCTCGAACATGTTGAAGATACAGATGATAATGATGATGATGATGATACCTTTAGCGTAGGCGTATAAGAGGAACCAGATAAAAGCTTTGCATCAGAAATGGATGAACAAGTTTTACAGGAATATATCGATCAATATCCTATAATGGCTCAATCGTACATTATAAAACATTGGAGCAATGACAAAGAAGTCGATAAAGTATACGGCCCTGTATATGATGGTGTATCTTCAAAATGGTTTCTGGGTAATAAAGAAATAGATTTCCACAAACGCAGCAGATACATTGAAATGGGTGGATATCAATGGAAAGAAACACCCGGTATATATAAACTCAAATTTTAAAACACACCTCAAAACTATAATAATGAAGATATGCAGGCATACAAATCAATTGTAGATTTGTCGAACATTCACAAAAACTCCCTAGGCTATCCGAAAGGTACTCGGAAATACAAGTACACCGGCATAATTAAACCGATGTTTCCTACAGGAAATCAACGTGAAATATCGACACGTACCGCTTTACCCAAAATACCCGACCCTCCAGCAAAAGGTAGCGGTTTCCCTAAAAACATTGCAATAACATTCAATACCAAACCAATGGAGTTTGTTTATTGGGATGACCCCAACGAACTATGCGAACGTCTCAAATTATTGATAGCCTCTCGGGATGCTGGAAATACTTCACATGACAATGAGATTATTACCATGTTGAGTGAACTCAAAGAGGCAAATATAATTCTATAAGACGACAAGCATCCATGCATACATTCACATTTTCAAAATGGTTGTGGACAAGTTTGGACGTAGCGACAGCAACACCGGTGATAGAAAGCCCTCTGGAGGCGATTTGCTGTACACTCCAGATGGTAACATTGATTTTGATAATTTGAAATTGAGTAATGAAAAGATCCCCACCAATAATACTGATGCTGCCAATAAACAATATGTGGATGAAATCGGTAGAAGAATTGTTGCAACTATACAACATGAAGGTAAACAACACCATTTGGAAATTGTTCAACTGAGTGACAAAATGGTAAAGATGCAACATTAGATTGAAAATGTATCGAATGCAACAAAAAATAATCTGGAAAAGAAAACTCAAACACTTACAAGTAATTTTATTCAAATAACGCAAATGAGTGAGGTACGCTATAATGAAAAAAAGTCATTTTTCGAATAATTCAACTAACTATACAAAACTGATATTGAAAATATTTGTTGAAAAAAGTTTCCGAAATAACCGATTCGATTCATTCACACAATTTAAAATGGGATATTAAGCACAAGGAAATGCTGCTAACCAAGAATGAGTTAAAACAGTTTCGAATTGATGTTTCACAGCAAATCACCAAAATAAATTCAGATATAGCGAGTGTAAAATCTGGTGTCGAGGAGATTACTAAAACACAAAATGTAGCGTATGCATCACCATAATAAAATAGTATATTTCGCAGTTTAGTCATCACATATGTGTGATGGCTTCCAAAGACAAGATTCAACTTGTCCGTGAACTGCAATTAGAAAAAATTTATGGTAAATGGACTTTGCCGAAATGAGACCGTATGTCCATCAAAATCGTAATTTCAAACTCATTCTATCGTTACAGATTGTTTTTCGAAATTAGTGTGGACTCGTCCGCTGAAAAAGAAATCGGGTGAGGAAATTACTAAAACGTTTGCAGATATTTTGGCACACACGAAGCGATGCCAAAAAAATCTACAAATCGATCAGGGAACGGAATTTCATATCAGTAAATTCCAGAGTTTCATGAAAAACATGAGATAAATCACTACAATACGTACAGCATCCTAAAAGCCTCTATGGCCGACCGGATTATAAGGACTTTGAAGGAAAGATTATACAAGTATTTCAGTTTGAATGGCACCTACAAATTGCTGAATATATTACCTGAAATCACAAAATATTACAATGATACACGTCATTCAAAGACGGGTATGAAACCTTCGGAAATTAATAAAACCAAAGAGAAACAAATTTTCAAATAAACATACAGCCACTTGAAAATAGCTGGACCTAGAAAATTCAAAGTCGACGATGTTGTGCGAATCAGCAAGGCAAAGCACGATTTCGAAAAGGGTTACACACCCAATTGGACTACAGAATTATTCAAAATCTTCAAAGTCAATATTACCAACCCCGCCACCTTCATGCTGGAAGATATGCAGGGTGCTCCTATTAAGGGTGCTTTCTATGCGGAAGAATTACAAAAAACTGCAAATCCAGATATATATCTCGTGGAAAAAGTTCTGAGGAGAAAAGGCAAAAAAATGTAAGTTAAATGGCTCGGTCTGAATAACAAACATAACAGTTGGATCGAAAATGTTGATTTTGTAAAGAATCTTATGGAAAACAAACACAAATCATATAATTCTGAGGGGTCACGTGATCTGATGCTTTAAAAGCGTATGCAAGCACAGACAAATATTCAGTTTGAAAACGAAAATGTGTCAAGACAGTGGCTACGTAAGCAAAGTTGAAGATATGTATGATAGTGATGAAGAAGATTACAACGAAACTCTAAATGTCATCGACAGAGCATTGGGGCAATATGAAATGGCAGCTCGGATTGAACATCAGTTGATGTTGATGGCCTTTCCCATGCCATCCTACGAAATTCGATGTGGTCTAAGTCCATCCAAAGAATTCAGCCCATGCATAATTTTGAAGCAACAGTTCCCCATTCGTTCCATCAATTTTGCTTCTTTTTAATGGGCAAACCTCATTAACATCCTGCAAGAAATAAAGGAAATCTTCTTTGAATCACAAATCGATGACTATGTAGATGAATATGATCCAATCACAACGCGTTGTGGTGATTACATTTACATCACACAGTACATCGAAAGTCATACCAAACAAATTTCCAAGGACACCACAAACATGGATCTGTCTCAACAAGATGTAATCGACATTCGAAATACACACATTGGGGTGCTGTCTGACCGTATCGCTATGCTGGATGCCATGAACTTTTGTGAATATTATCGTGGTGTTTTTGACATTATTCAATCGTGGTTGCGTAATAATAAAACTAATTTGAGTTTGGAAGAAATTATAGAAGGTTTTTGCCAAGCCTCATCTTTAGGTAGTATGTTGGCTAATGCTTTACGTGAATATTTATTTAATTATAAACAAAATTTCGTATATGATTTATGTAATAAATAAAAAAAAAAGAAATTATGTGTGTTTAATTTCATCAAGTTTAAATTTTTATTAATTTGCAGACACTCAAACATAAAATCATTTTCAACTTACCTTTTTTTGCTCAACACTATCCTCCATTGTAAGCGTGATCACATTTTTGAAGAAAATACTTTATTTTGTAATTTTTGGGAATAATTTTTAAAACCTTTTGAAATTATTATAAAAAACACGACTACTTGTCTCCCAGTATTACGATTCACCTTTTTTTATTTAAATTCAGTTCACAAAATTTCGAAAATAATATACATAATTATGCACTTTTTCAAAGAAAAATATTTTACTTACATCTTATTATTGATGATTGTGCACACACGCAAATAAGTCGTCTAACAACAACACTATTACTCTTAGCCTCTACAATCATTTCCAGTACAACTCTCATCAATACACATGCTAATATTGTGGACACTAAAATAAGAATTCTATAAACATCAAATTCAACTTGTGACTTCTTTTTCTCTCTGCCTGCTGGAAGATCTCGAAGATCTTGAAATATCAGCTTCATCTTATACTTGAATGCTGTATCTTTGGAACATGACTAAAAAATACTGTTAACTGCTCCTCATTGACGCCAGTTAAACTCATTGTTTTTCATTGTGTTCTATTACAACCATGATCGAAATAATTTTCCTTCACGCACATTGCCATGTGTTTCACTCTTTTCGGCACGTTAACGTATAAAACATTATTCAATATTGCAGTCAAAAGTATAAAATTTGTTTTCAATTGCGGAAACATATTCTACAATGCTTGAGGTTAGATTCTTCTTAACAGATATCTCGTTTGCGGTAATTTTCGATTGAATAATTATTCCTGAATACATAAATTATTCAGCAGCTTCAGCACATTTTTCTTTTCTTCATAAAATTCAAAGTCTTTTTTAAATCTTGAATACGCTCCTCAAACTCCTCCACTTTACGTTCTTCAACGATATTACCATTTCGCTTCCCAAAAAACATTTAAAATTTGAAACGCTTAAACACGCAAAAATGCAACCACAATAAACGTTTTTCGCGTTCTAGAAAACAACCTGAAATTAAATCGAAAAACTATATGTTTACATGTATTTCTTATGGAGATTTGACATTTCGAAATTGCTCAAAATACACGTTTTCGCGTTCGAAAAAACAACTGATATTTGAAATCGTTAGAACACGTAAAAATGCGACCACAATAACCGTTATTTGCTTTCGAAAAAACAGCTAAACTTTGAAATGCTAAAATATGCAAAAATGCGACTAAAAGAGACGTCTTATGTTTAGTTCAGTAGTTCTTTCTGCTTCGAACAAATTGACTATCTGTCACTTTGCATGTCTGTCAATCTGTCTGTCTCCTATTTCCTATCACCGAAAAAGAAACAGAGTCAAACTGGCACATACTGGGTATCGCACGTTAAAAATTACGGACCCTATTACGAAAACAGAAAGTTGTCTTGTTAGAGTACTCGCACGTTTCTGTACCTTCACTAATAACGAAGATAGCCTCCTATGCCCTTTTGGCATTAGAAAATTCTTTAATATGTTTCTTGACATCGAAACGAACCCATTGATACCAAAATCATCGAAGTTAGACAACCGAAAGTAACTTAATTTGGACCCTTCTCAATGCCCTATTTCAATTTTAAATGATAGGAAGTGCTTATTTTCTGATGATTCGTAAAGAACCAGAAGGTTGGTAATTCACATATTGGGCACCTTCCTGACGATGGATAGCGCTGACGTATTCGGTCTCGATGACACGTATTACATTTCCGATTGGGATCGTACGTTGAAACGCTAAACTCCTGTTACAACATTTTTTTTCTAGAAATGAGAAGCTCTGTTTACCTTCTTGATTGGGATTTAAACGCCCTATACGCGTTTTTTTCCTATCTTGAATAATTTTTGAATACTCTGTGTATGTCTATCAAATTTCGGAACACTCAGTATGACATATCACCATGTTTTTCTATTGGGGTAGCACGTTAAAACGCTAGACCCAATCAATTTTTTTTTAAATATGTTAATGAGTCATCCTGTATGTTTTTTCTATTAAATGATATGTTGGTACACTCGGTATCCTATACGCTATGATTGGGGTATTTTTCCGTTGAATAAAGGGCACTAAGCGAGTACACTACCTTTTTCATACTTCTTTCAAATTGCTATACGCTCTGATTTTCGAAAGCTAAAGCGCACTATGAGAATTCTTATACGGGGTTAACTACATTTTCCATACTCCATACATCAACACCTTTCAACTGCATTATGATATTTTCGTCGAACAAAGGACACTATGGGAATTCTTATATGGGTGTCACTACAATTTTCTATATTCCGTATGTCAACGCCTCTCAAATGGGGGTGCTCTACGTTATGATTGGAATCTTTTATTTGTTGAACAAAGGGCACCAAGCGAGTAAACGAGGGCGATTGTAAATGACAGCTGACAGATGTCACGTGTGAGACGCCACTATGCTTTTTATCTCAATTTATGTGTTTAATGACACCCTGTATACGTAGAACCGTCAATTTAGATTTCTCAAATGTTGCATACCCTGTAGACATTGCTAGCGCACATTGAATAGACCTTGGAATAACTGATGGAGGAATGTGATTTCGTTCATGAAATTGCAGAAATACGTTCCTCCATCATCAACATAAATTTATATGGTTACAATTACCCTACACCGATTGATAGTGGTTCTACAATTAGCGCAGTGTCAGAGGATGTCTGGACGCAGTTTTCTGATATTAAACAAGATATACATTTCTTCCCATGCACAGGCATACGGGTAATCGGTGTTTTTAAATGTAAATTTTAAAAGGTAATAGCCCAATTACCATTTAGTTTTAAAATAGGTAATGGAGAGTTTGTTCAAGAATTCCTGATGATACCAGATCTGACCTTCCCTATTATTCTAGGAATCGATTTTTTAAGGTCAAATAAGGCAGTCATCAACCTGGAAGAGAAAACAATTTTTTTAGTGAATGAAAATGAGTGGTTTTCTATTCCGGAAGTAGACTCATGTCATGACTTGGGAAACCAAGAAGCTGTGGGCATCTCAGCAGTAGTTAATAAGACTAATAACAGCGAACAAATTGATAAATGTACTGTGAGCGTGAAATCAGATATTCTCAATTTTTCTTAGATGCTGTCACATTGTTTGTTACTCTCTGAGGCGGAGAAAAATCATTTAAAAAATTTAATAGAAAAGTTTGGTACTATATTTTCGAACGTCCCTGGTCGCACTACTTGGTATGAGCACAAAATTAATTTAAAAAATAATAACGAATTTTTCATAAAACCGTACCCCATTCCAGTGGCGCACTGGGATGCTGTTAATCAGTCTATTATGCAAATGAAAAAATGGGGCGTAATCGAACGGGCGTCAACCCACTATATTTCCCCCCTCATGACTACGGTGAAGAGAAATAAGGACATACGTATCTATTTAGACGCCAGACACTTAAATTCGGTCATGGAACCCGATTGGGAATTACCTTTGCGCATTGAAGACATAGTTAGGTCCCTACATGGAAAGACTTATCTTTCAAAAATAGACTTAACCCAAAGTTATTGGCAAATACCGATACGGAAAAAGGTTAAGAAATACACTGGCTTCATGGTAGGTTCTAAGACATACCAGTGGTGCGTCCTCCCTTTCGGCATATGCACCGCAGTTAGTTCCTTTTCTCGCGCTGTTCGAACTATTTTTGGAGAAGAATTTTTTGGATTTTTGATAGCTTACATCGACGATTTGCTGGTGATCTTCCTTTGAAGAACACTTACAACATTTAGAGCAGGTTTTCTCTAGGTTGCAGCAGGCTGGTTTGACTATCAGGGCAAACAAGTGTCGGTTTTTTCAGACAGAAATGTCCTTTATAGGCTACCGGGTATCCCCAGTAGGTATCCGCCCTGACTCTGATCAAATCCAGGCCATTTGTGACTACGAGGTGCCACGGAACCCACAGGAAATAAAAAAAAATTTAGGTCTGGGTAACAACGAACGTAAATTTACTCCTAGGTTTGCGGAATGTGCGGATCCCCTGACCCGACTTCTACGAAAATCAGTCCCTTGGACGTGGGGGCCTGATCAGTAGAGAGCGTTTGGGAACCTGAAAAAAAAAATTGCAGGCGGCCAATTTGCTGTACCATCCCGACCCCGCTCTACCGTGGCACTTGGAGACTGATGCGAGTAATTTTGGTATCACTGGTCATTTATTCCAGGTAGTGGGAGGCCAGCGGCGTCCCGTTGCTTGGGCCAGTCGATTACTTCTCGACCGAGAGAACCGATACCATTCCAGCGAAAAGGAAGTCTTTGCTGCCGTGTCGTGTATCCAGAGATGGAGGATATATCTATTAGCTAACGAGTTTGTTTTATATTCCGATAGTAAGACTCTCACTTACTTAAACTCATGTCGGCTATTATCCCCCCATAACGAGGTATGCTTTAACTCTCCAGGAATATCGTTTCCACGGTGGTGTGCGGGCTGAGTTCTCGCCATATAAGCCAAAGAGCGTGAGTTCGAATCTCAGCATTGCCACCGGTTTCGTGCATGGCATCACACGTATAAAACGTAAGGGCTACGTCTTCCCCTAGCTCGCACAAGTCTCTGACTTTTGAGGGTTGCACGTAGGGATGCAACCAGTTGACGGATATAACTATTTTAACATTTTTTTTTTAACAAAATCAAACATATTTCGGGCCCCTCGAAGGTTATCGCTGACGCGTTGTCGCGATTCGCCTGTTCTAGATTGCCCACGCCCCCTGACAAATGTTTCCAATCGCTGTTGTTGAAACTCCTGCCCCAGCTTTTGAAATCAATGAAAAGTATAGCCTCAGAGCAAATGAAAGATAAGAATATCCTTGAAATCCGAGAAAATCTCAAAACAAATGAAAAATATTCTACAAATTATATTTTTTATAAAGGAGTGTTGTTTTAAAAAAGGTAGCGAGGCGGACCAGCCCCGTCTATATTTACCTGGGAATCTGGTGAAAGATTTTATCTTGGGCTATCAACGCGCTTTTGGGCATCCCGGGGTCTACCGCACCTTGATGTCCCTAAGGGAAGAAATATTCATTCCCAATTTACAACAAACGATGAAAAGATATGTTAAGGGATGTGACGTGTATCAAAAGGCCAAGATATCAGTTCTTCAGAATCCCCCACAATGTCAAATCGTGCCATCATCTAGAGATGATCTCATTGCTATTGATGTATTGGGTCCGCTTGTGCGTAGTCGAGGGGGCGTTTCCTATATTTTTGTTGTATTTAATGTCTTCTCTAAATATGTCACTTTATACCCTCTGAAAAAAGCGACAAGTCATTCCATGTTGAATAAGCTAGTAAACGACTATTTTCCCAGACACGGTAAGCCTTTACGTATGCTCTCTGATAATGCTACTCAGTTCAAGTCTAAGCTATAGCAGGGTTCTCTCAAGGAGTTGAGTATCAGGTTGGTTTATGTGTCGGTACGGCACGCTTGCGCAAACCCTGCGGAGACGTGCATGCGTGAAATCGCTAGAATTTTAAGGACGTATTGTCCATGATAATCACAGTAAATGGGCTATGGATCTACCCTTATACCAGGAAATCATAAACTCGGTAGTTCATGAAACTACCGGATTTACCCCCGATGAGCTCGAATTTGGAAACGAGAAAGAACGGTTATTGCCGACCACTATGTTTCCACCACTGCCAGCGCCGATGACTCATGATGGAAAAGTGTTCTTGGCGGCGGAAACTTTCAAGGCAAAGACCGCGCGTCGTGCCTTACAGCACCCAGCTCGGCCTTACAAGAATGTCGCTTCGGGCGATCTGGTTCTCCTTAAAGCAAATAATTTTTCTTCTGCCCTCTGTGCCGCAACCAAGAAGTTGCTAGTTCTGTTTGAGGGTCCGTATCGTAATAAAAAACAGATTAGGGAAAATACTTATGTCTCACAACAAATCGAGTCTGATGGCGAACGCTGCGTGTTCCACGCTTCCCACTTGAAATTGTACGTGCAGTCGACTTGATTGCACTCACAAAAAAAAGTATATTTATTTACTCAGTCACTCCTGAGGGGGGAACAGATGCGACGAAACGCCGTATCGTTCCCGTGTCCCGGATTAATTTATCACATCGGCAACATCGCGAAACTGTGTTGCCCGGACTTTAGCTACTCCGTTTTTTTATGAGTTTTTTTGCATTTCTTTCCTTTTGATAAAACGATTCGTAGGAGAGCTGTTAAACCATATTTGAGCGTACCTACTGCAAAACTTCACTATTTCACCAGTGAGAAAATCAACGAATTGCTTGGGGTTAGATGATTTCAAACACTCCATTTTGTGTTCTGAATCAGTGCCTGCATTTTTAGGTAGGTGGCTGCTTTTTCTATACCTGTAATTTATTATCTAAGTGTATATTATTGTGTTATGTGTTTTCTGTACGGCATTGTGTAAACGAATTGGATTTTCATAGTCTATCCATTTTTAGATTTGCCTCACGGCCTTTTCCGAACTGCATTGGTGGACCCGTTAGAAATAAACGTTTTTTCGCCACTTTGTGTGCCACATTTCTTCACTCTGTGAACCCGAACAAAAAACCCTGAGATTAGAGTGTTCTGCAA
Organism: Chrysolina americana; assembly: GCA_958502065.1. Classification (NCBI taxonomy): domain Eukaryota; kingdom Metazoa; phylum Arthropoda; class Insecta; order Coleoptera; family Chrysomelidae; genus Chrysolina; species Chrysolina americana. The sequence continues at coordinate 28,189,550 of OY293421.1, forward strand.
CAACCCCTATTATCAGAACCACCATATTGACAGAATGGTTTGGATAAAGCCTGCGGAGTTCAAAGACTAGATATCGATATTTTGTCCGTTTTTCCTCCTCTTTTCGGACTTGATTAATATGAGAAACATATCGTGTCATCACATAACAATCATAAAACTAAAGATGAGTTCTTTAGCAAGGGGTCAACGGGGTCAAATTGTGAAAAAAAACGGAGTCTGTCTGAAAGGGGGTATTAACTTGATGAATATAAAAAACAACTTTCAATGAAAATATCAATTATATGTCAAAAGACGAATTCCTTATCAAGGGGATAAGGGGGTCATTTTGAAGAAAAAAATAAAATAGAATCGGAAATAAAATCACTAGAGTTTGTCTGAAACGCGGCATCAACTTGATACATATAATAAAACAGCTTGTTTAAATGATAACAATAATATGTCGAAAACTGAATTCCTTAGCGAGATGTTGAGGGAGTCGTTTTGACAAAATAATATCGGAATTAGAATCACTAGAATCTGTATGAAAGATGGTTTCAACTTGACCAATGTAAAAAATAAATGGTGATAATGATATGAATCCTAGTGATTCATTTTGCCAAAAGAGTAAAATAAAATCCGAAATAGTATCACTAGAATCTGTCTGAAACAAGGTCGCTAAGGAATTCATCTTTTGGCATATTATTGATATTTTCATTATAAGTTGTTTCATATATATATATTATTCAAGCTGATACCCCGTTTCTGACAGAGTGAGTTTTCTTTTACTATTTTGGAAAAACAATCCCCTTTGCCTCTCGCAAAGGAATTAATTTTTTGACATATGATTGTTTATATATGCATCAAGTTTATACATCGTTTCATACACTATAGTGATTTCACATCCGATTATATTTATATTTTTCTGCGAAATGACTCCCTCTTTCCATCGATAAGGAATTCATCTTTTGACAAATAATTCATAATATCATTAAAAGTTGTTTTTCATCTGTTTCAAGCTGATACTTCGTTTCAGACAGACTCTAGAGTTTTTTTTTTTCGTTTTTTCAATATTTTGGCAAAACGACACCCTCAACCTCTCGCTAAGGAATTAATTTTCCGACATATGATTGATATCATCAAAACGAGTTGTTTTTATATGCATCAAGTTGATATCTTGTTTCAAACAATCTCTAGTAATTTTAGTTCCGATTCTATTTGTATTTTTCTTCAAAACGACCCCCTCGTTTCCTTGATAAGGATTTCATCTTCTGACATATTTTTTATGTATTATCATTACAGGTTGTATTTTATATGCATCAAGTTGATACTTCGTCTCAGACAGACTGTAGTGATTTATTTACGATTTGTTTTAACTTTTTCACAAAATGACCCAGTTACATAAAAAGGACAGTCTATAGGACTGCCCCTGTTATAAATTCTAGGTAACCAATATCACTCCAGATGTTTTAATCACCAGATAGATGGCGCAAGTGACTAGTTTTCCTGAAATTCAAGCAACCCCAATCACGCACTGGCGTTCATATACAATGGCAACCGATTAACATTCAAAAAAATGTTCTGTTGCTAATTGTAAGGACAATTGCAGCAAATGCCAAAGATTCCCAAGATCTGATGAGAATCACGAACTTCGCCCTTATATTTTTCTGAGATAAGAGCGCAGTTGGTGGATTTGTGGAGCCACCGGTGAATAAAATACATGCCTCATACTTGTGGTACAATTCAAATGTCCCGCGATAATCATGTCGAAATTTTATCTCTAGATGATACTTCAAGAACGCAAATGTAGGGTCACTAAATCAAGCAGGCCGTTGCGTCCTTACGGTTACGGGTATGGCCAATAGGCGTGGTCTAATACTTGATGTAGTTCGAGTGTTCAATATAACCCACAGAAGTGCCAATGAGAAAGCAGAGGAAAAGTTTGGTTATGTATTTTTGAATAAAAAAAAACTTTGTCACTTTTGGTTCATTTTTATTATATTTTACTGTTGACTGTTGATATTTGTTATTAACTGTAATTGAGAGGTGCACAATAAACTCGAATTACGAAAAAGTGTCGGTAGATTTCCGGGCCCAGGACAGTCCCGTCCCGACAAAGGGTAAATTACATAATATGGAGATTCAGATTCAGCCGTCGACCTAGTACCATTAGGTCAGGAATTGGGAAGTTAAGATGATAAAAAACATGAAAAGTTGTCCTACGATGGTCATCGTAGCATTGGCATTCGTAGCCACATACTTGGAAAGATTTTGAAAGATTTACTATTTATTATCGGCCATATACAAGAGTTTAATAGCACATAACCTTTGTTATACGACTAAAAACAGTTTAAACTCAAGTAATTGAGTTATAAGAAAGCATCCATTGTGGGGTGGATAAATGAAGTGGAAGTGAAAATCTCAAGAAGCCCGATTGATAAAATGTAGTGTGAAGTGAAAAACAAATTGTAAAGCATTAACAAGACTGCCAGACCATATTAGATAGTTTTTAAAAAGCCATTTGATTTTACTCCATTAGCTGTGTCATAAATCGTATTTTTGTTGAAATTCTTTATTGTTATATGTGTTATTCTGTTGTGATACAGTAAATTTCATTGTTGCAGTATGCTAACCAGGCTGAGAGAAGGGCATGCTTTGCCCCAGAAGTCCTGGAATGTCGGTTTTTTGGTATTTGTATCGAAATCATTAGCCCCAAAATGAATTTGAAAATTGATAAATCGGTTTTCATAATATAAACAATTCAGATGAAATTTGTCAGTCCAAGTAAACACAAAAATATCAATATTTACACTGCACACACGAATGTCATGATTTTCCACTGAACGATTCAGCAATGAAGGCCATTTTTTGCTCAAGGTTTCGAAAATCAATCCTGAAAACAAAAAAGAACTTGATTGAAAATCTAATGAGAAATTCAAAAAATAAGAGAAGTTAAAGTTTGTGGATATACAACTTTGTTTCATCAACTTGAGTAATAATTAGTTATTTATGGTACAGGTTCGTAAATTAGGACTTTTCTGAATGAGCATCAATTTTGCTGAATGATGCGCAGTCAAGTACAAAAAAAGCTCTTTACGAAAATGTATCATATGATTTTTTTTTCTACGACAATTGTTTTATCGACAAATTATAGCAATTGTTGAATATTTTATCTAATAAAGTTTTCAATTTTCATCGTAACATCTAAAGATGACTTCCGAGAAAACTTTGACAACAAAATACAGTCTTTTCAAGAATTGGTAAATGTATGAACAATGGGTAAAAAAATAATACTTGTGCTAAATAGTATCACTGTTCGCACTGTGAACAGTGCCTAGGTGAAATCAAGTTTACTCAGGGCCAGTTTATCAATGTTGCGTTAGCGTACTTTGACTCCCGGTTAAATTTGACTCGTGGTTAGAATGAATATGACATTTGCTAAATGAAGGAATCGACTCACATTCTAACCATGAGTTAAATTTAGCTCGAAGTTAAAGTACATTGAAAAACCGGCCCTCACTGACATAGAAAAATGTATATTGAAAATTGTATGACCTGGGACCTATATTACAAACACTACATTTTCAACAAGTGTATAAATAAATCGTACAAGTGTAATTATTCTGTAACAAAGTAATTTGTAGTTTCTCTAGCGGGGGCACTGATAATTACGCAACCTTGTGATAACCACAAGTATATGAAATAAAATTAGTCTCGTTCATTGAAGACTGCTCTAGCTGCTCGAGATCACTTTCACGTCTGTTTATCTCTCTCTAACATATGTACTTCATTTGTCTTTCTATTGAAAAGTCAATTTCAAGCAAGTCGAGCAGTCAGAGTATGTCTTTACGAATGACACTTGTGTCTTACAGGAAATCAGGGTACTTAAAAGTATAAGTGAATTACCAATAACTTGTTACAATTGCAAGACTTGTGTTATAGGCTCCTGGTATTTTCTGTAAATACATAAATGTTTGAAGCAAAAACCTACATGTGTGATCCCTATTGCCTTGGATTTCTTAACTTTAGTAAACCAATTCACAGCAAAGGGTATTCTTCAATCTACTAATTAACAATCTATAAATCATCTTGAACTTACCTCTGGGAACAATATAACTTGTGACTTTAGTCCGTATTTTTGCAGGTTGTCACTGTATCTTTCCAGCAAAAAGTAAACAACTCTCACACACAACACTGTGTTCCTATCTGATATCGATTACCGTATTACAAAATATATAAATGAAAATAGTTTATTAACATGACTTTCCACTATTTGTAAATATTTCAGTTGACAATGAAATTGACATGTGTCAGTAGTTCAAACGTTGTACCTAACATAACCTAATTATTTCTGTGGGTGATTTCGTACATTCAAACTAATTAGACCACGCCTATTGACCATACCCGTAAGGACGGAACGGCCTGCTTAATTTAGTGACTCTTGCAAAATCAGTTTCAGAGAAATGTGTTGACTAATAGACAAACTATGACGAACATCACTGCTACCATGCGGTTGATCAAAACATCTTGGTGTATTACTGTTCGCCTAGAACTTATGACAGGGGCAGCCTATATAGTGTCCTTTCTATGTGTTATATCATCATAACGACATGTTTCTTATATTAATGAAGTTGATACCTCGTTTATGTCAGGTTCAAAAATTCTTTTAAATTTCTAGTTCTTTGAGAAATAACCCTCATGAAAGCATTCCCATACACAGGATATACCTGGGCGACTGGCCTGTATCTGGTGAATTGTTATTGTAATAACCATAATCATTTTGGGTTATTGTTGGTTAGATCTAATTGATTCAACGTCGTTTACTAATTTTGTTGATTCCTTTAGATAACGTTTTCCTAGGAATTCCATATACGATGCTTAGAAAGTCTACAATTACACTTCTTCTTCAATAACGGGGTCAGCAGAGTCTGCATATTGGTCGTCATAACTACTGAGTAAACTGTCTTGGAAAACTAGTTGTAAAAAGTATATAATTCAATTTGCATTAGGTTTTAGTTACTATTTTATATGCAGAGCTCTCTAGCGGTTCATTACACTAACTTTTATCATAATTCACTTCAATATTAATCAATATTATTGAATATTCGATCAATACTCAGATATATATTAGAATATCTAGGGACGGGGGCACAGACCAAGTCGGCTGCTCCATTCCAAAACCCATTATGTGAAAAAAACAAAATTGGGAAAAAAACAGGTTTTGGTGTTTTTGTTTGGCTTTGAAGGGATTGCAAATACTAGGTTAGGGGTATGTCATATCTCTGAAATGAGTACAGCTATCAACAAACAGGTCGGGTTGAAAGATGCGCCTAAACACAGTATATCCAAAAATATTGAAACTTCATTTTCTGAAAAAATGTTGGATACTGTGATTTGGAACGGAGCAGCCGAAGTATGTTTATGTTTCCATTTAAGTTTTAGAACCTACAGGATATTATTTATCATTACACATTATTTCCAATTTTATTTTTGCGTATGGCGGTAATCTGTTTTGTTATTTGAAGAATAATAATTGGATTTTTTGGTATTTCATTTTAAAAAAATCACTTTTTATTATTATATCATTGAAAATAAATGGTTATGCTGAATAGTAGAGGTAAGAAAAAAATTGTATGTTCCTAGTTAAGTTATGGACCTACAGGTTGTTTTTTTTTTTTATTTTTCCAATTTTTTTTGACGGCGTTTTATAACGCTGACGAATGAAAATAAAATATGACAGTAGTAGCAACTGCTATCAAGTGACGTAGTATGGTTTCCATTGCCAACTTTTCAATTTTTGGATTTCATTTTGCTTCCACGACCTACTCAGTGAATTTGAATTAATTTTTTTTTCTAATGTATTTTCTGGTTGTATACCAAAGTAAAAGTGGATAAATAGGTCTTTCAAAAATGCGCGATTTTTAGAACACGATGGCTCTGCCGATGTGAAATCATAAATACTGGTATTATTACTACAAAACATGGAAATAAGAACTAATAATCTAAAATGGTTGAATTCGTGACGTGAAATCATGATTTGAAATCAGTATACCTTTCGTTGCCTTGAAAATGAGAAAAGCAAAAATAAATATGCAACTTGTCATCAAAGATTGATAGTTGTCACCGCGCTCCTTCAAAATGAATTAATTCTTATATTGATTCTTTGAATAGTAAAGCAGAATCGCAACTAATACCGCAAAAATCTAGAGAAGCCTATAACAAAGAATATGACAAGTTCGTACACTGGATGGAAGTGCAAAAGTTGATTGAAATAGATGAACGAGTTGTGCTTGCTTACCTTCAGAAAATGTCGGAGCAGTCCAAGGCGTCGACTATGTGGGCTATCCATTCAAAATTACAATGTATGTTGAGGATAAACAAAGGAGTCGATATAAAATCATTTGTAAAAGTGCATGCATTCAAGAAGGCAATTAGTAGGAATAACGTAGCCAACAAGGCATATATATTCAATGAAGATAATTTGTGGAAGTTTTTCATAGATGTACCAGACATTACCTATCTATTTTTGAAAGTGGTTGCCATTTTCGGTATTTTTGGATCTTGTAGAAGATGTGAGTTATGCGATTTGCGCTTACATGATATCTAAGAAGAAGGAGGTACAGTGGTTAATACTATCCGACCGTCTAAGACAGTGAAAGCTCGACGTTTTTCTGTAACCGAAAATGAAGCAATTAGTTATGTGCGTTTAGTAAAGCAGTATTTTATCATTGCGTCCACAAAATGTGAGTACAGACCGAGTTTTCCTATAAGTGGAAGTGTACCAATCAAGTGGTTGGTATTAATACATTTGGATCATGTCCCTTGCAAATTGTCCGTTATCTTAAATTGGATGATCCTGAGAAATACACGGGACATGCTTTTCGACGCACGTCCGCTACCATTATGGCAAATAGTGGCAAGACAATAGATGAAATCCATCGACAAGTAGGATGGAAATCGGCAGCTGTGGCGAGTGGTTACGTTGAAGAGAGCATTAGCAATAAGAAGAATATTTCACACGTTATAGGGAGTGCCATTAATGGAAGTTCAACCTCATTGAGTTCTCAGATTGTTAGCAGTATCAATTTAAATGCCATTTCCTCCGATTTGAAAAATCGAAATATTAATATATCAAACAATACTAACTGTACTTTCCATTTTCATTAATAAAATTAAAATTGTTGTATAAAGTGTGAATAAAGGTTGTGTTGGTTAGAAATATTTTATTAGACGTTAGAAGGTACTGCTGTCAGATCATTCATCAAAAGTTGTCATTCAGACTTCTTGTTTCCCGAGTTGTTGATGTTACCATGGTAACTTTGAAAAACGCGCGCTTTTGAAAGTTCGATTTAAACACGCATAGGCGTGCTTGAAATGGCTAAAATGGGACACCAATAAAAAAAATACATTAAAAAGGTGAATAACGCCAGAAGAAAAAAAATAGTGTTGCCATTTAAATTAAGAAAGTTGATGTAAAATTCGAACGAGTTCGAATACACTGTGGCAGAGAGGTATCAACAATGTTGAAAGAATACGGGGTACCCTTCTCTCTCAGCGTTTCCACCAAGTGGAAAATAACAGGCAAACATCTGTCAGAAAACAACTACTTCCCTGGCTAATACCACGACGGACATTGAACTACAACTGACAGATATTTGTGCAACGTTCTTCAAAGAAGACCCAATTGCAAGTGCATGTATCGTAATTAAACAGAAAATTATCCTTCATTTGGCTGGGAATGACCACCTGCAGACATGCATGTTTCGAAGTTTATTGCCTCTCATCAGTGACAGGGTAGGTCGGACAACATTATAATTGTCCTGTCCCTGCCAAATGAATGATGATCAACTGGTTAACTAATATTTTACAAGGAGGGGTACAACCAATATTCCATCAAGGTTATTTCATGGCTTTTTCTCTGAAGGACAAGATTTTATCTGAAATGCAAAGTAGTTCAAGTACAGAAATTGACGTATGTTAGTAATGGGGGCAGTCATATTATGGTAGTCCCAAAAATACTACAGATAAACGTATTTATGTTGACACTAAATAGTTCCGTCGACCTCACTCTTGTTGGATTATAGTTGCTTATGCAACAAGTGCAAAAAGGAAGTGTTTATTAACGGCCTCGTCGAACAACACGTCGAGTGCAATAAACATTTTTGCACGAGTTGCATACAACATTTTTTCTACGTTCATGCAGAAAGAAAAAATTATTAATTCAGGTGCGTTACTAGGTGAAGGACATTTAAATAAATAATTATTAACTATCGATTTCATCACCATCATCCAGTTTTCCATTAATATTACTTATTTCAAAACTTTCAGTTCTGTAATTGTCAGAAATAAATTTTGACTGACGTTTATATAACCACAGTTGCATTATAAAAATCAAAATCATAGTAGCCATGAGCACGTATGTTATTACGAGGTGTGGTCATAGTACAGACATTTTGCTCTATGCAGGTAGTCGGTTTAGAACATAGCGGATCGGTTTTGATTATGGAGTTATTCTCGGGCAGGCACTGTTTGTTCAATTCTGACATCTAACAAAATAATATAAAATATGTAGCTGTTTGAAACGTATGGCGGATCTCACAGAATATCTGTTAAATATGTAGTGGGTTTGAACGTTTATGTTTATCATGATGACAGCACGTTGAAGAAGAATGACAGATGAGTGCAAAAAAAACTTTATTGTGCTAGTGCAATCAAGAGCTTCTTTTTTTCACTGGATATAGTTCCATATAGTTTTGCGTTTCGCATGAATGTAGAAAAAATTAATTATCGATCAGAAGATATTTAATCAACGAAATGAACAATGTAATATATTGAACGTTAACGATATCATCTTTCAATTAAGAATTTGAATACATCTATATTAACCTTTGTAATGGTAGAATTAGATAAATTAAATGAGGGTACAGAAAAACTCCATCTCGACATTCGCATTTTACGGCTGTGCCACGAACTTGAACAATAATAGGTATCATTAATGATCGTTTTTGAAAAAACACGCATTAATAACAAATCCCTTATTAATGGCTATAAGGGTCATCAATGGTCGATTTCGTTTTCACTGAAGAACATTAACAGATTTGTTAATACGAGTTCCACTAAAAAATACCTGTAACCAAGCATTAGAAGCATCAGACTGTTATATTTTGCAAGGAATATAATTTTTTATAAGTTCCGTAACTGGTAGAGTTCAAATCGTTATTTAAATGACATTTTAGAATTTAGTTCTTCCTTTTGAATATTTCATATAATTGATGCCAAAGTCTCTGAGAAACTTCAATAATCTGATGTGAAATTGAACAAAAATAAATGTAAACATTTTGAAAACATCGTAGAGTTCTTAGGCCACAGAATTGACATTAATGGATCATAATATGAAATCGGCACCTTTGCTCAAGAACAATTCTAGCCAATTGTCTGTAAAAAATTTCACTAAAAACATTTATTTCCATAATAATTCAAATGCCCTAATCATGAATTTTTCCTGAATAGAAGAGAGTCAGAGATAAAAAAAAAATGTGATTATATTATTTGTTTCAATCGTTCAGAAAATTTATAGTTTTTTAATGAAAAGAAAAGTTTGCCACGTATGTAGAACGGCGGTCTCATTTATTTATGAATCCCGAAAACTATTTGAAATTTCATCCCAGCGAAAACGATAATGTCCACAGAAATATACGATTCCTACAAGACGGAGATCCCCCTCTTTGTGCTGTGCAAGTAAACAATGATCTTTTTGTAAGATTTCAAAACAAAATTTGATTATAAAAATAATCCAGCCTTTCGCAAATTTTCCTATACAATAGGATTGTCGGCAAACGTCGAACAGAAATAATTCAACAGCCCCATACGACCGCCGAATCACGACTATCCAACGCCTGTCAAAGTTTTCCTACAAGGATATACTTTGCAATCTTCCTGTAACAACCACCAACTGGCAATCGAAAACATGTGACATCTGCAGACCGGTTTCGCGATTCAACTCGCTCATCAGTACAGATTCGGCCACAATATGTAATTGATTTCCAATCTGTTTTGTTAACAGGTACTACGATAACTCCGGCACCCACTAAGAAAGTGGGCAGCAGAGCCATCTATAGAAACCACAGAAAGATTCCGATCAGTACCACGACTTCTTTTGAGTCGAATATATCTAAATTTACACCATGAAAAATATTTAAATATTTCTCATGTGGAACTAGAGTACTTGACGAAAGGCAATAAATTTCAAAACAAAATTTGATTATAAAAATAATCCAGCCTTTCGCAAATTTTCCTATACAATAGGATTGTCGGCAAACGTCGAACAGAAATAATTCTACAGCCCCATACGACCTCCGAATCACGTCTATCCAACGCCTGGCAAAGTTTTCCTACAAGGATATACTTTGCAATCTTCCTGTAACAACCACCAACTGGCAATCGAAAACATGTGACATCTGCAGACCGGTTTCGCGATTCAACTCGCTCATCAGTACAGACTCGGCCACAATATGTAATTGATTTCCAATCGGTTTTGTTAAAAGGCACTACGATAACTCCGGCACCCACTAAGAAAGTGGGCAGCAGAGCCATCTATAGAATCCACAGAAAAATTCCGACCAGTACCACGACTTCGTTTGAGTCGAATATATCTAAATTTATACCATGAAAAATATTTAAATATTTCTCATGTGGAACTAGAGTACTTGACGAAAAGCAATAAATTTCAAAACAAAATTTGATTATAAAAATAATCCAGCCTTTCGCAAATATTCCTATACAATAGGATTGTCGGCAAACGTCGACAGTTTTGTAAGAAGTCAGGTGTCAACACTGAGGTAAGGGTATAGTGAAATGTATGAATTAGTTGGTGTTTTTTGACTTTGGCTATATTAATAAAATTGTTAAAAGGAATAATTTTCCCGATTCATTTCTACGTATAATCAAGAATTCATCAGGTTATGGGACCATCAGTATACGGAGGGTAGTTTACGGTGAGAAGATAACTGTGATGAAGAAGCAGGTTCAATTGTATTCTAACAAATATGAGATGCAAAGAAAGCAACAAAAAATGTGAAAAAGCGTTGGTACCAAAAAAAAAGGAGAACATCGTTATAAATACCAGTGATACAAACAGCTCCAATGTGAAACTAGATGGCTTATCAAAATTGTCAATATGGAAGTTTCAAGTTAGAGTTATCTTAGAAGCACTTGAAGTTTATGGTATTGTGGATGGTTCAGTTTTGAAGCCGGAAGAAGAAAAAAATTGGAAAAAAAGGACGCCAAAGCTCAAAATGTACTAGTTACCAGGTTATCAGAGAAAGTAATGTTACATGTGATGAACTATGAAACTTCCAAAGACATCTGGGATAAATTACAAAACTGTCATTGCATCTATGCAACAAAAGTTTTTCAGTATGCAGTATACAGAAAACGAAGGTATGGCAACATTCATTGCTAAAATTGAAGAGACTGTGAACCAGATTGAACAGATAAACGGTGAAGTTCCAGAAAAAATGGTATCGACAAAAATCAACTTCACTACCAGTTCATTACAATAATTTTGTATCAGCTTGGGAATCTGTGACTCCAGACAACCAAAAACTATCAGAATTGATGGCTCGACTATTAAAAGAGGAATAAAGAAAGACTAATCGGCAAGAAGTAACAGCCATAGTAGCTACAGAAAAACGTGAGAATCGAAAATGTTTCAAGTGACAAAAGGAACTATCGATCTAACATGAACAATGAGATTTACGAAAACTTCAATAAAAAGGGGGTGTGGCATTTTATGGATAAATGATAATGAATGACTGGATAGTCGATAGCGGGGCATCAGAACACATGGGTTATATGAAGCACTGTTCTTATGAAAAACTTTGATGATTTACATGTACCAAAAAGTACTGCTCATCTCTCTCCTGTTGGTGCAGCTATAAGTGAAGAATATGAAGTCAAAAAGAACTATGATGAATGTATGTTTGTGAAGAATGATATAGTTGGTGCTAGTGTAGAAAGAGATGACAACATTTACAAAATGTGCTTTAACAACTTTGAGCTAACTTCTTGTGCAAATGTCGGTACAGTAAGTGAGAACATAATACAGTGACATTGTACGCACTAATGATATATGTTGAAGCATATACGCACATAATAAGGAAATATTATAAGCTTTGTTACGTGAAGAAGAAATTAACATCGAAGAAAATATTCTTCGAGATGATGTTGACTTGAGAGGAGATAGAGGAGACATAAAAAAAGAAGATGATAAAAATACAACTAAAATGGATGAACACAAAAATGAGCTGAAAAACGAGAAAGAGGAGGCCACCACAGTGGCTGAACGACTAAAAAACTAATTTTGGAGATGATAGTGATCCTGAAACAAATTTCTATTATATAATGAACCCAATTCATATTAGGAAGCATTAGACCGTTTTGAAAAATGATTTATGTTTATACAGTGTGTTTCACTTCTCATGGAAACACCCTTTTGTAATTTTTGACGAAATATCATAAAATTCTCAAGATCGATTGATACACTAGAGATGAATTTTCTGCACGAAAGGGGTCATCATACGTGATATACACTGATCGCCAGCAGCGATGAAACCACCCGTTTGTCCGGAAAGTAATATTAGGGAGTGAAATTGGCCCAAAATTCCTTCGGATTCATGTTCAGAATCCCCAAATTACTATTAATACACTTGTCTCCTGAAAAAATTTCAGTTTTGAAAATTTTAATTTTTTTTCAAATACTCCACTGATGATGACCACTTTCGTGCAAAGAGGTCATCTCTAGTGTATCTATCGATCCTGGAAATGTCATGGTTCTACGTCAAAAATTACGGAAGATACTGGGGCGTTTCCATGAGAAGTGAAACAAATTTGAAATTTTCAGGACAAACATTTTTTCAAGAGACAGGTGTAATAGCAGTAATTCAAGGATCCTAAGCACGAATCCGAAGGAATTTTTGGCCAATTTTGCCTCCTAACATAAGTTTCTGGAAAAATGTGTGGTTCCATCGCTGTTTTCGTACAGTGTATATCACGTAGGATGACACCTTTTCTGCAGCAAGTTCATTTTTATTGAATCTATCGATCCTGAAAATTTCATGGTTCTACGTTGAAAATTACGGAAGATACGGGGGTGTTTCCATGAGAAGTGAAACACACTGTATACTAGACGTACTAGATGGAAGATTTTTGTTTTTATTAAAATATGTCAACGATTTGTTTATTTTTGTAAATGACGAAAATGAAATTGGAAGCTTCGAATTTGAGCCTAATCATAATTTCGAAACTAAATAATTGGGCCTTGCTAATATTACTTGGGCATAAGCATGAAGCAAAATAAAAGTAAAGGTATTACAGTCATTACCAACAAATCAATCAATCAATTTCAGTACATTACAAAGGGAAAAGTCACTTAGTGAATTGAATGCAATGCAGGCAACTAATTGGTAGCTTGTTTTATACAGCCTCAGGAACTCGTCTTGATTTATGTGTATCCATATTTTTTTAAAGCAGATATTAACATTGTGTTATTATTGCATTGTATAAAGCTCTCGGAAGGATTTCACATTATGTTAAAAATACTTACAGGGCTATTCAAATTCGAGTCTGTGTATGGGGATTTCGGTAACGGTAAATGATAGAAGGGTGGTTGAATAGGAAAAAACTTGCTTATTTAACAGATCAGTTACGTGAAACAAACAAATCTGATCTAGGTTCTTCAGTTCTGAAGTTATATGAAAAAAACGAAAAATTTCCAAATTATTTTTTTGACTATATCTTCTTATTTTTTAACAGTTTCTAAAAACTTTTTGTTACAAAAAAAATTATATGCAAAATTTCGTATTTATTTTTATTTTCAAATACGGATCTGTATTTTTTTTTGCATAATTTCAAATTGTCATGATTTAAATTGGCGTAGCATTTTCATCTGAACTACAAAGCATTTTTGTAATTTCTAAGAATTTCAAATAATTATATTTTAATTCTGTATCAGCTCTAACTGAAAAACGTCAACTTGTCATTGATCCACTTTTAATTTTTTGATATTCTCCTATTAGAGCTCTTGTGGATTCAAGAAATGTTGGTATTTTACTAATAATACTTCATTACTTCCGAAACACTCTGTAGTTCAGACGAAAATACCACGCCAATATGAAACACGACTCTTATCATTTGAAAAAGTACAATAAAAAATACAGGTCAGTATTTGAAAATAAAAGTTGAAAGATACCTGTCTCTCCAAATAATTGCAAGTGCTAATTCTTATGAAGTCATTGAATATTATCCTTCATTTTGTTGGAAATGACCAGCTGCATACATGCATGTTTCACAGAAAATGGATTGGTTTGATTTATTTAATAAATCTTCATATTCAATTAACAGTTTGAAGAAGTAAACTAAGAACAAGTTTCGAATGTTGGAAATACTATGAAATGTACCTACGTATAGTCAGAAAGTACATATAAATGTAAATGATAGATTATATTAGCCTAGCTTGAATTATTCCTTTGAATCCAATTCAGATATCAACAGCAGATTTATTTGATTCCCCCTATTGGGAATTTTCAGACTGTGTTTGCGTTCCATATTCACAGCACTCTGGCAATTTCTACTAATTATAAATATAGGTAAATGTTGAAATGATATTCGTCAGCCTTTAGTAATAACTCAACGAGTTTGGGTACGTTTTCCCAATGCAATGGATAATATTTTAAATGATTGTTGTTCCGGCAATATGAAGCACAACACTCAGATTAAACCACAAGTATACGACTATCTTTACACCAAAATCAATACAATATTCTCACCTAATAGTCTAGTCTACAAGTGCCATTTAGACCAACTTTTTTCAGCAGTCTCCGAAAATTATGATTGAGGTGTCATTCGATTCGGAATGACATCCAGATGATTTTTGAAAAAAATGAAGTTCCGCATGAAAAAATTGTAAAAGTTATTAACAATTAACTAAAAAAAAAAGATGGCTTTAGTATTTTGTAAATATCTCAAAAACTAATTAAAATTTTTTAAATCTAAAAAAAGATTCAAAAAGAGGAGGAAATTTCCTAAAAAAAGCTCAATTCCCGGAATTGTAGCATCAATATTTATAATTATCCCAGAGGGATGAAAATACGGCCGAAAACGGGTACTCTGGCTCGGGCAAGCCACACCCACTTTGGACACTTTAACAATAAAAATTATTTTAAAATACTAAATATGAAATAAAAAAATTGGAAAAATTCAGGCACTAACTGAATAGATTAATGAACAATAATCCGCTTGAAAAAAATTTTTATCACAATTTTTCAATTAGTTAATCAATAGTTAATTAATAATTTTTTTCTGCTTGAACATGAACATTGCAAGTGTGATAATTGTTAAACTATAAATTTAAGATTTTTTTCCTCTTTTGGAGCAATTCTTGAAAGGCTTCAGAATAGAACCCCGTTGGAAAAATTAAAAAGTTTTTATTTTTCAGTTTTTTATTAACAATTTTCGTTGTTGCAAAATTAAATACTTAAATTAATCATTGAAAAAAAATTTTTTTTTTAAATATTATCAATAATCCGTTTTTATGTTATCAGGAACTACATAGAAATAATTTTTTTAAATTTTTATCTCTAATTGTTTAAAAAATTGTTATAAACAAATGCGTTGTTCATAAGATAATTGAAATTTTTTTTATGGAATTTCAATCTTTGATACAAATAATGATTTTTAAAAGAAAAATTGTTCCTTAAAAAAAATTTTTTATTGCTTGAAAACGCATTTGTTAATTAATAATTATTTTCTCCCGCTTCTAATTAATATTAAGGAACCATATTTTTTTTTTAAATCATTATTTGTCTTTCTTTCTGATATAAAAAAAAAATTCCATTTTATTTAATTTTTCATTGTTTATGCAATAAACAATTTGTTATAAACAAATAAATTTTTACCTTATATTTTTTTTTCTATTCTAATTTCTGTCACAAAAACAGACATGATTTTTTTTCTTTTTTAAAATTTTTTTTATTATTTTTTATTTAATTTTTAAATATAAGTTCTCTCTAACTTCGTCATTCTTACCTGGTCTTCATCCTTAAAATTATTATAATTTACAAACTAATGGAGATACGATGAAAATACTTAAGACTTATTTATTCTCCATTACATAAAAAACAAATTTAGCAGAAAAGTTTAGTTGTTACTTATTTATTTATTGAATTTATAGCAATTGTTGTTGAAAAATACTTAGGGAAAAATTTTTTTTTTGTTTTAATGCTTAAAAATCTTATCAACTATTAAAAATATGACTACTTCATTCAAGTATCTTATCAATTATTGTTCATTACTCAACATTTTTACCTTTTATATATTAATATTAATATCTAGATTTTTATTTTCAGGTTCGGTTTCTTTAATGTTTGTAAAAGTTTATGAATGACAATCTTTATTTTTTTCTTTTGAAATATTATTGAGACAATAGAGTCTAATAAATTTAATTATTTATCAACGAACAGAATATTCTATGCACGTTCATATATATTATCATTCTTCTTCTAAACAACTAGATGCAATCTATGAAAGCACGAAAAATCAACATCTAAAATATATTATACTCTTCGTTCATGCTTTTACGGGTTGTGATACAGTGAGCTCAATTTTTGGCAAAGGGAAGAAGAAATTATTGGATTTGATTCTAAAAAATGATGGAACGAAGCAGCATGTGGAAAAATTTTATGATCCTGGTGCATCTACTGAAGAAATTAAGGAAGCTGGAGAAAGATTGATGCTGTCTTTGTATGGAGAATTTAAAACCAACGTAACTGCGAGTCAATGCCGTGTTTCCAAGTTTATGGAACTTTTGAAAAGTCTAAAAAAGCCATCAATTTAGCGACCCTACCACCTACGTCAACAGCATTGAGTTATCATTCATACCGAGTGTATTACCAAGTTCAATATTGGCTCGGTAACAACGATCTCAATCCGGAAAATTGGGGCTGGATAAAGACAGAAACAATTTTTTTGCCAGTTCGAACAACCGATAAATTAGCTCCTGATGAACTCTTAAAATTAGTTCACTGTAATTGCCTCAAAAATTGTTCAAAAAGATGCGGATGCAGGAAGGCTGGTCTTCCATGTTCGTCTCTCTGCAAGCATTGCAAAGGAGAGAGTTGCGATAATTGCAAAAAGATAGCGATGGAAGATGATAATGACGAACTCGGCGATGTTGATGAAGAAAACGCATTACAAAATGATAATGGATAGTGCCTGTGCTGATTATGACATCTCTATTGGACAATTTGTGGAAACTTTGCTGGAGAACGAAGAGAACGATGAAAACATGAGACAAGAAGAAACTGTATACTATGAGCCACCATCAAAGAAACGTTTCAAAAAATAAACAGAATGTACAATAAAATGAAAAAAAAAAAAAATATATTGTAAATGTTAATAACTACTTATTAATAAATTTTGTTAAATGAAAATCAATTTAAAGATCATTCTTCCTTTCAAAAACTCTTAGGCTAATGAACTCTGCAAAAATTTTTTGTTTACATGGTAATATTCAGAATTTGAAGTATAATAAAGTGATATTAATATATAAAAGGTAAAAATGTTGAGTAATGAACAATAATTGATAAGATACTTGAATGAAGTAGTCATATTTTTAATAGTTGATAAGATTTTCAAGCATTAAAACAAAAAAAAAATTTTTTCCCCAAGTATTTTTCAACAACAATTGCTATAAATTCAATAAATAAATAAGTAACAACTAAACTTTTCTGCTAAATTTGTTTTTTATGTAATGGAGAATAAATAAGTCTTAAGTATTTTCATCGTATCTCCATTAGTTTGTAAATTATAATAATTTTAAGGATGAAGACCAGGTAAGAATGACGAAGTTAGAGAGAACTTATATTTAAAAATTAAATAAAAAATAATAAAAAAATTTTTAAAAAATAAAAAAAATCATGTCTGTTTTTGTGACAGAAAGTAGAATAGAAAAAAAATATAAGGTAAAAATTTATTTGTTTATAACAAATTGTTTATTGCATAAACAATGAAAAATTAAATAAAATGGATTTTTTTTTTTTATATCAGAAAGAAAGACAAATAATGATTTAAAAAAAAATGGTTCCTTAATATTAATTAGAAGCGGGAGAAAAAAATTGTTAATTAACAAATGCGTTTTCAAGCAATAAAAAAATTTTTTTAAGGAACAATTTTTCTTTTAAAAATCATTATTTGTATCAAAGATTGAAATTCCATAAAAAAAATTTCAATTATCTTATAAACAACGCATTTGTTTATAACAATTTTTTAAACAATTAGAGATAAAAATTTAAAAAAATTATTTCTATGTAGTTCCTGATAACATAAAAACGGATTATTGATAATATTTAAAAAAAATTTTTTTTTTCAATGATTAATTTAAGTATTTAATTTTGCAACAACGAAAATTGTTAATAAAAAACTGAAAAATAAAAACTTTTTAATTTTTCCAACGGGGTTCTATTCTGAAGCCTTTCAAGAATTGCTCCAAAAGAGGAAAAAAATCTTAAATTTATAGTTTAACAATTATCACACTTGCAATGTTCATGTTCAAGCAGAAAAAAATTATTAATTAACTATTGATTAACTAATTGAAAAATTGTGATAAAAATTTTTTTCAAGCGGATTATTGTTCAATAATCTATTCAGTTAGTGCCTGAATTTTTCCAATTTTTTATTTTCATATTTAGTATTTTAAAATAATTTTTATTGTTAAAGTGTCCAAAGTGGGTGTGGCTTGCCCGAGCCAGAGTACCCGTTTTCGGCCGTATTTTCATCCCTCTGGGAAAATTATAAATATTGATGCTACAATTCCGGGAATTGAGCTTATTTTTAGTAAATTTCCTCCTCTTTTTGAATCTTTTTTTAGATTTAAAAAATTTTAATTAGTTTTTGAGATATTTACAAAATACTAAAGCCATCTTTTTTTTTTTAGTTAATTGTTAATAACTTTTACAATTTTTTCATGCGGAACTTCATTTTTTTCAAAAATCATCTGGATGTCATTCCGAATCGAATGATACCTCAATCATAATTTTCGGAGACTGCTGAAAAAAGTTGGTCTAAATGGCACTTGTAGACTAGACTATAACGATGTTTTGTGGTTCTGACAAAGACAAAATTATTCGATAAAATTCCGGTAACTAACGGCTACAAGCTATCACCAACTTTTTTGGAACTTACGTAGTTGGGTCTCCTGTACAAAAAATGCAAATAGAATTTTTGGCAGTCTCAAGTAATTTTGGAGATATGCGGGCCTATTTTTGAGTGATTACTGGTATTTTCTAGCACAAATGTCTACCGCACAAAAAACATTAAAAACACTCATAATTCTTCCTTCTCAACACTAGCAGAATGTAAACACCCTAATTGAACTGCTTCACACATTTTTTTGGTAACTGGAATGGAAAGTAAGAATAAGTCGAAGACATTTTCACAAAAACTTCTTGAAGGGATGATCTAACAGGGTAATACAACGTAATTCCGTGACAAACCGTACAGACTGAAATGAATGCATTTCTCAGAGAAAGTTGAAAAAATTATATCTTCCAAACAACGACGAATAAGTCGAAGAGATTCTCACAAAAAATTCTTGAAGGGATGATCTAACAGGGTGATCCAACGAAATTCCGTGACAAACCGTACAGACCGAAAAAATGCATATCTCAGAGGAAGTTGAAAAAATTTTATCTTCCAAACAACGACGAATAAGTCGAAAATATTTTCACAAAAACTTCTTGATAGGATGATCTAACAGGGTGATACAACGAAACTCCGTGACAAACCGTACAGACTGAAAAAAATGCATATCTCAAAGAAAGCTGAAAAAATTATATCTTTCAAACAACGACGAATGAGTCGAAGATATTTTTCACAAAAACTTCTTGAAGGGATGATCTGACAGGGTGATACAACGAAACTCCGTGACAAACCGTACAGACTGAAAAAAATGCATATCTCAAAGAAAGTTGAAAAAATTATATATTCCAAATGACGACGATTAAGTCGAAGAGATTTTCACAAAAATTTCACATTGGGATATTCTAACAGGTTGATACAACGAAATTCCATGACAAACCGTACAGACTGAAAAAAATGCATTTCTCAGAGAAAGTTGAAAAAATTATATCTTCTAACAAACGACGACGAATGAGTCGAAGAGATTTTCACAAAAACTTCACAAAGGGATGGTCTGACAGGGTGATACAACGAAATTCCGTGACAAACCGCACAGACTGAAAAAAATGCATTTCTCAGAGAAAGTTGAAACAATTATATGTTCCAAACGACGCCGACGAAGAATAAGTCGAAGAGATTTTCACAGAAACTTCTTGAAGGGATGATCTAACAGGGTGATTCAACGAAATTCCGTGACAAACCGTACCTACAGACTGAAAAAAATGTATTTCTCAGAGAATGCTGAAAAAATTATATTTTCCAAACGACGACGAATAATTCGAAGATATTTTCACAAAATCTTCTTGAAGGGATGATCTAACAGGGTGATATAACGAAATTCCGTGACAAACCATACAGACAGCGCTGACAGTTATTAGCTATTGTTGAACATGTTGATGTGGTTAGTTATAAAAAAATACTAGAGAAGCGAGGAGACATTTCACTACCGATGATACTCGGATGAAACATAATTTCGTGAGGTTCAATACTCTTTTTAGAAAGCTTTTTCAGCATTCGTGCAGAATCTAGGCCAAGTCTCATCTTTTCCGAGTTTTCAGCAATACTTACTTATTCCAGATCATATTATTCACCTTCGTGTCCTCTATTTTCTTTTATATAATAAAAATAAGGATAATAACCTCCAGTCTGATGGTAATCACCCCTATTGCCATCAGATTTAATATACGAATGAAATCTTCAACTCGTTGATACATCAAAATAATGGGAAGGAACAGTGATGCAGGAACCATAATATTTATCTTACCTTTTTGTTACCGATGGAAATTTTGTAAAGAATTCAATAAAATTGGAACATGAACCATCAAGAACACACGACGAGTTAGTTACTCAGCTGAACAAGGCTGTCGCTTTCGTATGAGTACAGGTTGACAAATACGGTTAACCGCACAACAATGTTATTTTGAAAACTCTATAATAGTTATTTAATTAACGAGTGTATTGTGGCGATTAATGATCCAGATATTTTCGTTCACGCGTTAATGTTCTAGATTATTGATAGTATTTTAATCGACGAGTTTATTACAATATTTTTCCGTTCACCCCACTCTTGTTGGAAAAAATGAATTATCGTTCAGAAGATATTCAATCAGCGGGACGAACAATATACACAAACTCTATTGAACGTGAATGATCATCTTTCAATTTTTTGGATAAGATGTATATTAACATTAGTTATGTTGTAATTAGAGAAACTTAAAGAAGGTACAGAAAAAAATCGAACAATAATAATGATCGGTTATGAAAAATTATTGACAAAAAATGGAACACTATGTGTTAACACGAGATCGACGGAAAAATACCTTAAATCAGCCATTAGAAGTAGACCATTATATTTTGCTTGGGATGTTATTTTTTGTAAGATCCGCAAGTGGTAGAGTTCAAACCGATATTTAAAAATGCAGTACGTTACCTAATAACATTTCAGTATTTAATTCCTCTTTATAAGTATTCCATGTTAGTGACGTGAATGTCTTTGAAAATTTCCAATAATCTGATGTGAAATTTAACCAAAATAACACAGAATTGACGTTAATGGTCATTACAATATGAAATCGGTACAATTATATCGGCTCCTTCGCCAAAAAATTTAATAAATGCAGTGTTGGTAAAATGTATAGACTCGCCTATTTTTCTTTTTTGTTAATACCTATGATTGAAAAGTACATTGTATGAAAGGTGAGATGTATTCCACTCTGCATCTTTTTGTGGAATTGTTTTTTCTTATGCCATTGGTGGAGGAGTGACGTTATCGGCAATTTTTTCAAATGGAACCATATGTCACGTTTGGTATCATTAGAAAGCTGTTTTTTTTTCTTATATCAGTAGTACCAATATTATTTTCTCTCTCGATTGATACACCCTTACCCGTATCAGAATAATTGTGACAACCCATGGATATTCCCAAATTGTAGCAAATCTTTAAATAAATCATATATAAGTGGTGACGTCTTTGGGGAATATATTGGTATTAAAATCACCTTCTTACACTCCTTTGGTGAGGAGTTATGACTGAACATATTTATGGCAACTGGCGCGACAATTATATTTCTACAAGAAAAATGTGTAAGGGTTGTCACAAGTATTGAATGAAAAAAAAAAAGTGTGTGCTAATTGTCACAATCAGGCAACAAGAAAAAAAGTGTTAATACATTGTTGCCAAACTTTCATTTCAGAGGATATTGAATAAAAAATTGAAATATCATCAACTGAACCTCACTTTTTTTGAATGTGTGCTTATGCCTAGAGATGTCACAGATCATAGCTTAACTCTTTCCTCAATAATGCAAGAGAAGAACATGAAACATTCCAAACGTATATCGAAACTTTGAAAATTATTGCCGAAATGCTAACTGGGATAACGTAAGGAATCAGAAGACAATCGATGATGAAATAAATTTTTTCAATACGATAGTCTTACATCTACTGAATGCACCTGAGAAGTCGATTAGACTAATCGAAAGACCATTCGCGCCGTGGATCACATACGTCATAAGAATAATGATGAAATATCGTGACCAAGCTCAATTGAAATATAAAAATCACCCCACAGTTCCCAATAGAGAATATTACAAGCAGTTAAGAAATTCATAGCTAGGCCTGAAAATCGTGATTCATTTTGGCAAAACATGAAAAAACTGAAATTTACAAAGAAACCCAAAACTATCAAATTCCTGAGGAACTACTTGATGCTGAGAAACTGAACAATCACTTCCTTTTATCAGCCAATGAAAATAACTTAGAGAAAAACTTAATTCTCAATCACTACACTAGAAGGACTCATGATAACGTGAAAGAAAACTTATGACTTGACATTTCTCCTATTGAAACGCGCGATATTGCAAAATATATAAATAAAATAAAAACAGGAGCTGTTGGGAATGACGGATACTCAATAAGGGCTATAAAACTATACTTACCATATTGCCAGGATTCCATAAAACACATAATTGATTTTTTCTTAGAAAAAAGTTCATTTCCAAACATATGGAAACATTCTATAATAGAACCAATATCCAAAGTAGCCAAACCAGCTAGTTTGAATTAGCTAAGACCCATCAGTATTCTCCGAGCCATTTCAAAAGTTATTGAAGGACATGTTCACACCGTAGTGAATGAGTACCTGAGTGCAAACAATTTGAATAATGATCGGCAGTCGGGTTTTAGAAGGAACCACAGTACCAGTAGTAGTGCTCTAGTTAGTATAGGAATTAATGAAGGTATAGATGAAAGACAGGCTACATGTATGGATTTTTCTAAAGCCTTCGACACTATAGATCATGACATTCTTCTTTCGGAACTACACTTCCTAGGATTCTCAAGAAATAGCGTCGATTGGTTTGAATCTTTCATTCGTGATGGTAATCAATGCGTTACAATATCTCTGAATAATTGTAATATATCTTCATCATTCAAGAAAGTAACTTGTGGGGTTTCCCAGGAAACATTCCTTGGTCCTCTACTTTTCTCAATATATGTATCAGACATGAAATCATCATTAGCATCCAGTGAGTTACATCAATATGCTGGTGACTCGCAAATATGCATAAGATTCAACCCGAATGATTACTTGCAAACGCAAGCAACGATTCAATCAGAACTTTCTAAGATAGAACGATTTGCCAAAAGTGACAGTTTGAGGATGAATCCAAGCTTTGGTATTCGGTTCTCTTACCTCCCACAATATTTTGGAGTCAGTGAACTTTTCAGTTATCCTTTCTTATTGGACACATACCTACAGGACAAGCTACGAAAATTATTCGACTGTCCGACGTTTTTCATAATTTTTACGGAGTTTTGCAATTGAAATAATTGCGATTTCTTACCGATCCCTATTTAGCTAACATTTTTCGAAATTAAATTTTTTGAAGTTCCGACGTTTTTAGAACTTTTATGAATTTTTCCATTTTTTGTTGAAAAGGGTAACATTCCCAATTGAGAATTAAAGAAAAAAATATGATTACTGCGGAAATGGAAACAAACTCTCCAACCGATTTTTTTTTCGTACTTTTCAACTTTCGAAAAAGTCAAACATTTTTCAGGGGGACAAGGAGGTATATTTTCTTCAATCATGCGTTAGTCACATGTTTTTCAAAATTTTTATGGATTTTTTCGATTTTATTTAAGAAAATTTTCGCAATTTTTTTGTTTTTTTTTTTTCAACTACTGAAACCACCGAAAATTTTGTCGGCATTCCAACTCGTTCTTTTTCTGGCTTTCAGGGGGGACAGGATTTTTTTAAATCACGTTATTCGATGGTTGGATGTTTTTCGCTATTTTTACGGATTTTTCGTATTTTATTTTCGAGAGTTTTCGCAATTTTTTTCGAGAAATCATCGAGAATGTTTCCGAATTCCTACTTGTTCAGTATCTGGCTTTCATTATTCGATAATCCCATGTTTTTCAATATTTTCACGGATTTTTCCGATTTTATTTTCTCAAGACTTCACAATTTTTTTTTCAAAAGAAGGGGGTTGAAGACCAAAGTTCCTACGCGTTCTCAATCTAGCCTTCAAGGGGTAGCATTGTCCTAAACCAAATTATTCGACCGTCAAGTGTTTTTTATTATTCTTGTGGAAGTTTAAGCAACTTCCTTTAAGAAAGAAGGGGTCCGAGCCACCCGACCGACATTTTTTTCGCCGTGATTTTCTACATATGAATCCGTCAGAAATTTTCCGGACTTTGTTCGCGTTCCCTATCCCGCCTTTAGAGGGGCAAGGGGGTGCAAAATATCAACCCAATCGGATGTCAGCAAGTGCTTGAAAAATGGACATATGAACAGATTAAGTTAAAGAAAAGCTTGTAATAGGATAATTGAGTTTCGAAATTTCAACCAGAGGTTTATATATTATGCGACTTCGAAATCTTCCAGATTTCGATTTTTAGATGAATCAGAATATAAATAAAATAATTTGTTCACCATTTTGGACCAGCAATTTTTAACATGGAAATTTAAACTCAAATTCAGTATTATATGACCTTGAAAACTTCCGTATTACAAGTTTTTCAGAAAACAGAAACTATCCAAACACTAAAACAACGCCAATTTCACTCGACGCGCGTTTTGCCAACAAAGTTAGCATCTTCAGGAGCTGATAAGTGAGTATAGAATACTTATAAGCTCCTCTTGGCGAAACACGCGTCGAGTGAAATTACCGTTGTTTTAGTGTTTGGGTAGTTTCTATTTCTTGAATTGTATCCATACCAAAAGTTCCAAATATTCATTAATTTCTAAAAATTCGTGTTATAATACTGTGAACACTATTTTATCAGAGTAGCTTTCACAATAGACGAAGAGCGGTCAACCTGTACCCATCTGTCAACCGGATGAAACAATTTTTTTATGAAATTTCATAAATAGTCGAATACGCCTAAAATGGCTTGCCTATAAAAATGAGGTCCAGGCCATTTTTTATTGAAATAATAATATTTTTTATATATAATATAAATAATATAATGATAAACGCGATGGTATAGTATTGGCTGCATTAAAGATTTTATTATTATTATTATTATTTTTCCCTAAGGATCTTCCGGTCACATCCTGTCTCCGGAGCCCCGATACTTCCAGAGGGCGCGCTGGGTCATTTACCCAGATATCCACTCCCCACGTCCGTGGGGTGAGTGATTACTGAGTCCAAGAATCATGTTCTCTGAGTAGCCGTAGTGAACCAAGGATGACGGCCTTCTGTATTCGTCGAATATTCCAGTCAGGCCCTGTCTCCGGAGCTCCGATACTTCCGGATAATTTACCCAGATAACGAATCCCCACGTTATTATTGTTATTATTATTATTATTATTTTTTTCCCCTAAATGGATATTCCAGTCACGCCCTGTCTCCGAACCTACGATACTTACGGAGAGCGCGCTGAATCATTTACCGAGATAACCACTCCCAACGTCCGTGGGTTGAGTGATTACTGGGTCCGAAAATCATGTGCCCTGAGTAGCCGTAGTAAACCAAGGATGACGGCCTACCAAATTGTGGAGCAAAATGAAAAGGCGCAAATGTTTTGTTCGACAACACTGCTTCCTATGTGAACTTAAATGACAGAGGGCGCCTCAGTCGACATATTTATTGCAGTCACAGTACTGTGTGTACGTGAAATGTGAATGAAAGTGAATTGTGCCATTTCACACATTCTACGATAATTTCCGAAATATTTCCCGCCGTTGATTTTCAGTGAAGGTTCTCAGATGCTATAAACATTATATCGCAAGAGGGGGATATATTTGAATTAAAGTAGTCTGAAAATAATGAAAATACGAGTATCTATTGGATTATGAATTTGTGACAACGCGTCTAAGTTGCCACAATTTTAGCAGACGTCACAGTTCAAGAATATTCACACATAAGTTGCTACAAATATAGTGATACAAACACAGTATGTTTCATATTTTTGAACACGCCTCTGTAACTCACTCACCTGTGCTTGATTTTTCAAAAAATTACTCAGCTGGGGAATGTAGCAGCGATAAAACAGTTTTAACCAGATAGTGGCGTACGTAGCAATAACTTTCCTAGATGCTCATTTTTCGAAGAGCGATACTAGTTATTTTCTGTGTGTGAACTTTACTAGAAAAAATTATCTGCAGCATAATTCAAGTGCCCTAATCCTGACTTTTTCCTGAATAGAAAGTAAAAAATGTTAGAATTCTACCAGTTCAGCATTTTATATTATAATTATTACTTAGTTACCCTGTATTCAATGTTTTTGTATGCTTCAGTTTTTGACATTAAAATATTTTCATAGTTTTTCTGTTGAATTACAAAACTATTCTGAACGCGAGAAAAAAGTTCGAGATAAATAAAAAATAATCTATTCAGTGTGGACAAGTTTCCCTAATTTGAAAAGTTGCATGGCAAATCCAACTTCCATTCGTGGAAAACGATAGTTTTCACTTACATGGATTTGAACAACTTATATTAAATAGTTACCGGAGAGGAAACAGATCCAGCAACTTCGACACCATCTGAAGAAAATAATGAATATGCATTGAAGTGTGAAGATTGGCGTTATCGGCATGCTCTGGAAAGAGCATTCATTTTATTCAACGTTGATTCTGAAATTGTCCCGCAAATAACTTGTTTTTCTGATGCAGCTAGTATGTGGAAAAATCTGAATGATATTTTCGATAAAAAGAATGAGTACTCCCTTCATTCTTTAGTCAAGTCCTTGGTTTGAATCAAATGTGAATGTAAAAGTAGTATACCAGAACATATAGCAAAATATAATGAGCTCTGGTCGAGGCTTGTCGAAAAAACAGCAGTAAATTCTGGAGCTGATGATGTTGATTCGCTTTAAGCTGCTTTTCGCCCGCTTGCCTCATCTCTCAAGGCTAAAGGGTTATTTTTTCTAACAACCCTGCCTGATGACTTGGAGAACATAGTTGACAAATTGAAAACCAAACAAGACCTTATATGTGATGATATTTGTTCAAGATTGATGGATTTATCAATAACATCAACGAGCGCAGAGGATAATCAAGCGTTCATTGATATTCGTAGAAGGAAAAAACCACAAAAATACGTTTCAGAATGTAGTTATTGTAAAAAGAATAAAAAATGGTACAAAGACCATTCTGTCCAAAACTGTAAAAATTTTAATAAGAACCAAGGTAAAGCTCACTTGGTATCTAATTATGAATCGAAAGATGAAGATGTCGCTAATCCGGCAACTGATTCCTCCAATAACTCTTGGAAATGGGTTTTTGATACAGGAGCAACTTCTTATATGTCCGGAATGTCGTTCGCAATTCTACGTCTCTTCAATAGCCAGATTCGTCTTGGGAACAACAAAAGATTAGATGTCACTTATATCGGCGAAGGGAAGCTGAGAGCTTTATTGCCATCAGGAGACACAAAAAATATCACCATTTACGATGTTCTTTACTCACCAGAACTCAAAATTTCTCTTATGGCATGGGAGAATATAAAATCAAAGGATAAAAACATGACATTGTTTTGTGGTAGAATAATAAAATGGTTGGTTGGATTATTTCTCACAATAAAGAACATGTTTTTCAAGAAAACCATTCTGATAATGCCAATGTTAGTGTAACCACCTGGCATAGAAGATTAGGACATGCACCTACGAGTTTTTTCTTTTGATTATAGGAGAATTATTCAAGAAAAACATTTTATTCTGAAGACTTTTACTTTTAAAAGTTTGTTATTTTTATTGACAGATTTTACAACGGTCACTAACATATATAACTCACTTGATATTTCAAGATTAATATACAGAGTCCTAACATACTCCCACCTTTACAATTTTCGTAATAAAATTGTAAACAACAATAACATATAATAATAAAATCAAGGAATAAACTTTTCTGGTTTTTTCACCCGTCCTCCGGATGTTGTTCTTCTCTCTGGATCTTCCTTCTTTTCTTTTTCTTCATCCCCAACGGAAACGGAACGTCTTCCAACTAGAATACTTCTATCTTCATTTCCTATATTTTTCAATTCTTCACCTTCGGTAGCTGTTATATCCAACGGAAATAAACGTTAAAGTGGCCTTATAATTTCAGAATTTTTTGTCATCTTCCCCACCAGGCAGCTGTCGGCGGAATGAAGTTCCATTTAATTATCTTCACATTGGAAAACATCAAAACTTGATCCCAATCAATTTTCTGAAAATGGTTATTCATCCCCGTGAAGTTGGTTCCATTGTCAGAATATATTATAGATGTTCTTCCTCTTCGTGCAAAAATCTCCTCAAACTCATTATGAAACTATCGGTAGATAAAGAAAGTACCAATTCAAAATACATGTGAAAATGACAATCCAACATTTTTCGTTACCTTTCAGATAAAGTGAACCAGCCAAATCAATGCCTGTGACTTCAAATACAGCAGCACTCTTTATTCGGTTTTTTGGAAGTGGAGCAAAGGGTGTTTCAATTTCTTTTTGTTTATACCTTTTGCATATTACACATTTCAGCAAAACTTCTCGGATAGTTTTCCATCCTCTCAATATCCAGAATTTCTGTCGGAGTATACTGAGTAGTATTTGGGTACCAGCATGATAAGACAGCCGATGTTGTTCGTCAATGAGTCTCTTCACGATTTCATGTTTGTATGGTAATAAAATAGGGTATTTGAAACTATCATTGTCATCTCCATAAACTAATCGTATTTTAACTCTTATCAAGCTATTCTCATCTCGAAATACCTCAAAGCCTGCAATCAACTTCTCATTACATTCTTTCAGATTTTCTTCCAAACTTTCCTGCTGAATGATTTTCAGAAGTAAAATTTCAGCTTTCTCTACCTCATTGCTTATCAGTTCGCCTGGATGTCGTCTCTTACAATTCTTCTTGAATCTGTACATCCATCCAACCATCCTGACAATTTTTGTTGGATTTATAATTCTGAGGGAAAACATAATGACGAAATTTTGAATGACTCCAATTTTTGTTCGTTGTTTTCCCACTAAAGAAATGCTAAATAGTTCCTATCATTTTTTTCCAAACTTATCTGTTGAAAAGCTTTTTTAATATCTGCCATGACCCCTATCAAGCCTAATCTGAATCTTAGTATTAATTATGGAATCATCTCAATCATATTAAGGCCACTATTCAGGCAATCATTTAATAAAAAACCATTTTTGTCCTTAGAATTTGCCTGAAAGATGGGTCTTATTTTTGTGATAACGCTATTTTCTTTAATAACAGGGTGATAAGGTAATGTTGTATGAATGGTTTATCCTTCATGGATAAGTTTTTTGGTAGTACTGTACTAACGCTTTCTAGCCATCTCCTCATTATTTGAAAGAATAGGATGTCCCTGAACCCATGATAATCTAACTTCATATCTACCATCAGAATTGCATGTGATGGTATCCCTGAACTCTTTCAAAACCTCTGCCCCAAAGCTTCTTTTGTTTTCGAATCAGCAGGATCATGTATTCTTAATATATCCGAAATAGTAACATTATTGGAGAAAGCAAGAGAAATCAGAGAAGTAGTTTGGTTCTGTTGTCCCATTAACACCCAACATAAGCACCCAATAATAATGATATAACTGGAGGGTTTGGTCCAACATCAGAAATATAAATGTTTTTCTCTCGGAGAATATTGAGACATGATATATCTTGTAATGTTTCAACATACCCCCAATTTTTATTTTGGTCTAAAATCGAAAATTTGTAAGACGTTATTATTCATATTTTGTATATTCACTTCATAAACTTTATGTATCCGAGGAGCTAAATTTTGTTCCCCAAAAACACTTTGTATTAAAGTTTCTTGACCAATTTCCTGGAGATTCATTTCTTTTGCACAGTCTGACAGAATGTAAGATTTTTGAGATCCAGAATCCATCAAAACTCTAAAGATTTTACTTTTACTGCCATTACTGATTCAAACATTAAGAGTTTGTAATAATGTTTCAGTTGAATTGTTACTTATTAATACGTTTTCAACCTGTTGTTTATTTTCATTTTTATTACATTTTCGTGTTACCTCTTTTTTATTGAATGTCAGGGCACAAAATGGGACATTTACGAAATTTCGACACTTTGTA
The DNA here is from genome assembly GCA_958502065.1 of Chrysolina americana. Classification (NCBI taxonomy): domain Eukaryota; kingdom Metazoa; phylum Arthropoda; class Insecta; order Coleoptera; family Chrysomelidae; genus Chrysolina; species Chrysolina americana. The sequence continues at coordinate 28,220,304 of OY293421.1, forward strand.
ATGCTATGATTTTGTCTCAAACAGGCATAACAGGAATTGTTTTTCTTCGATATTTCTTTTCTTTCCTCTAAAGATACACTTTGTGCTTTTATGCAGTCTTGACTGGCATTAGACCATTCCTCCTGATGTGTGTAGACTAGCAGCAGTATATAATTCTGTCTCACTTTGAGCAACTACTATTTTCTTACTGGATATCGTGTTAGTTCTGGGCATTTTACTTTCTTTCTCTGATAGAAAACTGGTTCGTGCTAGATTGAGTCTTTCTTCACTCTCGACCTCCGTTCGCAAAAAATCTAATAAAAATTGTAAATTTTCAGTATGATAAGCATTATTTTCCTGTCCGTTAATATTACTGGCAGAGCCTGAAGAAATTTTTTAAAGTGACATTTTACTGAAACTACGATGTCGTTCCCAACCTTTCAGTATGTCTTCAGGCAATGCTGATTCGACTAATGGATAAAGCATAGACGCATATTTATCTCTAGTTACCACAAGGGACTCCAAAGCTCGTAACTGAGTTTCTAATTTATCGAATAAAGAAGTCAAACTCATACCTGATTTTTGTGTTGCTTGTTTCAGAACCAAACTGAGAAGTTCTCTCACGTAAAAACTTCAATAAAAACCCATCTTTAGCAAACCTGGTCTTTAACTGGTCTATCGCCTTCTCATAATTCGTCCCGGAAGGTGTAAAACTTTCGACTAATTCTCGGGCAGCATTTCCTGGTTCCATCGCTTGAAGTAAATGCTGAAATTTGTCGTCATTGTCGATATCCTTGTCGTCATGGATTTTACGGAATTGGCCCCAAAATCCTATCCAGTTTCTCACATTGCCGTCAAATCTCTTCAGCTCCAACTTCGGTAGTCTGAATTTTCTTCCGATCTTCTTGTTGTTTGAAGTTTCAAGGAAGACTCAACATCGGAATTGTTAGCACTGTCTGGCAGTTTTGGCACGGGAACGGAAGTAGTAGGTGTGAAATGGGTATCGTATTTGGTCTGATACGAAATTAGAGTATCTCTGTACGATTCAGCTGCATCAAATTCTTGGTCAATTTCCTCATCTCCAATGTCTTGGGCCAACAAAACCTTATTAACATGGTCATCTAGTAGGAATAGTCTGTTGCCTTTATCTTCTAATTGCTTTACACGAGACAAAATGACTTCATGAGTTTCTTTACTTTGTAAAAGACTGTCTATGTCCCGACAAGCCTTGGTAAAAATTCTTCTCAACTGTGATCGTTCTTTCTTGAGTTGTACTAAATTCTCCATTTCGTCCTGTTACGGTCGCCAAATGTTGATTATAGGAGAATAATTCAAGAAAAACGTTTAATTCTGAAAACTTACTTTTCAAATTTTATTATTTTTATTGACAGAAAGCATTTATTCATATTGCCAAAGAAGATCCGAAGGCTGGAAGCAAATTGTGTGCTAGATCTATAGAATCATCATTGGCTGGATATTGCGATAAAACTTATTGGTATCGTTTTTGGACTGGAAAAAAAGTGTCAATTTTGAGGGATTACAAATTTTTTTATGAGAAAATTGACATTGCAATTATCCTGCCAATGAGAAGAACGTCAATCAGAAATGAAATAGTGGAGAATAAGTCCATATGGGCTAAAATTTAAAGAAAATCTGATGAACAGTCAACAATTACTAGTAATGAAGTTAATACTCCCAATGGTGATGTCGATTCAGATTTAAGTGACGTATCTTCATCTAACACAATTCGCCGAAGCACTCGAAAAACATGTCCTCGACAATTTGAAGATTTTCGTAATATGGCTCTTACGAAGAAGCAATAACTGGCCCTAATTCCAGTGAATGGCTTGCAGCCATTGATGAAGAGCTGAAATTAATGAGAAAAAATTACGTCTGGACGATAATTGAGAAACCTCCAAATGCAAGAATAATAGAATGTCGTTGGATATTCAAGAAAAAGTTGTCTGAAAGGGGAGTAATAATCAAGTTCAATGCAAGACTGGTTGCACAAAGGTTTTCTCAAGTACCAGGCATTGACTTTAGTGAAACATTTTCACCGTGATCCGGTATGAAATAATACGAATTTTGATTGCACATTGTGTTCATAACAATATGGTAGCAAAACGGCTAGATATCAAACTGCATGTTCAAATGGTGATATTGATGTCGAGGCTTATATGAAAATACCCGATGGGTTGAATACAGAACCAGGGAGAGTATGTCTACTGAAGAAGAGCATTTATAGTCTGAAGCAATCTCCTTGGCAGTGGAATATGAAATTAATTAAATTAGATGGGGTTTTGAAGCAAATCCATGTTTATTTATACCAAAAGATATTCAACAAATAGTGGCGATTCATGTTGATGACATTCTGATACTAGGCTCCTCAGAAGAGAAGACAGAGGAAATAAAGAATTCACTAGAAGAAAACTAAAGTAACTTTTTCAGGAGTTCGAAGTTACCTACTTTCTATTCAGATTGTGGTGTGAAAATTATGTCTGTTTGTATCAAGAACAATATATTTTGAAAATTCTTGACAAATATAACTTTCTGAACTGCAAGCCAATGTTACAACCCATGGATTGTGGTGCACAACCCCAGAAAGCAAAACTCCATGATAAAAGAACAGACAAAGCTATTATCAGTCACAGATTGGGAACGAGACCAGATATTGCATTTTTTGTGAATATCTTATCGCAGTTCAGTGCGAATCCCAGTGAAGTAGATTCCAATATGCTTAAAATTATCTTTCGCTACTTGATGTATGCATGTATGATGCTTCATTTTATTCAATGTTTTTGTAGACTTCAGTTTTTGACATTAAAATATTTTGATCTGCATTTCAAACTCTGAATATTACAACGAAAACGGTAATGTCCACTTGCTTTGCAAGTAAACAATGATCTAGATGAGACATTTGAGAACAGACAGATAGAAGGACGTGATACAATCGAGAGGCTAGCAAGTAGGTGCGTGCCTAGAGTCATTTCATGCAGTAGTGGGGTTTTCACCCTTATTGGGCATATTGTTCACTATGGAGGGTTTATATACGTTCGAAAATATTGAACTTCAGTTACAGTAAGGCAGTCATGGAGGGGAGCGGTAATTACCCCATTACCCCCTCCTCTCACAGCACTCGACTTTTTTTCTATAGGGTAATGTCAACAGTAAAGTCTATGAAGACAGACCTAATAATTTAGTGGATTTGATTATTTGTATTAGGCGAGTAATGTCGGAAATTCCTTGAGAGCATTTGCTTAATAGTATTCACTTCTTTTTAGACGAGTTTATTGTCAATAGACAAACAAACTACAATTCGAGCATTTGACACATTCATTTTGTTTTAAAACGAAATTAAATGTGTTCTTCTTATATCAAATACTTCTTCAACTATCAATGAATTAATTTCATATTTTGATACTTGAAATTATCCCAATCATCGTAAGTAAGTAAAATTTGTTAACGAAACAAACTACTGTTAATAAAGCACATAAAAAAATAAACATTGAAACTTACGTACCCCACTAACCGGCGATTCATATGTCTACATTACCCCACTGAGTGAATTTTTTATCAAAAAATTGTTCGAAATTGTTTAAAAATTATTTCAAAAAAAATTCTTTAAAATTGCTTTTTCCGTTAATCAGCTGTCATCCCCCTACGAACGACAGCCCTCAGAAGTCGAAACTTGTGCGAGCTGAGGATTAACGAGGTCTTACCTTCTAACCTGCGATTCCTAGCGTGTAGTCGACGTCTCCTTGTATCTCCTCAGACTGGATGATATGAAATGCCTTTCCAGGGTGGTCTCCGCGTCCTCATCAGGTGGCGTCTAAACCAAAAGTGATAGTCGTAGAATTTGGAATAATTTCTTGAAGGAATATGGTGTACTTGAACAAAAGGAAACTTAGGAATACCAAAATATCTATTACATATTACAGAAGTTCTCATTCGTAGCAGATAAGAAACACGACTTTTAGCTAAATAGAAAATTGGAAAGAAAAAGCAAGGACTATGGAGGAAGTAATGTATACGAAAGTAAATGGAAAAAAATATATTGAAACCTGAAGATGATGTTATGAAAACAATTAATATGTGGGCTTGCATTGCAATGGATACTAGCTACTCAGTAGAAACCATTTGTTCTTTTATTTGAATATTTTTTTATAGGTAGATATATTTTATATTCAAAATATGAAGGTAAAAGTCCATACTCAAAGTGGAAGACTATGTTAAAAAAAAATAACACGAAGTCGTCTTCACAATAATTTGATTTGACTCAAACCAGGTTAAAGGTACATCTAATCTAGACATGTTTCGAACAAGTATATGATCTGGTTGGTTTTTGGGTTTTGCCGTGGTCTTCTTTGGTTTAAATCTCCAAATTTTTCGACTGCAACTGCGGCAGTCATCTTCAGTGGTGTGGTTGAAGTACTCTTCTAGACGTATCAACTGAAACTGAAGCTTTCGAATTTGCTATGTTATTTATAGTGATGTTTTTTCGCGCACTTTCCACGCGATTCGGAATGCCATGAGAGAATATAAAGTTTTAAACACGAGTGATACTTCTACTCAATTTGAGAATGATACTAGGGTGGGAAGCATCCTCAAAATGAAATGATTTGTTGATAATGATTCTTGTTCCATTCGATACTATATGAAAGACAATCACTGGATCGTGACGTCAAACAAACTGTTAACTCCTGTAAAAAAAGTGTTTTATGTTGATTTGGGTTTCTATATTTTGATGTTACTTATTTGTGACCTCCGAATGTTAATATATAGGGTGACCCAGGGTTAAACCGCCAAACGTTTAGTATCGGTTTTTTGGGTGAAAATAAGATTTTTTCTTCATATAAGCATGTGGCAAAACATGAGTCGTTCTCAAGATACAGGGTGTCAAATTTAAGAAAGTATATATATTTTTTTCAATTCCAGGTACATTAAAATAAGCCTCCCATCACCGCAAATAAACATGCTGAGTTTTATCAGAATCAACCAAAAGGTTTTTGAGTAATGAATAAAAAACTTTGACACTCTGTATCTCGAAAACGAAGCAAGTTCGGACATATGCTTGTATGAAGAAATCATCTTATTTTCACCTAAAAAATTGATACTGAACGTTTGGCGGTTTAACCCTGGATCACCCTGTATAATATCCACCTGAAATTGTAACTTATCGGCGCTATGATGTGCCGGTAATTTTCTAAATTATATAAATCATTCATATACTTTGAGGTTCACGATTTTATCGCACGTATTTATGACCAATTACATGTTCGACATGTCACTCATTTACGCGTGCATTTTATTTATCATTTCGAAATCAAACATGTTGAGGATAGATGGCGAAGAAATGACACGCACTATACGTGATTGTCTTCTAATTCGAAATGAAGAACAATAAAGTATTTATTTTTATAGTATAAATCAAATCATCAGGGACTTCTTTTTGCAGTATAGAACGTGACAACGTTAGTATTCTAAAGGTCAATTCTGGATGCCATGTTGAGAAGAATCAGTGATGAGAGTTGCCTAGATACCAATATCTATGTCTAACGCTCGATTGGAATGCTCACTAAGAGTGAAATAATTGACAAATGTTCCGAAATTAAGCTTATCCGTAGTATGTCGCTACCAAACTGCATTGAAACTACAGCCATTGCATATAATATAAAATTATGTTTGATAGTAGTCTATCGACCCCCTTCCGTAGATTTCCATGAATTTTTCGAAAAACTTGAAAGGAGTTATTCAGTAAGTTCTCATTTACTCTTAAATGCGGAGATTTGAATATTGATAAATTGTCAAATAATCAACCATCATAAAAAGTTCAACACGTATTTGATTCTTTCCAGTTTGTTTCGCTAGCTGACCAACCCGCACGGGTGGTGACAAATTCAAATGGTGTCACCATCAGCTCCTCAGCGATTGACTATGTTGCAACTAATACATTTAAAACGAGCCACCCTGAATAACTGTTGGTACAATGATTTCCAGAAAAAATAAAAACACGCCAGCATTAGCACATTTTGACATATTCACGTTTGATCTAACTTTCCCTATCGTACCCCAAGAGCATGTCACCAATTTTTTTAAATGGATCTACACCTATATTGTTTCGCATTATCAGATGCTCCATGATGAGCAGATTTAAACAAAGTATAAAACGAATGGTCTGAAGCTTATGGTTCGGGAGCTACAAATTATTTGAGTTGAAAACGAGCCACTCTGAATAACTTTTGAAACAATGATGATGAAAAAATAAAAAAAGGTCAATAATTATACAGGAGGCCACATTTTGAAATATCCAATCTAGAGACAAATATGGAAGCCATAAATCAGAAAAAGAGATTTGATGACTTGACAATGAGAAGAAACAAATTTTCTATAGTGAAAGCTCAAAAACGTTTCCACCAACTTCCATGCAAAGGTACAAATGATCTTCCATTGCCGCCCTCACATAGTTGAGAATCTCGGGAGTTATTTCTCTGCGATGATATTTCCTCTTAAATCTTCTAATATTGTTCATTCTATCTCATACACTTCAGACTCCAAATAGGAGTGAAATCCTGAAACATTGGCTACCAGGAAAATGATCATCCAAAAATTGTCGCACTGGAGCTGCATAATGAGGAGGTCCACCATAATAAATTCATATCCTCCTCAATGGCCCTATTGATGAACGGTATTATTCTATTCTACAACATATCCAAATATTTTTTACTGGTCAAATTATCATCGATAAAAAAGGTGTATGATGTGGTCACCTAAAATTCCTGCCCAAACATTCAGTTTTTGAGGTCGTTGGGTATGAACTTGACGGTATAAATGAGGATTCGTATCACTTCAATATCGACAATTTTGCCGATTCACCTCTCTATTGAAACTGAACGTACTTTCATCCGAGAAACAAATTTCATACAAAAAAATTTGATATAAGTTGATCTGTTCAGTGAGACTTTCACAATACTCGATACGTCTATCGAAATCATCTTCGTTCAATTCATGAACTAGTCTAAATATGTACTCATGAAGGATCCTGAAAACATTTTTACGACTGATTCCTGATTCTCGAGATAATTTAGAAAGAGATTGCATAGTTTCCATTATTCCAACGTGCCCTAAAACTGCAATAGAAATAGCTTAATCGTTGACGACTCCTGAGCGATTATTCTTTTTATTGTTAACAAATCCAGTTTCCAGCTGGATGTTTGTGCATAGATGAATATTTGTTTGAAATTTTGTATGGATACCGGAACAAGGCTATTTTTATGGTAATACTGGAAGTCGAGAGATATGTCACAATAAACGATCTACCTATAATACAGGAATTAGGTAAACAGAATCAACTACTTATGCGTCAATCATACTAAACTCCTGTTATCTCTGGAAAACTGTAGTGTTAGAAGAGTGTCTTTAAATTGGATTCCTTCTTTTTTAAAAGATTGTGAACAATACTTTTCCTTGCAATACTGTCATAATGGACGAGTAACTTAGATAAACTCAGAGTCTGTTTCTACCAATACGGGTGTCCCACAAGGGTCCATTTTGGGATCAATTTTATTTTTACTACACGTCAACCAAATTGATACTGCTCTCGAGAAAACACACTTCACTGCGTATGCAGATGACTTTTCGCTGATTGTGTCTGCTCCTGATCAGGTTTTTATGGTTGAAAAATGTAGCAATTCAATTTCACTAGCATCCGATTATTTCAATAACAATGATCTGGTCTTCAATGTTGATGAGACCCAAATTCTTCAATTTCATTATCGCCAAAATAATATTACATGACTACATTTCGATTATAATAATCATATTTTACAGAGCAGTCTTGACCAGATCAAAATTTTGGGTACCTACTCATTTTGATGAGTTTCTGGACTGGGAAGCTAGTTTCAAAATTGAATTCTTTGATGTATCTGTTTGTGAATTTACGTTTTGTGTTGGAAATAAATCAATTGCTGAGTTTGTATCATGCTCAGGTAGACTCAAGACTGAGGTATGGTATATGTCTTTGGGGAGACTCTACAATGACCAAAAACGTATTCATCGCACAGAAACGTATTGTTCGATGTATAGCAAGGATATCCAAGAAGGTCTCATGCAGAGAATTCTTTGTCAAATATCAAATTTTGCCAATGTCCATAATGTCAATACAAGAAACAGAGTTTTTTTCCATACAGGGTTTCATCGAGACGAAAAATCTGATGACTTGACAATGAGAAGAAACAAATTTTTTATATTGAATGTTCAAAAACGTTTCCACTAACTTCCATACAATGATAAAAACGAGCTTCCATTGCCGCCCGCCCTCACATGGTTGAGAATCTCGGGAGTTATTTCTCATGCCTCATGATATTCTCATGATATTCTCATATACACTCTAGACTTCAAATGACCCTATAGAAAGAAATCTAGAGTTCCGGATACTTTGGTGAAATGATCATCCAAAAATTGTCGCACTGGAGCTGCATAATGAGGAGGTGCACCATCCTGCTGAAAAACTATTTAGTTTTCATATAAATTCATATTCTCCTCAATTGCCTTATTGACGATTCGATTCTCCAACATATCCAAATATTTCTCACCAGTCAAATTATCATCTTATAATGAGGTTACCTAAAATTCCTGTCCAAACATTCAGTTTTTGAGGTCGTTGGGTATGAACTTGACGGTATAAATGAGGATTCGTATCACTCCAATATCAACAATTTGGCCGATTCCCCTCTCCATTCAATCTAAACGTACTTTCATCCGAAAAACAATTTTTATACAAGTGAGACTTATATGAATGAAATTATTCTACTTTGTTGAAATATGTTATCATGGAATATCTGAATATGCAAAACAATATAGGGTGATCCATTGAAAAAAATGGTGACATACTCTGAGGGTGCGATAGGGAAAGTAACAACAAATGTGAGTATGTCAAGATTTGCCCTCCTGTAATACTTTTGTTGAGAAGTTTTTTTAATTTTTCCCGAAAATAATTGTTCCTAAAGTTTTTCAGGTTGGCTCGTTTTCTACTCAAATAATTTGTAGCTCCCGAACTATAAGCGTCAGACCATATGTATTATACTTTATTGAAATCTGCTCATCATGGAGCATCTGATAATGCGAAACTAATCCGAAATAATATAGGGTGATCCATTTAAAAAAATGGTGACATTCTCTGGGGGTGCGATAAGGGAAGTAACATCAAATGTGAATATGTCAAAATGTGTTCCCATGTAACTATTGTTGACCTGCTTTTTTACCTTTCTTGAAAATAATTGTACCAAAAGTTATTCAGGGTGGCTCCTTTTAAATGGAATGCACTATATAAATGAATACCAAGTTAAAATCATTGATGCCGCTATTTCAGATCACAATGCACAAATAATAGAATGGAATCATAAACCATCTATGGAAACGATTCCGATATCACAGAAGTATAAATTACTATTCCATTCGAGAATTCAAAGAACTTTTTTAAATAACCAGCCAAATATTACTACTGATGTAAGTAAAAGAAACATTGTCATAGAATTTGAATCATTCTACGAAAGTGTTTTATGGTGTTACGAAGTAACTCATCCCAAAAAACCTTTTTCGTGCAGAAAACAAACGCAAAATTTTCAATGCCCCCTTTCTCTGAAACTAATTCAAGAATCCACTCACTTGCAGGAAGGACCTTAATCGTTTACGGAAAATTTCCAGTAGCCATAACATGAACAACACATACAAAGAAAGAAGAAAACAGCTTTCTAAAAATATCGAAGAAGATAAAGAAACGTACTATAGTAATTTGATCAATGAGGCAGAGAACAAAAATAAAAAAATATGGAAATTGGTAAACACGAAAATAAACAAATTTAAAAACTCTTCTAAGATTGCCCTAAAAATAAAAGACAGTATACCTGATAAGTTATATATAATTGCAAATGAATTTGGTAACTTTTTTGCAACATATGTTTTGAAATTGGTCGAGGACATTAACCACAGCCGGAGGTGAAGGGTGTACTACTACTCTCTATAGACAGAAAAATTTAATGTTTTTCACTGCTCTTGATGGGTAAGAAGTAAGAAATATTATACTTGCACTAAAAAACAAAACTTCCTGTGGTTTAGACGGGATTCCAATGAAGCTCATTAAAACTTGTGTAAATGAGATATGTCCCTTTTTAACAAGAATCATAAATGACTCAGTTCTCTCAGAAAAATATCCAGAAAACGGCCCCCATTTTCAAAAAGGGTGATACTCAGCTAGTTGAGAACTACAGGGCCATTTCCTTTTTTAGCCCGTTATCTAAAATCATTGAAAAAGCGGTGTACCCTGCTCTGATGACATATCTGAATAAATATAAAATAATAACCCCCTGCCAATATGGCTTTCGGGTAGGAAACTTGAAACTGCATAAAATGAATTGGTTTAAGCAATCTACGACAAGTTAGATGTTGATGAGATGGTGATTGGCATTTTCATTGATTTGTCTCATGCTTTTGACACGCTGAAAAACTTCATCTCCTAGGAATTAGAGGACCTATGAATGAATGGATTCTGTCGTTCACTAAAAATAGGCAATTCATTGTAAATGTTGAAAACAGTTATTCAGAACGATTTGATGTTGTTCTTGGAACCCCACACGGGAGCATTCTAGAGCCACTGCTGTTTCTTCTATACGTTAATGACCTACCCTCTCATTTAACTGAGGGAAAATTGTTCACGTATGCCGATGATACAACCGTCCTTGTGTTCGCAAAGACTGCAGTTGAACTCGATATAAAATCAAATGTGGTTCTAGAGCAATTGTCAACGTGGTTCAAAAGAAATCACTTCATAATCAATTTGAAAAAAACCTGTATGTATGCAATTTACAGGCCCTCATCAAGGAAAGGAAACAGTTAATCATACAATGAACAACGTAGACTCTGCTATTGATACTAATAGAAAATTCTTATGTACACATGTGGATTAGTCCAAGACCCAGAGCTTTTAACCTGACATTAAATCCCATGCTAATGATTTTTGGCACAAAGGTAGGGTAATGATAGTACTTTTAGAAAAAAAATTGTTCTGCACGCTGGCTGCTCCGGAAAGTGTCGAAAATTCCCGGAAAACACCCCAAAATCGATATTTCGTTACTAACGTGAAATGAGTTGAGAATTTTGCTATAGTTGTGGAGCGCAAAAATCTGGACAAAAAATGTATGCGAATATATTTCCAGAAAATGCTTCCTGGACGAGATAATAAGCTATCATCGTTGGTCCCAGATTTGCGCGCGAATTCCTCGAAAAATTACACGGTTTCTGCTGACGCTTGACTAGAATCACTCTAACTTCTTTGTTTCTTATGAATCTTCATAAATGAAACGGCATTTTAAAGGAAATTCCACAAACGTTCGAAATATTCTAGCAAGTGCCGTAGAAGAGGTTATTAGTTGATATTCGTTTTTTTCACTCCCCACTTGGGCCAAAATGAAACCAATTTCTCAATTTCCCTTATTTTTGTCTCGAGTAATTTTTATGGCACTTATTCTTACAGTCGACATAACGATATTAAAGATATAGATTTGTTAAAGGAGATCTATATGATTTGATAGCTAAGAAGCTGAACTTTCAGAATATGCACCGAAAAACGTCTTGTAATTAAGTTTTAATTTATGATTTTGTACATTTCTCGAAAAATCGTGAAAACCTATAAAAATTATTTTGCTGAGTCGCACAAGTTTATTCTTTCAACTTTCGTTGTGTAAATGTGAAAAGTTATAGTTAAGGTTATGCTCTATCTCCTGGTGATATTTATTTTTTTCCTGGATATCTCAGGCCATTTTAGGATTGAAATTACAGTCGGCACTTTTTAATACCAGAGACCAAGTCGGCACAAAAATGGCCGCTCGGCAGGGTGCGCGGCTGTCAACTCAATTAGCTGACGTTTGCTCATGTCGGCGTATTGAACACAGAGCTTCGTTTTTTGTGCCGTTTTGTGAAAAATCAGTGAATAAGTGGAAAAAGTTTAAAAAGAAAAGTATTTCATCATGTGCGACTCTGATAATTGTAATATCTGTCACCAAAGTTTAGAACATGGTGATGTAACCACAGTTTCATCAGGTATGAAAACTCTTCGTAGTGTATCTCTTGAAAGAGATGATGGAAGATACAGAACAACTAAAAATATAACAGAGCTGCAAGTTATCAGAAATACACTAAGCGTGGTAGGAATAACCAGTTTCAAGATGACAATGCTGAGTTTCCATCGGCTGGACCAAATTTTTCATTTAGCCCAACAAGAAAAAAACTCAGGAAAACTACTGGTGATTTCAATTTTCATCAAGATTGTTTTATTTGTGGTGAAAATCTGGATGAAGGGAACTCAGCAAAGAATAAAATCCAGATAAATAAAAAAATAAAGCAATTGGTGCATGCTTTTTTTGATATTATGTTGTATAATAAGTGAATGAATGAATGAAAAATGCACCGACTATCCACGGTGGTGCTGAAGGTTTTCAGGGTTTCCCTGTAACTGAAAAATTAGTGCACCACCGAAGTGAATGAATGAATGAAAAATGCACCGACTATCCACGGTGGTGCTGAAGGTTTTCCGGGTTTCCCTGTAGCTGAAAAATTAGTGCACCACCGAAGATACACAGAGCCAAGGTTGACATTTTAAAGTTGATCGCTGTCGTTTGTTATTTTGTTTTTTCAGCGAAGTATTATAAGGTTATCTTTGTATTGTTTCTCATGCGTTAGCAGTTATGAGGATAAATAGGTAAACGTTTTACTATTTTCAGTATTGAAAATGGTAGAAGACTAATGTTAGCGAATGCACTCGTAATATGACTACAATAAGGTAAATTTTGACACTATCCATTCTGCAAACTTTTCTACTAACAATAACTACTCAATTAATCCTTTATTGGACGTAGTTTTTTTGCAACATTCCTTATTTTATCTGTTTATGACCAGTATTATTGTCACGCCTTGAAAGATCTGCTGGAAGAATCTCCAAATATTTTCTTTTTGAAGGCGGAGAAATATGACAATTCAAAGTGCTACCACCTCTTGAGAGTAATCAGGAATTTACAACCACCAGATCAATAATGAATCAAAATATTCTCAAATACCATTTTCTATTTTTCAGTTTTACAGAATACAATCCCAACTAGAAGTCTTATAGGTAGACTCCACTCATATACATCTGTACGTTCTATCTCTCTTAGACAATACCGAGGAGAAAATTATGTTTTTGTACCACTGAATCACGTGAATATCTATTCCATTTACTTTGATAGTATTTTCTACATGTGATCCACGCTCCCTTTGTTCTGTTCTTTTTCAGGAATAGTTTCCAGGTTTTTGAGTCGCTTAGAAAGATACAAAAATAAAAATAATTCCAATAAAACAAATTGTTATGAGTAAAATTTCTTCTTTCATATCTTTACTTTCAAACAAATAAATCACTGTGAATTCAACTTACTTGTTCATACTTTTTATACAAATAAATATATTATTATAATTTTTCTTATCTATAAGGAATTTCTCAGTCAGGCCCTATCTCCGAAGCTCCGACACTTCCACGCCGTGGAGTTAGTGACTATTGAGTCCGAGAATCATGTGCCTAAGCAGGTGGAGTAAACCAATGATGACGGCCTTCTGTATCCATTCATTTAAGGTTTTTGCCATACTATGACATGCTGATATGACTTTTAAGATTAAGATCAGTGTGTCCATTCCACCAAGGACCCCTATTATCAGACCCATCATTTCAACAGAATGGTTTGGGTAAAACCTGTGGAGTTCAAATTATTATTGATTTAATTCTTTTTCCCGTCAAGTATTTCCCAGTCATGTCCTCTCTCCGGAGACCCGATACATCCGAAGGGCGCGCTTGTGGTTCATTAACCCCAGTAAACACTCCCCACGTATGTGGGATAGGTGATTACTAGGTCCGAGAATCATGTATCCTCAGTAGGCCAAGAATTATAGCCTTTTGCATTCTTCCGGATAAGATTTCTACCGCATCACGGCAAGCCGGTAAAACTTTCAGATTCGCGAGCAGCGTGTCCATTCCATCAAGTACTCCTATGACCAGAATTACCATATTCACAGAATGGTTTGGGTAAAGCCTGTGGAGTTCAAAGAGTTGGTCTCGATAATTTGTCTGTTTTTCCTCCACTCTTTGAACGATATTCGATTCGGAAATGACAAGTTGAGAGTGGCTCAATTTGTACGATACTTTGTTCATAATTTTTATTCGCATAACTGGATAGTCTGAAGAAAGGATCCTGCACGGTTCTTATGGAAAAAGAGTCCCAGTCGAATAGAAAACAACCAAGCAAGTTAAGTTTTCTTCATAATTTGAATAATAAATTGGTCGAGTCAAAACGTCTGATATAATCTCATTAGGCAGTTGCAAATTTTGGATAAGATGTATTATAGGTAATATACGGTAACTAGAAATGATCTCTAGTGTCGAAATTTGATATGTGTAAATTGATCATATTTTATCACACTAACTAGTTATAACTTCAAACATCGAAATATTAAAAAATGTAATTCATGTACAGTATTTTTAATAAAAGAGCAGTGATGCAACAGTGTGGTAAAATTAAGTGTAGTTACGAAAACACTTTCTTGGTCCTGTTAATTAACGGCAGCTACCGCTCCGACTGTTAATTTTCATTTGGAAGTCGTATGTGTGGAATTAGCGTAAGTAACGTTCATATTCTTGAATTATTTCATTTAATACTTTGAAATATTCTGGCAATTAAATTTCATTTCCAGAATAAACCACTTAGAAAAAAATTTGAGTAATTACTTTTTTGAATAAGAGGGTTTGTTGAAAGACATATTGCTTCAATGTTAAAAACGAGCTAGTTGGTGGTTTGCAGTATTGAAAAATTGAGAAATAAATTATGAAACAAAAAGTTCATGAAGAAAGTAACTCCTCGATGGAACACTTCAATTATAATTCGAATTAATTGAACTGTCACTAGAATGTCAAGTACATCATGTTGATTAAACTCTCTTGTAATTCAAGTTATTTCCTGCCAACTGGAAAATTGTGACAATACTTAAAAACAATTCCAGGAAATGGCAGGAAGACCCTACCTGGCACCTATATACTCATGAAATTGATGTCACCAAGGTCATGAAAACATCAGCATCGGATTCATGATATATTTGGAACGTTCAAGAATCGTGAATGATTTACAATATACTGCCACTGTCACAGATCAACTTTTTATCTGCCAGCTTATGTCTCACATTTTCACAATACACCGAAGCAGTACATGAACAAATCCAGTAACTAAAGTTGACTTGGAAAGACTAGCAGTACCGTCATAGTGGGTAATTGGGACGCATTACTGCCTTCCATCCTGGTAGATACGGGATGATTAGGGAGGCGACTGTCAACATTCAAAATAGTGTTTTGAAACGGCCACCATGTAAACTGTGTCCATTACCTTACTCAAACTTGATGTACATCTGATTTTTCCCAAATCAAACTAATTCCTATTTTTTTCAAATTTCAAATGTGGTTACAAAGGACCCCGCACGAAAACTTATCTATGTGAAATTGGCTCTCGGTTGAATTGAATGAAATTGTATTATGTTGTACAGGCATGGATCGAAAAAAAAAAAAAATGTCCAAGTTTATATATGAGATCATGAAGAGGGGCGACACCGCTTGACGGAAGATCATTAAACTAATCATGAAAAATGGTGGATATCGCATTCATTTATTCCGCATAAAAACTATACAATAGGTATTGTCGTCGGCAAGTATCCAACAGAAAACACTTACTGCCTCTTACGACCGTTGAATTAACTATGTCTGTTCAATACTTGGCAAAGTACACTGCAAGAACTACTTTGCAATGCTTTTTGAATATCAAACCTTAAATTATTTTTCGATTTAGTGAGGGAAGGTTTTTTGCGGAAGATTGTATTACGTGATCCACTATCTTTCATTATTCGTTCAATGGTCTTCCGTCAAGTAGTGTCGTCCTTGTTAATGACGTTTTTGGCTTCATATAGAAGTCGACACGCAGTCGGAGTGCATTTTAATTCTTGAACCTAGAGATGGCGCTAAATTGATACTTCAGTATTTGTCTCAGGGATTTCCGATTGGACTGAAGGGAATTTTCGATCCAATTGGGTCGAACTAGCCTTCGCTGATGATTTTCAAGGACTATGAAACCAATACGTAGGTGTTCCACCAATTAAATCGAAAAATAATTTCAGCTTCGATATGTGAAATGTATTGCACAGTAGTTCTTGTAGAAAACTTTGCCAAGTATTAAACAGATATAAATCAACGCTCGTGGGGGGCAGTAGTTGTTTTCTGAAGGATGCTTGCCTACGACAATACCTATGACAATACCTATTGGCCTTATCATGGATATTGAGTCAAGTAACACTACTAAGCCTATTAAGCAACTGATCGTAACTTAAAATTTGAATGACTATAGCATGGCTGGATTGAGTCACCACTTACAACACGAAGATTTCTCTGATATTGTTAACGGAAATATCATTAATCAATCTTTTTTATGCAATTATTAATTTTGCCATTGATAAATTTTGTCCATTAAAAACACATTTCGTAAACAATGAAGGTAAAACTAAAAATAAGTGGTTTACTAAAGAATCATTTGAGTTACGCAAATCACTAAACAATCTATATTAGTTAAAGCAGAACCTTAATGATGAAAAACTAGAAATTGAATATAAACTCCTGCTTAAAACTTATAAAAACAGACTAAAATTAGACAAAAAGTTATATTACCAAAAAAATTTCGAAAATAAAATAGATCCTAATGAAAAACAGAAATATGTTTGGAAATTAGTTAAAGAAAAAACTGGAAAAAATGATAATAAGATAAGAGAAATGAAATTGAATATCAATGGGTCAATTGTTGGCAGGGACTTTGATGTTGCCCAAAGTTTTGTCAATCATTTCAGCACCTCTGTAAGATTGTTAAACGAAAAAAAATTTGAAAATTCTGTATCGTCTTGTACAAGATGTAATCTGAATAATAGTAACTCATTCTTTTTCACACCTGTTACAGCACAAGAGGCCTTTGAGATAATATGTAGTTTAAAAAATACGAATTCAAGTGGTATTGACTGTATATCAACAATAATTATTAAATGTATAGCTCAGCACATTGCACTGCCTCTGTCTGAATTGATAAATATCTCAAGTGAAAGTGGTCAGTTCCCGGAAGAACTGAAAACTGGACTGGTTACTCCTATCTATAAAAACAATGATCCCCTGTGTATGAATAACTATAGACAGATAACTGTTTCAAATGTGATCAGTAAAGTTGTTGAAAAATCTGCATATAATAGAATGATTGATTATTTGGACAATCACAATATTGTAACAAAATGTCAAAACGGTTTCTATCCTGGGAGATCAACAGAAGGAGCTGTTTATGAATTTGTCGAGTTTATATATAAACAACTCGATTATAAAAAAACTGTCGGGGCACTATTCTTCGATCTAACTAAGGCCTTCGATAGCCTAAATTTAGATTTTGTTGAAGAAAAACTATATGCTTTCGGATTTCGTGGAAACGTGTTGACTTGGCTGATGTCATACTTAAGATATAGGAAAATAGCAGTCAAAATAAATCAAACTCAGTCAAATAAGGCAATTGTTAATCTGGGTGTTCCTCATGGTTCTGTGCTGGGTCCACTTATATTTATGATGTTTATTAATGATCTACCAGAGTTTATGGAAACGAAGTGTAAGGTCATATATGCAGATGATGTTTCGTTTTTAAACTGTGGCAACTCTCCCGAAGAA
Organism: Chrysolina americana; assembly: GCA_958502065.1. Taxonomy (NCBI): domain Eukaryota; kingdom Metazoa; phylum Arthropoda; class Insecta; order Coleoptera; family Chrysomelidae; genus Chrysolina; species Chrysolina americana. The sequence continues at coordinate 28,238,083 of OY293421.1, forward strand.
CTGGCTGATAATTTAAATCTACTTTATGATAAATTTACTGAATGGTGTTTGAACAATCATTTAATTCTAAATCATAGGAAAACGGTTCTAATGAAATTTAACATATCAAATGATCCCAACACGTCTTTTGAAATACATACTGAAAATATTAAGATTACATCTTCTGAGACAACAAAATTCCTTGGAACTTTTCTCGACTCATCACTCTCTTTTCAGACATGTACTGATCATATTTCCAATAAGATATGTAGCAGTTACTATGCAATCTTGCAACTCAAAAATATAGTCTCCCAACAACAACTAATAAATATCTACTATGCGATGACATACTCGCACTTATCTTATAATGTTATAATATGGGGAAACTCTAGATTCTCAATAAAATTGTTTATTTTACAAAAAAAGTAATACGTCTTATCTTTGGAATTCATAAACGAACTTCCTGTAGAGGCTACTTTCAAGAAAACAAAATTCTAACTCTCCCCTGTATTTATATATATATATATATATATATATATATATATATATATATATATATATATATATATATATATATATATATATATATATATATATATATATATATATATATATATATATATATATAAAACTATCCTATTCGTTAAAAACAATTTAAATGACTTCATTAAAACTGCTGACAAACATAACTATGAGACAAGGCATGGTAATCTTCTTCGAATACCGCCTCATCGGACAACTTTCTAACAACATCTTATACAGGTATACAGTTGTTTAATAAACTACCAATCACTATAAGAGAAATTCAAAATCTGAATGTATTTAAAAAATCTCTCAAAGATCTCCTGTTGCAATACTCATTCTATAGTCTGAATGAATTTATGGAATGTAGCTTTTAATACCTTGTATTGTATTGTATTGTATTTATATATTTACCTATGTAACAACATATTTTATGTATTCTACTTTCACTACTGACTCTTCCAATATCGTGTAAGTGATCTCAATGGAATAGAATATTATAAAAAAAAAAAAAAATATTGTTTAGGTTTTTTGCGGAAGATTGGATTACGTAATCCACCATTTTTCATAATTCGATCCAAGGGAAACGCTTAGGAACAACCCAGTATAATTAGTAGAGAAAATTAGTAATTCAACAAAACACCGGCTATGAATATTACTAATTGTAAATATCACAATTTTAATTTTCAGTATGAATAACTGAACTAGTTGTAGTAGTATTTTCGTGTCAAATAAATGATTTCGATATGATATGTATATCATCAAAATAAATATGAATTAAAAATTCGGTAATGATACCTAGCATGTTCACCAAATAGTCTTCAAGAATACGCCTAACTCCATATTTATCGTCGCTAACATTGGTATATTGTTTGAATTTCTCCAATCGTTAAATATCACCATAATAATATTTATGATAAGACATAAAAAAGATATCAGAATTTCGCTTTGGCTGTGAAAGGCAATATTTATGAAAGTGGTTGTTGGAAATGAAAAAGAAATTAACTTAGAATGACCAGCAGTAAAATGATTGAGATAAGTGGTTGATCTTATAGGGTTGGTCTCATAAAATATGCTTTCATTACGAGGGTAGGAACAAAAGTACGATGAATTTTCCGTCGTCACAATGATTTCTGTTGTATCTTTAAGACTGTGAATGTTGTCAAAATTATTTTTCGCTACACAACTAGTACAGGTGGACGGTAGGGGGCATCGCGGTAGCTAAAGCTTACTAATCTTACTGGTAGGGCTTCTTCTTGTCTTGGTCTTGATACAAGATAAATCTTCTCAATACCACAACCAAGACATGACTTTCGAGACCAAGATGAAAACTTTCTCCCAAGAGTCTTGGTCTTGGTCTCGAAAGAAAAATAATAAACTTTGATCTACTCGAAATTAAAAAACCGACAAAAAATGTTATGTGTCATAGCATTTCATTTCAGTTATTCATTTTCATATTGGCCGCAGTGGTCCTGGTGGTAGAGCGTAGTCTATCAATCAGAGGGACGTGGGTTTGATTCCCAGCATGGTCACTGGTCTCGTGCTAGGAATCAGACGTTAATCCTTAGCTCGCACAAGTTTCGACTTCTGAGGGCTGTCGTTCGTAAGCGGATGACAGCTGGTTAACGTAAAATTTTAAACAATTTTTATATGGTAGGTTTTTAATTTGTTAATTCAAGGTGGTCGGTGGATCAGCGGTCTAATGCACAGGCCGTTCGAAACTCCAGCATAGCGATAGTCGGTTCGAATCCGATGTAGGTACGAGCATTTTTCTCAACTACTTTATATCGGATTCGATAGGCGGCTGCATGCTTTGTTGAAAAGCAAGTGTATTGTGAGTTGTCTAGATGCCAATCTCGTCTAGTGCTAGCTTGGAGTGCACACCGACCACCCGAGATGGTGCTGTAGGTTTTCCGGGTTTTCCTACAGCTGAAAAGTGAATACATCATCTAAAACATCAGTAAGTCGCCCCGGAGCGCCACGGCAAATAATAATAATAGCCGTCCTCTACCCGCACAGGCTATGCCTTTGGGTTCACTCAACGAGTGTTTATGAGGGAGTATTATTATTATTATTATTTAAAATCGAAAATGAATTTTTCAATTTCAGTATTGCAGTTTTGCAGTTTACAACAAATTGGTGTACGTTGTAAAATCGTATTCGTTGAGAAATATTACAATTTCTTCGGGATTCCGATTCCACCTCTGTGCCGCAACCGCACCTTACTGCTCATCACACAATAATCTTTTCTAGAATGGTCAATAAAAACCTGATTAACATTCCGACCCTTTTGAACCTTTTTTTGGCCTGTCGGTCGTCGGCCTGTGTGATGTGTCGGTCTAACTTAATATTTAGTTATGATTTCTTAAAAATCATATTCCTGAAATGAAAAAAATTATTTCGCTTACTCTACCAGTACAAATTGACAATTGTTATAGACTGAGAAATATGATATACCTATTATATGCATATAAACTGTTGGACATTGAATCGATTGATTCAAATTCATAGACACATCTTGATCCAAGACCAAGACTATCAAGACCAAGACTTCCAAGACCAAGAATTTCAAGACCAAGTCCAAGACTGAGCCAGTCTCGTCTTGGCCTTGAAACATGAAGACCAATACCAAGACCAAGACTACATTAATTTTTCGAGACCAAGACCAAGACTGAGCAGTCTTGGTCTTGGTCTTGGTTTTTGTCTCGCGAAGCCCTACTTACTGGTTATCCCGGAAGGTTGGATGTCCCTAAAACTAGTTTATTACAGAAGAAATTGAAATGTAGTATTGAGGATATACGACATGAAACTGCATTTCAGCTTTATGCAACTTACAGTTTTACCGGAAGTAACACACACATGACACCTGTTATATTTCTACTTTCTTTCTCTTCATATGGCATTCTGAATATCATGTGTTAAGTGTCACTTTTTATTAACAACTATCTTTCTATTTTGATATTGTAGTATTTATATCACAGGAATCTGGTACAGTTTGTACTTGAACTTTTTTACATAAATTGAATTGAAAAACGATTGAAAATAGTTTTATTTTGACACGTATTGTTATTGACACTTGCGTTACAAAATTTTTGTCATAAAGCGAACCGTTGCTGATTTATACTGAAAGAGCAGGCAATCTTGAACATATCCCTACGCCTTCAAAGGATTGATACTTCAAATAAAATAGAATAAAGGATATTGTTACGATATTTACTAAATAATACGCCGAACACACAACTAAACTGTTTTTATTACCGTCGCTAGTGAAACACTTAGATATCTTCATTTAGCTGGATATTCCAAACACTTATTAACTTCATAAAATCTTCCCCTCCGAGTGAAATGTGTCGTCTCATCTGCTCATTTCGTCCAGACCAGACTTTTTGGGAAGTTTCTGTTCTCCAGGTTACTCAGTACAGAAAAACTTCTAACCAATTCTGGGAACTAAACGAGGAAATGCTTACGGCGTCGTCTCATTTGTTATACAAATGAGTTACGTTTCATGGTTCGGCACTCGACAGCGGTGTAGCTAGGGGATTTTTATCAATCTCGTATCAATATTTTGACATATTACGACACATTGTCTGAAGTCCAAAAGGATAAAATGTTTTTGAAGACAATAACGTGTTTTTTTGAGTCTGGTCAGCACTTTCAGATGTCTCGTCGCTGTTGATAGGCAGTTCACAAATTTTTGAATACGATCGTTCCACCACACCAGCACTAGATTGAATAAAGGCAACTCTAGCGACACCATCGGCTCCTGGATGTAGGGAGATTACTTGTCCAAGTGGCCAGTGAAGAGGTGGAGTATTGTCTTCCATTCAAATCACAAAGATCCAACTTTCAAAGCTGGTTTTCCACTTTGTCCTTGTTTGCAATTCTGAAATGAACTCTCTTGACCAGCATTTCCAAAAATGCTGTTCGAATTATTGTTGCAATTAATGTTGAGGCGAGATATTGAAAGCTCAGTAACGTTCAGACCAGGAAGTGATGTCCGCAGTCGTCGTCCGATAAGGAAATGGGATGGTGCTATCACAAGAATCTGAGGATAGTTGGGGAAGAGGACGGAAATTCAAGATTGCCTCTTATTCCATCAAGAATGTAGAAATTTTTTCGAAAGTTACTTAACACCAGCCTCCCGAATACTCCCATAATGAGGAGAGTAAGCATCTATAAAATGCCATATGACACCTGAATTTTTAATGAACGGATTTTGTTGTAAGATAAACAAATGAGTAGAGGTAAACCTTCGAGATTTTTGATCCTCGTCCTTTTCTATCTTTGATTTTGCATAATCCACCCCAGACAGGTTGAAAGGTGACGCGGGACAAACTCTTGCTCCTGGAAGATTTCCCATTATTGGCGCATTCTGACGAGGTTTCACGTGAAAACATTGTATGCATGAATGAACAGTTTGTTTAGCCAGGTTTCTACCGGACAAAGGCCGAAATCTTTCACGAATTGCGGAAAGTAAATGTTGAGGTCCACAGTGAAATATTGTAACATGTTCTTGTTGAAAGATCTATTCACTTAACGGATATTTACTACAAAGGAGGGCAGGATGTTTTTTATTGTAATTAAATGTAGCCTTCCACCCACTAAGAGAAAAGGATTAAAAGAAAGAATCTTTCACATTTTGTTAAGTGGTTTTTTGGAATTTAGAGATGAAAGCATACCTGAAAACACTCATGCTGTGAAATTTTAACCACTCAATTCATCGCGTGATTTAATTCCATTGAGGTTAAAGGATCATACCTTCTACCTTGAGCCTCATGTTGAAAATTAAAGACGAATCTTTGTAAATATGTGAACACTCTTAGTTATAATCTGGTCAAATTTAATAAGGGATTGACTAAAAATGTCATGGTTCGAGATAACCAAGACGGTCCTGACCACCACGAAGGCATATTTGATAAATTTGTTGGATGAGTTCCTCTTGTTGAAAGGTCACTAGGATTATCTTTTGTTCTCAAGAAATTCCAATATGAAGGATTGGTTAGAGATTGTATTTGAGCCACTATGTTTTACACAAATGGTTTCAGAAGTTTGGGTTGAGTCTTCAATCAACAAAGACATGCACTTGAATCACTCCAGTGCAATATTTCATCGAATTCAAAATACATTGAGTTTTTTACCGTACTAACGAGTTGATCCGATAAGAGCGCTCCACATAGTTCTAACTGTGAAATTGTGAGATTTCAATACAGTGACTCTAGCCTTTGCACAGAGGAGTCTAACCTGGATGATCCCAAAGTTTGTTATACATCGAACATAGATGGCAGACCTATATGCTTCCTGGGCTGCATCCGAATATCTGTGTAATTCCTTTCTCGTATAATTATTGCTTGAAACCTTTCTTGAAATTGCTGAATTATCCAATTTCAGTAGTTCTTTCCTCAGTTTGAACCATTTCGTATAAATGTCGTCTGGTATTGCTTCGTTCCAATTAAGCTTGAGCATCCATAGTTTTTAAAGAACCATCTTACCTACTATGGAAGTGCAAAGACTAGCATGTCTCTGTATAACAGGAGCAATGAGGTCGACTCCAACAGCAGCAATAGAGGTAATTCTGGACCTCACTCCTCTCCATATCATGGTGAGAAGGAATGCTTGGGGAGCAAACCTCAGGTTGGCTAAAGTCGGACTCAAAGGGACAGCACACATCGTAAGGGGCTCAACCCCCACCGAAACTGCACACCTTGCCGATCTCCCAACTGACGAAATTACAAGGAAATTTTGTTTCGAGAAATTCTTTCGAACGGAATTAAATACCAAGAGTGGATGGAGTATAGAATCCATTCGAGCACTGGGAAAGAATACCATAACATGGTATACGGACGGGTCCGAAACTCCCGACGGAACTGGAGCAGGAGTCTTTGGGACTCGCACCAAGTACTCCGAACCTATGGGCCAGTTCCCCAGTATTTTTCAAGCGAAAATTCACGCCATAGAAAGTTTCATTCAATTCAACCTCGACAGGAAATACCGGAACAAGGAAATCGCAATCCTCTCCGATAGTCAAGCAGCCATCAAAGCGTTGATCTCATATAACATCAACTCAAAGAATGTTTGGGAATGCCTAGACAAACTTAATGATCTAGGCAGGAACAATAAGGTGATCCTCTTCTGGGTGCCGGGGCACGTCGGAGTGTAGGGCAATGAACAAGCAGATACCCTGGCAAGAAAAGGGGCATCCACGTCACTGATCGGGCCAGAACCATTTTACGGACTTGAAATTCTTAGTTCCAAGACGAACTCAATAAAACTGAAGAAACAATGAGAGCAACTTACTGGCAAATACTTCCAGGGCTAAGGCAGGCCAAAGATCTCCTCGGGAACTTCAACCGAGCAAGATAAACTACTCTGGAACAGACACGTAGAAAATATCGTTAACAAGGCAAAATTATCACTGATGGTGTGCAGGAACATTACAGGAAAAACGTGGGGTGTAACCCATCAAAACTGCGATGGATGTACACCATGATAGTGAGACCTATAATCACCTACGGAGCAGTATGTAGTGTGGCACGACAGAGAAAATCCTGGAGAAAGTGCAAAGACTAGCATGTCTTTGTATAACAGGAGCAATGAGGTCGACTCAACAGCAGCGATAGAGGTAATTCTGGACCCCACTTCTCTCAATATCATGGTGAGGAGAACAGCTTGGGGAGCAAACCTCAGGTTGACTAAAGTCGGACTCAAAGGGACAGGACACAAAGTAAGGGGCTCAACCCCCACCAACAGTGTACACCTTGCCGATCTCCCAACGAAATTACCAAGAGTGGATGGAGCATAGAATCCATTCGAGCACTGGGACGGGTCCAAAACTCCCGGCGTAACTGGAGCAGAAGTCTTTGGGTCTTGTACCAAATACTTTGAACCCATGGGCACTGTGGTTTTTGATGAGTTAATTCTCAACCCCACAGAAAGGCACCATCTTCTGGTAGTCTCTAGTTCTCTTTCTATGAGATCGCAGAAGGGTCCTTCGAATTTGCCTATGACCATAATGACTGTCGTCAGCATATCCAAGGCGAGTGACTCCGTTTCCAGTTCAATAGCTTGCACCTGATCAAGAATTGACTTACTATTTGAAGACCATTTTTTTAACTGAAAACACCCATTCCTTAAGATAGTCGAAATTTGGTCAAAGAGTCTTAGTGCCTCTTCTGTGGTTCTACACCCAGTTATTACAGGATCATCCACATAGAAATCATGTAAAATGACCTTTAAAGCTTGTGGAAACTGTTCTGAATGATGAAGAGCAATTTGTTTGAGGCATCTGATTGCAAGCCCCGGAGCTGAATTTGTTATATTAGAGACAGTATTTAATTGATATGATTTCAATTTTTCTAATGAGTCGTTTCTTCAAAATATCATTACCGTTGCTTTGGATTTACTAATATTTGCCTGTTCATTTTTACCAGGTCATGCAGAACAAATAACAATGTGATGTCCACGAAAACGTGAAATAATTGAAACGAGGTCATCTTAAATTGTTTGACCTGTAAGTTGCAAATCGTTAAACGAAATTCCATTATCAGAGGGGCTAGATCCATCGAGGTACCACCGGTAAACGTGTTGTTTGATTTTTCCCATTCAAAATCCCACGATGAGGAAAAAAGCACTCTATATCAGAAAAGGAATTTCTTCATAAAATCAATATAGAGCTTACATATCGCTGGATTTCTATTGAGTTTTGATTCGACAGATCGAAAACGATTTAATGCATTTTTTATTAATTCGCCTAACTTTGACAAAGGTTCTTTTATCGGAATTTGTACTATAAATCGACCTTGCTCATTACCTGTGCTTGTTTTTTGAAATATTTCGTCGCACAAAATTTCATCCTTTGACATAACAAGTCTTTCATTCAAAGGTTCTTCAATCTCCCAAAATTGTAATAATAAGTTTTGAAGTTGAAAATTAATATCATTACTACTAAAATAGCACCGAACTTCACGAGAATGACCTATATTGACTAGTCCTGAAACAACCTATCCTAGAACAATTTTTTGCAATGTGAGTTAATTTTTTCCCAAAGAAATCTGACCCATACAAAGAAGTTTATAAAATATTTCTGCACCTAGAAGAATATCTATTGTTCGGGGCTCATTAAATCTAGGGTCTGCTAATTTTATGTGATTTTGAATATTTATTCTTGCAATATCTACTGACTAAACAACACTTTACAGAATTAATTTCAAAGTAATAATACTAGTTAAGATTCGATAAAAACATTGCATTGGTGAGTGATATCTGATGTCGATGGGCCGTGGTAGCATGCTGGTAAAGTGCTCGCTCCATAAGCCAAAACATCGTAGGATCATGCGTTTGGATCTCATCATTGCCAGCGGTCTCGTGCATGGCATCACACGTATTAAAAGGTAAGGGCTGCGTTTTCCCCTAGCTCGCACAAGTCTCTGACTTCTGAGGGTTGCACGTAGGGTTGCAACCGGTTGACGGATATAACAATTTTAACAACATCAACATGGTTGATACCTACCACAACTACATTTTTTTATGGATTTCCTTGGTTTTATAATGGCTTTGAGATGCGGAATTTAAAAGAACTCTGCACGTATGCAAACATCCTGCCACATCTTTTACTTGTACTTATGCTGTTGACAATAAAATATTGGAGTTTGTCTTCATGTTCACCTGATCAACACTTGAATAATTGACTATTTCACTCTGAGACTTGTTTGTACCAAATGCACTAGTTTCTTCAACATTTTCTGTTTTCCTGCTTAGTTTTGAAATGAAGAAGAGTGTAGTGTTTTGCACTGTATTTTTTGCAATAACCAGCAAATTAAAATTTACGAAAATGATGTCCTCGTAGACAATTTTTACCAGGTTCTAGTAGTTTGTCCTATTCGATGCGTTCGTGAAGAGCAAATGTTTGAATATAATGCTGATTGTCTTTGCAGAAAACACACATTGGTTTACTAGGACTGTGTACGTTCGTTTGATAAGTAACTTGGGGGGGGCTGGGGCTTGCCTCGGCTCGTTGGTTTCGTTTCTGTTAGTTTCAAAGTTTATAGCAAATCTGCTTTATTTTTGATGAAAGATTTGAAATCATCGAAGGTAGGAAGTTGCTGCTTTTTTTGTAGTGATTTTGTTTAATTTGCATTCTTCCCATTCACTGGATTTGATTTCATCCAATTCACCTCCTAGAATATGAATAAGCAAGGTATCCCACTGTTTAACCGGTTGTCCAAGGCTTTCAGCGATTTGAGATGTTTTGCATCAGTATCCAACATCTTCCCCAACTCATTAGCTGACTCATGATTTGAATTAGGTAATTTGAAAATCGCTTTCACTTGATTCAAAACTAACAAACTATCTTTATTATACCGATGCAACAAGACCTCCCAAGCTACGGTATAATTTGCTGCAGAAAATTTTAATGAACGAATAACCTGCGCTGCACCACCTTCCAACGCTGCCCGTAGGTATAGTCTTTCCAATATCAATTGCAGAACATAAAAACCCGTTCAAAACCCTTATAACGACAATTTCGTTTGATCTGCCGACACCTCATTTAAGTGATGATTTATTATCCGCCAGCCAACGATTTTGCATTTTAAGGCACGTTAATTAGGTTCTTTTGGACCGCAGTGCTTCCTTCCAATCTATACGAGTTGTTGCAATTGATAATGGATGAACTATAATTATATTTTTGTATTGGACGAAAGCATCAATAGAATTTATAAGCGAATCAAAAGTATCACGAAATTCCAGTTTCAATATGAACCAGGAAATTTCGGTAATTGTATTTCAGGCAATTAGATATTTTCAGCCGTGACCAACTTCAAACCATTCTCCCTTTTTTGGATATTGAAATATTTATAATACGCGGAGATCAAACTACGAGCTTAAACAACAGAAAAAAATATCGTTTTTCAAAAGTTTCCCCTTCTGATCATTGATCGTCAAGTTCATTTTTCAAACACCCGATTGCATATTGCACTTCTTCAAATTCTGTAAATCGTTCGCATTATCATACAATACGTTGCGCTTAACAACAGAACACTTAATGAAATGTCATTTGTCAAAAATGTACAGAACAGAGAACAGTAATATCCTACAGAAATGAGAATTGCTCTTTAACACAGACGTTACCGTTAACAAAGTATTCTTGCAAATTCGATTTCAATAACTTGGAAATAGACTCAATCTCAAACAATGGTGAACATAAACAAGGAAAGGTAGGAATGAGGAACGGACTCGCCAATACAGTCGTCCACTTTAGTTGTTGGGACAACGTAACTATTTCATGTTTGACATATTCCACTATTTCGACGATTGAAGTAATGACTGACTTTCGATGCTTTAATTTGAAAAATCTTGGAATGTTTTACCTTCCATTTCATTTGCCGAATAATTAAATATTTGTGACTGAGTGCCCACAGGAGTCCCTGAATTCAGCATAACGAATATTTCCATTTAATAGTAATAATAATCTGTATATGCAAAAAATAACCAAATACAAACATGAACAACCTGTGAAGGGTGTTTGAAACAAACGGGCGTCAACAAACTGTAACTAAACCATAACAGAACAAATATATATACAGTGAGCACCAAAAGTCCGACGCCCCCTCTGTAACTTCTTTATTCTACATATTACAAAAAAATGTTAAATACATAAGTTGTAGGGTTTCATTTGATCTCTTTAATGGTTTGAGTTTCATTCATACAGAGTGTCTCAAAAAAGCACGGTGATTTAGAAGTAAATTTTTTTAAAGGGGATACCCTGTATTTCATTGCATTATTACATTCTACGTTGAATTCTGAACAAGTTTGATAAATGGTTTTCTATTAAAAAAGTTCATAGTTTTGGACTTATGAACACTTGTAAATAATTATTTCGACTACTTTTGCATTAACTTCATAATAAGAGTGACATCTGAAAAGAGCGTATAGAGCAGACCTGAGTCGCAAACTCCAAGGAACGCATCGAACGATAAGAACAAACAAGCTGGCTGTGGAAGTAATCAATGACGCAGCCATCTCTCCGTGTGACAAGCACTGCCCACTCATCACAAGGAACACTACCAGGAAAGTGCCCTGGTGGCACAAAAAACTTGCAGAACTGAGGAAGCAAGCCAGGAAAGAATTCAACAGAGCCAAAATAAAGTCTGGCTCTCGGGTATATACCAAAACCATGGAGACAGGTTAGGGTTACCTTTACACCGAAACCTGCAGAAGCTGGACAGGATTCGGCAAAGACCCTAAGAGCAATAAGTCTTATGTCATTTCTACTCAAGATTTTGGAGAAGCTAGTGGATAGACATATTACGGGCGGTGTTCTGGTGAAAAGACCACTGCACCGCGAACCATATGCCTACAGGACTGGCTTTTCAATGGAGACAGCACTACACCAACTAGTAAGGAGGGTGGAAAACACGCTGGAAAATAAAGAGGTACTGTTAGCGGTCTTTCTATACATAAAAGGAGCTTTCGACAATACCTCTATAAACTCAGTTACTAGAGCTCTCAGGCACAGATAAATCGAGTAACCATGTGTGGCCTGGATAGACTCAATGCTGAGAAATAGATTGATTCACATTACTGTATTAGAGGATACTGTAGTAGTCAGGGCGACCAGAGGATGCCCACAAAGTGGAGTTCTATCACCGCGTCTGTGGAATCTGATCGCGGACTCGCTGCTGGTAACACGGAACGAAGCAGGACACCGAGCCCTTGGCTATGTTGACAATATCGTGGTCTTAGCAAAGGAAAAATTTAATACAACGGTTAGAGATCATATGCAGGAGGCTCTTAACCTTGTCACGAAATGGGCGAACTTGGAGGGGCTCAACGTCAATCCTAACAAGGCAACCATAGTAGCATTCACCCGAAGACGAAACACAGAGGGCCTAGGACATCGAGGGGAGGATATTCATATAAAGGCGGAAGTCAAGTATCTTGGAGTAATACTAGACTCCAAGCTGACCTGGAACCAGCATATCGAAATAATAACCAAAAAAGCGGTGACTTCACTAGTGATAGCCAGACGTACTTTTGGAAACAAATGGGGACTTAAACCGCATATGCTGCACTGGTTGTATAGCACGGTGGTCATGCCCTCCATTACATATGCTTCTTTGGTGTGGTGGCCCAAGACACAACAAAGAGAAGCCGCAACGAGAATAAGCAAGGTGCAAAGACTTGCTTGTCTTGGAATCACAGGGGCCATCAAATCAACACCAACAGCAGCGATGGAGACAAGACTTGGCAATATTCTACAGGGGAAAATCTGGTACACAGATGGATCCAAAACTGAGAATGGAACGGGCTCAGGAGTGTTCTCCAGGAATCCGAGTATTGGCATCAGCTACTCACTGGGCACCCATCTTTCAAGCAGAAGTGTGCGCCATCCTTCAATGCGCGATGGAAAATAATAGGAGGAACGTTGAAAACGCGCATATCAACATCCTATCAGCCAGTCAAGCGGCACTGAAGGCCTTGTCTAGCAGGGAAGTTAACGTCCTAACTAGTATGGCACTGCAAAGAAGAACTGAAAACTCTGTCAGACCGGAATCAAGTCAAACTCATATGGGTCCCAGGTCATCAGGAAAGCAGACGAACTCGCAAACCAAGGGCAGAGCTAGGGGTACCGAAGTGTGAAATAAGAGCGTCTGTAAAAGACTGAATTAGGGACAATGTCCCAGGAAACAAACATGGAAAAGAATATATCGAAGGACCGTGTAACAAAAGAACGGCAGACCTGTTAACAATGAATAGGAGCCAGTTGAGAACCATTACGGGACTCCTAACTGGACATGCACCAGTGAAGGAGTACCTTAAAAAAATGGGACAATACGATGGAGACCTGACCTGCAGACTATGCGGTAAGGATCCAGAAATCGTAAAACACATACTGTGCAATTACAAGGCTCTAGACCGCAAAAGACAGACAATTTGCGGGCAGCCATCTGGCGACCCAAAACTGTACAAAATTCCACCCAATACGGAACTTGTACAAGCTCGTACAAGGCACAAAAATATTGAATTGGGTACTGTGACATTGAAACAAAGCGGTGCCTTGGTTCGCGGACCTGCTGGATCCATTGATAAGACGTGCAGTTGGCGGGTTTGCGAATTAAGGCATCGGTAGGTAAGATACAATGGGCTAATAAGCCTAAGTGTCACCGGAGGCAATAGCCGACCGGAACTACACAGAGGTGGAGGTTTTATTGTCTACTAAGGAGAGTCCACAGTATGTATTGAGTCTGGAAACTCAATATTTCTCTATAAAAGATTTTCTCCACCTCTCAAAAAAAAAAAACGAATTTAAGATCGTTTCTCATTACTTCATCAAAAAATGGCAACCGCTTTTTGTTTTCAGTTCCATACGTGAATGAAATATTACTCAATTCTGAAATGCTAAGTCTGTTTTATATTAGAGATAGCGACACGTCATCCGCATATCTGAACCGTAGGAAAATATCTAAGCTTTCTTTTGCTTCCATCTCATAGCAGTTATTGATCTTGCGACTCTAAATATTTCGCTAATGAAACCGTTGATTAGTAGTAACTCGAAACAAATGGGCGGCAGTGGTCATGACGGTAGAACGCATGTCTATCAATCCGAGGGGCGCGGGTTCGATTCCCAGCATGGTAACTAGTCTCGTACTAGGAATCGCACGATAAAAAATAAATGGTAAGACCTCGTTAATTGAGGGCTGTCGTTCGTAGGAGGATGACAGCTGGTTAACGAAAAAAAAAAGAACTTTTATCAAAACGGATCGAAATTGAATATTTTTATAATGAAGATCGGTCTGTGGCTCAGTGGCTAAGGTCTCTAGCAGTGGAACTTCTAGCTCGCATCAGACAGACGTTTGAGGCTCGGGAACGGAATCTTTTTTCTCAAGTACACGGGTCTTTTTAGGTGGCCACATGCCTTGTTGTGAATCAAGTGTGATGTGAGTTGCCTAGATGCCAATCCTGACGTCTGATGCTAGCTTGAAGTGCGCACCGACCAACCGGAGTGGTGCTGTAGGTTTTCCGGGTTTTCCTAAAAGTGAATACACCACCGAAAACATCAGTAAGTCGCCCCGGAGCGCCACGGCAAATAATAATAATAGCCGTCCTCTACCCGCACAGGCTATGCCTTTGGGTACACTCTACGAGTGTTTATGAGGGAGTATTATTATTATTATTATTATAAGATTGGTTGTGCCACTGACGAATTCTGATACTCCCTTTTGAGCCATTTTACCATTTTCTATGTAGGGAAAATTACCAACGAAACGATAGATTGAACCGGATTTGTGAAAGTTAGAGAGACTATCTATGTATTTTAGGTACGTTTGGTTACGAGAGTTGTAGTGTTTTTTTAAATTCGGTGTGGTCAATGTCTCGCCAATGTCTTGCTTACGGTAATTTATAGATGTTTTTTAATTAACAAGTGCGTTATTGCTTAGGGAGTGAAAAATGCGTTATAGCGATACCACGTAAAATTTTGAGGCATATTTTGAGATCAAATCTTGAGTTATGATACTATCCGCAGGATTTAAAAGATGTACAAGTTTGATATGTTTCAAAAAATAAAACGTTGTCGTGCTGTTACTCTAGTTATCCTTACTTAGTCTTGTCTTGAGGGATATTACCTACGTATACCAAACCTGATATTGAAAATTGAAGGCCATCCTGGATACAATACAAAATTAACATTCGTTGAATTTCACTATGTAGAAAGAAATCCTCTTTATGAATATTTGAAAGCATTTCATGGTTATATAACAATTCTAACAATATTATCGTATAATAAATATATCAGTGTCACACATAAAGTTCGCGACATATGGAAGTTTTTTTATTAATAGAAATGAAGGAAATTTGACTTCGCAATTAGTTTGTGCTTGAAAATTGAGTGAAATATAGCATCTTTTCTTTTTTCATGTGCTACTCTAAACCTGTCAAACTTGACATTTTTCGAAAATCCTCAAAAAATAAGTTATTTTTGGAAATTTCGAAAAATGCCAGAGAAAAAAATTGCTTGGTTTCCAATTTAATACATTTGCTCCAAATTTGGACTCTCTACTGTCATTTCAACTTTTTTCAATTTTTTTTTTATTTTTCGGATCTTTCGCTCTATCGATTCGAACGAAATATGATTCAAATATCATAATTTTGATGAATATGAGACTTCAATGTCATATTTGACGGGTTTAGAGTAGCACATGAAAACTTAAAGATGCTGTATTTTACTAATTTTTCAAGCACAAACTAACTGCGAAGTCAAATTTTCTTTATATGTATTAATAAAAAAAATATTCATATGTCACGAACTATATGTGTGAGACTGATAAATGCTGATCGATCACCTGAGCACACACTGAAACATTTATGTTCTATCCAGAAAACAGCAACTCGTCTCGTCATTGATACTATAAAAAAAATTGTTTCATT
This sequence comes from Chrysolina americana, assembly GCA_958502065.1. Lineage (NCBI taxonomy): Eukaryota > Metazoa > Arthropoda > Insecta > Coleoptera > Chrysomelidae > Chrysolina > Chrysolina americana. The sequence goes on from OY293421.1 coordinate 28,254,007, forward strand.
TTCAGACAGCTGCACTCAGACGACTTCGAGAGACTTGTACGAGCTAGAGAAGACGAGGCCCTCACCTTTTAATGTGTGATGCCATACACGGACGAGAATTCTTCCAAGTGAGTCAATCAGTTCCAAACCGTTGGCCACAGTCACCGTTGCTTGGCTTAAGTTATCGACAGTACCCGACTCAATAAATAAATAAATGTATGAGGATATAATTTCAAAATTAAGATTGACATTCACACTCGGATTGACATATTCATAAATCCTTCACACTACAGCTCAACTCTCGCCCAAGGAGGAGAGGATCAGGAGGACACATAGAGAGCCGCCTCCCCCTCCCCCAAACCATTGCTGGCCAGAGGGAGGAATGCCAAGGGTTACAGAGGGTCCCGGTGAGAGGGCGCTGGTATGCGCCTCCGCTGGTGTTGGCGGGAGGTCGAAGATTCAATCTCATAGTGGTGCGAATAATCCATGCATGCCTTCTGCAATGGTTATGCATGTCGTTCGTTAGCATTCCATTTCGATACTGCTTTGTCTAAGTTTACTCTGAAGCTGATTGTTTCATACTAACCCCGGAAAAGGCTGACTTTGACTTGAAAAAAAAAATGATCATGTTCTCCTAGCATAGAGCAAAGCTTGCGAATTCATCACCCAGGGAAAAATTCCCCAACTGCAGAAACTAACATCCTTGTTCATTTGGTTCTTACGATTTCACCTCAATTGAGTATTCTACTTTACTCACACATCAATGTTTAGGTTATAATGATATTTGTGAATCCTCTTATAATGGAAACTATTTCAGTTTTGCACGATTGATAAGTAATTCTAGGATATAACGTATCAACCTCGTACATGGAAATGTACCAATTTTACTGACCTGATATCTGATATGAAGTGGGAAGGGAAGCGAAAGATTTTATTTTATTGGAATACATCATAAACATCTTTTATTTCGATCATCAAAACCGGCACCTTATTCAACCGACATGAAATTCTTTATTTCCAATGATTTGTAAGTTGTAACAGTATGGATGAAAAATTCAATACTGCTTTTATCTGTTTGGGATAAAACATGCATACTCCGACTCGTGGATTTTAAAAAACATTGTTATACAGTGTCCGCCAAAATCTTGGAACCATATAGAAAACTTTTTAACCACCGGTGTCTCAAAAAAATTAATTCCACATAAAAGATGGTGCATTCAATTGGACTAAATATGCGCATAGCCGTTTTTATGAGTGGCGTGCGGTTAAGCGGGAATCGGCTGATATTCTAATTTCACTTTGGAGTAAAGGGGCATTACTATACAAAATATCGAAAAATGATATTGAAAAAAGTTGTTTGCAATTGAAAGATATTTTCAGTTATTCAGTTTAGTTTGCCAATTACTGATTTCAATGAATACTTAATGAACAATAGATGAAAATGAAGGCTCTTTTTCATACTTAAATAAAGACGCAGATAACCTGTATGGTTGTTGTTTGTTTAGTTTAGTGGATTTCTGTCTCCTTAACGGAAACAGTTTCTCCAGATCAGGTATATGAATATTAAAACATTAGAACACTCACACACATCAACTTGACTTCAGACACGAGGACGCCGTCAGTCCTCCACCATTGCCGGAAGTCGAATGTAACTTGTATGGTCTTTTAAAAGATAGTTCTTAGATAAAAACCCTTCTGTCGGCCCCAGTAAATTCGATTTGTGGATGAAACTCCAGTATATTCAAGTCTATTAATCTTCCAGTTACGGATTTAACGTGTTTAGTTTCAGTCAATCAGTGATATGCTGCTTGCTTGAATAATTTTTAGCATGGGATCTGCTCATACGCAGTACATAATATACCTACCGCAGAAGGTATTAGTTGCTTTGAGTGTGGTCGCAAAGGAAAACTCTAAGTGAGTATTTTTCTCCATGTAGATATACAGTGTCCGCCAAAAACTTGGAACCATATGGGAAAATTTTTAACTAATGGTTTCTCAAAAAATTTCATTCTACATAAAAGTTGGTGCATTCAATTAGTTCATTAAGATTAGTTAGACAAGTTAACGACAACAGGCATCTTGATGGCTATGAAAGCTTAGAAATGGGTGAACATAACAAAATCATGAATAATGATGGGAAACCAATACCCAATAGTTTATTGTATAGCTTGCTGAAATATTTTGTTTGTTATCACATGATGTAAGTACTTAGCATATCCCTTCAAAATCATTTACCTGATTATGAGATAAGACAATATTGGGAAATTACTTTAAAATAATGTAGACCGAGATTTTCTCGGAGGAACAACTCGACCAGCAAGTAGAAAAATTATGAAGTACAATGACCAAGGCATTTGTAGATTCATGTTCCTTAAGAGTGGCCCCAAAACGCCGGGTTGGAGGTAGAACCTATCGTTGAAGGGACTGAGAAAAACGACCAGGAAGGCTTACAACAAAGCCATCAAGAAGGGCAACGAGGAAGCGTGGGAAACCTACTAAACTGCGAGAAGGGAGTACAAAAAGGAGTTGAGGAGAAGTTAAAGAGCTAGCTGGAGATCTTAATGTGGGGAAATCATCTCCCTCACAGAATCCGCCAGACTCATGAGAATTATGAGCAATGAGACAGATGGTTCCATAACAACCTTAAAAAAAGCAGATGGAGATGTACAACATCCTCCGAAGATTCACTCAGACATCTGCAGGAGGTGCACTTCCCAGGAGGTGTCGAAGGCGACGAACAGGCCCCGCCAATACAGCAAGCCCCCCACGGGGACTGGCAACTGGCGGAGAGGGTTGTTACGCCTGACACCATAGCCTGGGCAGTGAACGAGTTCAACCCATATAAGGCAGCAGGACCCGATGGACGTTTCCCGGCAATGCTACAGAGGAATTTCTTACCCCAATCTTGGGAAGGATATTCTGGGCCAGCATAGCGCTGGGGTACATTCCAATGGCTTGGAAGTCAGCAAGATTAGTCTTCATCCCCAAGGCAGGAAAAAGAGACTACACAATAGCAAAGTCCTTCAGACCCATCAGTCTAACACCGTTCTCGCTTAAAACGCTGGAAAAGGTGGTGGACAGGTCCTTGTTGGAAGGGGCTCCTAAGGGTGAGCCCCTTCGACAGAAACCAACATGCATACAGAAGGGAAAGGTCGACAGAATCGACCCTCCACTCTCTAGTGCGAAGGATTGATCGGACATTGACTTTTAAAGAGGTAGCGTTAGGACTGTTCTTCGATGTGGAAGGCGTGTTTGACAAGGCAAAAACAGCGACCATACAGACAGCACTTTTGACCAGAGGATCACTCGATGGTTAGTTGGGTTGTATCGTCGCTAACAAGGAGGAATGTCGAAGTAACCCGGGACGACCTCAGACTGAATGCTGAGGTAGGAGGGGACTCCCCTCAGGGAAGCTGCCTCTCTCCCCATATATGGTGCTTAGTCATGGACGAACTCTTGGGCAAACTCGCAGATAAAGGTTTCGAGGCTTGCATACGCGGACGATGGAGTTGTCCTAGTCAGCGGACGATTCATCGGAGTCGTCTGTGACCGCATGCAGGTAGCCTGCAGAATTATCGAAAGATGTTGCGGTGAGGCAGGACTATCAGTGAATCCGACAAAAACAGAGATGATCCTGTTCACCAAACGAAGGAAAAAATACGTGTTCTGGCCACCTACCATGTTTGGCAAAGAGCTGGAGCAAGTCCAGTAAGTCAAATACCTGGGGGTGGTCCTGGATTTCAAACTTTCATGAACGCCGCACGTAGATAGGATCATACAAAAGTCGGTAGCAATCCTGTGGCAACTGAGGAGAATGGTGGGGAGTAACTGGGGTACTAACCTGGAGATTATGCGCTGGCTGTACACGGCAGTCGTAAGACGAAAGATCCAATACGGGTCAGCTGTGTGGTGGCCAGGTGCACAGGGCAGCACACTAAGCCGAAGACTTAGTAAGGTGCAGAGGTTGGCCTGTTTGGTAATAACGGGCGCAATGAGAACGACTCCAACTGCAGTGATAGAGGTACTGCTAAGACTACCGTCGCTTCCGGTCTGGATCAAGAAGGAGGATGCCTCTTTTCGTGCCAGGATATCTGCTTGTTCATTGCACTCCACTCCGACGTGCCCCGGCACCCAGAGGAGAATCACCTTATTGTTCCTGCCTAGATTATTAAGTTTCTCTAGGCATTCCCAAACCATCTTTGAGTTGGTGTTATATGAGCTCAACGCTTTGATGGCTGCTTGACTATCGGAGAGGATTACGATTTCCTTGTTCCGGTATTTCCTGTCGAGGTTGAATTTCTGCTTGAAAAATTACTGGAAAACTGGCACATGGGTTCGAAGTGTTTGGTGCGAGGCCCAAAGACTCCTGCTCCAGTTCCGTCGGGAGTTTTGGACCCGTCCGTGTACCATGTTATGGTATTCTTTCACAGTGCTCGAAAGGATTCTATGCCATCCATCCACTCTTGGTATTTAATTCCGTTCGAAAGAATTTCTCGAAACTAAATTTCCTTGTAATTTCGTCAATTGGGAAATCGGCAAGGTGTGCACTTTCGGTGGGGGTTGAGCCCCTTACGATGTGTCCGATTTGAGTCCGACTTTAGCCAACCTGAGGTTTGCTCCCCAAGCAGTTCTCCTCACCATGATATGGAGTCGACCTCATTGCTCCTGTTATACAAAGACATGTTAGTCTTTGCACTTTCACCAGGCTTTTCTTTGTTATGGCGAGTTCGCTTTTGCCGTGCCACACTACTGCTCCGTAGGTGATCATAGGCCTCACTATCATGGTGTACATCCATCGCAGTATTGATAGGTTACAGCCCCACGTTTTTCCTGCAATATTCCTGCACACCATCAGTGATGATTTTGCCTTGTTAACGATATTTTCTACGTGTTTTTTTCAGAGTAGTTTTAAGTCTAGGGTAAGCCCTAGATACTTCACCTCTTGCTTCCATTCTAAGTCTGCTCCGTCGAGGCGAACATCCATTAGGTGCTGAAACTTTGTTCTTCTAGTGAATGGTACCACCGTGGTTTTTGATGAGTAAATTCTCAACCCCACAGAAATGCATCATCTTCTGGTAGTCTCTAGCTCCCTTTCTATGAGATCGCAGAGGGTTCCTTCGAATTTGCCTTTAGCCATGATGACTATGTCGTCAGCATATCCAAGGCAAGTGACTCCGTTCACGGTTAGTGTTCCGAGTAGTTCGTTTACTACGAGACTCCACATCAGAGGTGATAGTACCCCTCCTTGTGGGCATCCCCTGTTTGTGCTGATCCAAGAGCAGATATCGCCCACTTTTGTTTCAGCAGTTCTTGTAGCCAGCATTTGGCACATCCATCTGGATGTGGTTTTGTCCACTCACTTGTTCGTTAGGGCCCTACTTATTGCTTCGTGAGAGGTGTTGTAAGAAGGCGCATAGGGCCATTTCTTTATGCTCGAGTGATATCTGGATGCTTTCGGTAAGCACGTACAGAGCGGTTTCCGTTGATCTACCCGCCCTGTATGCATGCTGCCCGGGGTGTAATGGCACCCTCTCCAGTATCTCGGTTCTAATGTAGTTATCTATCATCTTCTCCACTGTCTTCAGTAAGAAGGATGAGAGACAGATTGGTCTGAGTGACTTCGGGAGGGTAGGGTCTTTCTTTCCTACTTTCGGAATGAAGGTTACCCGTGCTCTCCTCCAGTTGCTTCGTATGTACCCGAGCGCCAGACTGAATCTGGTTGCTTTTAAATAAATGACAGTAGTTCCATTTGCCCTTTTTGTAAAAGGGTAGGAAATATACCGTCAATTCCAGGTGATTCGAATGGTTGGAAGGAGTCTATTGCCCATTTCATTCTTTGGGGAGTGCATATGGTTTTCGCTACCTCCCAGTCTTCTCGTCTGGCTCTACCTGGTTCTTCCAGTGATCTGTCGGGTTCAAATGGTATGCTACCTGGGAAGTGCATCTCCAGTAGGAGGAGAGCTCGTTGCTCTTCATCCTCTGTGTAGCTACCATCTGTTCTTCTGAGTGACATTGGTCCTTGCTCTCTGCCTCTTGCCATAGTTTTATACAATCTGGCTGCTGCGGGTCTTGATGTGATCGTCTCACAAAAACTCCTGTAGCTGTTCCTCTTGGCTTTCCTTATTTCTTTATTGTATTTTGTCAGCCTTTCGGTGTATCCCTACCAATGTCCTTCCCGCTTGGCTTTGTTGAATAGCCTGCGGACTTCGGATCTCAGATTTGACAGGTGTACGTTCCACCAAATGGTACCACTGTGTGATTTATTTTCTTTTCTGGGGCAGCTGAATTCGTATGCATCCATAATTGCCCCGTTAACTGTCTCTAGGGTTTGCTCAAATTCGACGTGACTGTTGCAGTTGAACTTGATCTGTTCTAGATTGCATTTTAGATTGGTGGTGTATTTTTGCCAAGTATTAAACAGATATAATTCAATGGTCGTAGGGGGCAGTAGTTGTTTTCTGTTGAATACTTGCCGACGACCATACCTATTGTATAGGTTTTTTTGCGGAAAATTGGATTACGTAATCCACCATAATTCATTATTAGTTTTATGATCTTCCGTCAAGTAGTGTCGCCCATCTTTTATGATTTCCCAATCTGTGTGTTGACGCTTGGTTGAACAAATTGCGTAGAGTGTTGGAGACAATTTTAGTGAATAGTGTCAGGATAATAGAAATTACGATAAAGAACTGTCATGTCAGATGAATTTGAAAAATAGCAATTTTGGTAATTTGTAAGACCTCGATAGGCAATATTTGTTTATTAAACAGTTCAGTTTCAAATACAGTCCATTATTGAAGAAACATATGGTCCATCGAGCCGATGTAAATGAAAAGGACTGGTAAGGCATTGTCAGTCAGAACTTTATAAAAGAAAAGTTGCATTTGTGTGCAGTGGGCCACCGCAGGCGAGAACTCAGCGCCGGTCCTTGTCACCTTGGAAGAGTTGCGTAACTACCTAGAACTGAGCCATTATAGGCATTGGAAGCGAGTATCAGATCAGAAGGGTGAGTCCTAACATTCCATTTCCTTTCCTTTCAAATATTGGACAATTTGTGTTAGCAAAGAGCATTTATTCATATTGTAATCGAGTCGTTTAAAATGGCAACTGAGGAAGAAATATCCAAATTGAAAAGAAAGAGAGGCGGTTTGAAAGCCAAGTTAACTCTATTTAAAACATTTGTTGAACAAACAAAAAAGAAACCCATTTTAAATGATGTTGATTTAATAGAGCTCGATCAGAGACTCAATAGAATTGATCCGTTATTACAAGGTTTTGATCGGGTACAAGGAGCACTCGAATTTGCGTTAGATAATGATGCAGAACGTGAATCATTTGAATCAAGTTTTTTCGCAGTAACCTCAATAGCAAAGGGTTTGGTATCCAAGGCTATGGCACCACCAACGAACTTGGTGGCAAACGATGTCGCGGCTGATAATGTTTCAGTTTTATCGGTAACTAATAGTCAATTTGGTAATCCATCACCATATGTTCCGGTGAAATTACCAATAATATCCCTTCCCAACTTTGGAGGCGACTACGAAACATGGCTAGAGTTTCGTGATACATTTGATAGTTTGATTCATCAGAATAATTGTATAGGGAAATTGAGAAATTTTATTATTTAAGAGCTTCACTTCGAGGTGGTGCTGCTGAAGTTGTGAGATCCTTGGAATTTTCCAGTGATAATTATAAATTAGCATGGATAGATACGACATGTGTTTGTTAGTTCACAACCATGTATCATCATTATTTGTCCTGGAATCCATTAAAAAGGAATCGTCCGCAGAAATTAGAAAATTAATTGACACAGTCTCGAAGAATTTGAGTGCTTTATCAAAATTGAAACAACCCACCGATCAATGGGATACCTTAATAATTTATATAGTGTCAATGAAATAAGATAACGTAACAAGTCGGGAATGTGAAGAACATAAGTGCGTTAAGGAACTTCCTACTTGGAGTGATTTTAAGGAATTTCTCAAAGGTCGCGCGGATTTGCTGGAAACCCTGGAAAAAATCGCGAGCGGAACTCCAAACAAAATTACAATTCGAATCAAAAGAACGGTAAAGTATCGTCAAAATATAACAGAGGTTCTTCGAATGTAAAGGGTTTACTTACGAGCGACATTCGTTGCGCTTTATGTAAAGGGGTACATGCTATTTCGAATTGCGAGGAGTTTTTAAAAATGGCAGTTAATGACCGAATAGAAAAAATAAAGAGTATAAGGTTATGTCTCAATTGCTTGAAAAGGGACCATTATAGTAAATTTTGTCGTTTGGGACATTGCAAAAGGTGTGATAAAAGACATAATGTTTTATTACATGTCGATTCACAAAAGCCAGAGCCTGTGAATGATTCGCAGACAACCTTGACAGCAATGCATTCTAAAAATTACGTATTACTGTCTACGGCTCATGTTAAGGTTCTTGATATCAAAGGTAATGCTCACATAGTTAGGGCCATTCTAGACTCGGGTTCCCAGTCAAGTTTTGTAACCAGAAGTTTATCTGAAAAACTAAATCTGAAAAGGGAAGAAATCGATAAGTCTGTTTCTGGTTTGAGTCAGAATATGTTGAAACTAACACACAAATGTGAGTTGGACATTCACTCAGTTCATAACGATTTCCGTACAAAGATTTCTTGTTTAATCCTACCGGAAATAACAGGATATATTCCAAGTATGAGGGTTGACACTACTGAAATCAAGATTCCCAAAGACATTGTATTGGCAGATCCAACTTATTATAAACCAGAAAAAATTGATGTGTTGATAGGCGCAGACTTATTTTATAATCTGCTATGTCCTAACCAGATTAGTCTGGGGGCCAATGGTCCAGTTTTGCAAAACACTAGGTTTGGTTGGATTATCTCTGGACCGGTGGAAAATGTTAAGCGGAATAACAAATTTTGTTGTATTTTGAGCACTCTTGATATTCAAAAACAACTTGCTCGTTTTTGGGAAATTGAAGAGTGTTCTGTCAAAAGGTCGTTGTCAAAGGAAAAAAATGACTGTGAGATTCATTTTCAACAGAACGTGAAACGCTTATCGAATGGTCGGTTTATGGTGTCGTTGCCTCTTAAAGATTCAGTCGTGAGTCTGGGAGAATCATTTGACCAGGCAAAACGAAGGTTTTTGGCACTGGAGTGAAAGATTTTGAGAAACATTAGGTTCAAGCAAATGTACATAGATTTTATGACGGAATACCTGACTTTGGGGCACATGACCGAAGTGGATATTTTAGACAAAGACGAAATCGCCTATTATATGCCTCATAATGGAGTGCTGAGAGAGCTGAGCTTGACTACTAAGCTTCGAGTAGTTTTCGATGCTTCAGCTCCAACAACTTCTGGGGTATCCCTGAACGATATTCAGATGGTTGGGTGCACTTTACAAAGTGATCTATTTTCATTATTATTGAGATTTCGCCAATATAGGTATGTGGTTTCATCAGATATCGCGAAAATATACCGTCAAGTGATGATAGAACCAACACCTCTGCAACGAATATTGTGGCGCGAAAATCCGTCGGAACCGGTAAAGGTTTACAATTTGAACACTGTTACATATGGTCATGCGGCAGCGCCCTTTCTAAGTATTAGATGTTTGTTTGAGCTTGCAAACGAATGTGAAAATTCTATGCCGGACATAGCCGAAATCATACGGGACTGTTTTTATGTTGATGATTTTTTAGGGGGTAGTGATAATATCGAACACGCCTCGTACATCGCAAAACAGGTATCGAATGTTCTCAAATCGTGTTGCTTCGATTTGAGGAAATGGATCTCAAATGAACCAAAAATAGTGGAAGGTGTCGATAGAACAACTGAACCTTTCAACATTCTTATGTTTGGTGAGAATGAAAACACGAAAACTTTGGGGTTGATTTGGTCATGCCATTCGGATTACTTGACCTATAAAATAAATAAGGTTGAGAAAGGTGAACCTGTAACCAAACGGATGATTCTCTCACACACTGCGCAGATATTCGTTCCTCTGGGACTTTTAAGTCCATGTACAATCATTTCAAAAATCAATTTGCAACACTTATGGCGCGAAAAGATCTCATGGGATGATCGAGTTCCCAACATTATGGAATAGGCTTGGCGTGAATTTCGTAGCGAGTTACAGGCGCTGAATAAGTTAAAGATACTACGTCACGTTATGTGTATCAATCCCATCATTACCGAATTACTTGGGTTTTCGGACTCCTCAAATCATGCGTATGGTGGTTGCATTTATGCCAGAACAGTAGATTATATTGGGACCATTACTGTTAAGTTGCTTTGTGCGAAATCGAAGGTATCTCCTCTAAGGGTAATATCGATTCCACGACTTGAACTTTGTGGGGCGTTGGTATTGGCGCGCCTTTCAGACAAGGTATTAAGATCTCTGAAGACAAACTTCTCTCGATGTTTATTTTGGTCAGATTCGAGTATAGTTTTAGGGTGGCTGAGGATGCCTTCTAGCAATTTGAAAACATTTATTGGAAACCGCGTTAGTGAAATTCAATCATTGACAGAATCTCACGAATGGCGTCATGTGCCCACTGCTCAGAATCCAGCAGATTTGTTATCCAGAGGGATAATGCCCAAACAGTTATGTGACAATGAGATGTGGTGGCATGGCCCAGACTGGCTCAGTATGTCTGAGGAATTCTGGCCCAAATCTGATATCATCGTGGAAAGTTTGCCTGAAGTAAGATCCAACCGAAAGGGTTTGGTAGCAACAAATACATTTTCCATATTTCTTTTCGATAGATACTCAAATTTGAATAAACTGAAACGCGTTACTGCTTATATACTCAGGTTTAAAAATAAAAATAAAGGTCCTTTAACTTTATCGGAAATCATAGATGCAGAAAAATGTTTAATCAGACTTTGTCAAAAAGGATCGTTTCCTGTTGTACAAAAAGCAGAATTTTGAGTTTGAATCCATTTATGGATATAGATGGTATAATACGTGTGGGTGGTAGAAGGGAAAATTCAAATTATGAGTTTTCAAGAAAGCATCCGATATTAATCTCTGCTAAACACGCTTTCATAAAACTCATCATAAGGAATGAACATGTACGATTGATGCATGCTGGTCCCCAACAATTACTTGCCTCGATCAGAGAGAAATTCTGGCCGACGCAGGGGCGTAGCATAGCGAGGGCGACGGTACGCCAATGTGTGAAATGTCACAGGTTTAATGCACCTTCTGTCCAACCCATTATGGGAAACCTACCTAAACCTCGTTTGGAGCGCTGGCAAGTATTTGATGAAGTGGGTGTGGACTACGCAGGGCCCTTTCAAATAAGGGATAGAAAAGGTCGTGGATATAAGGTTTCAAAGTGCTATATATGCATTTTTGTCTGTTTTTCAACGAAGGCGGTCCACCTCGAATTGGTAACAGATTTGACTTCTGAAGCATTTATTCTCACTTTGAGAAAATTCGTAGCACGTAGAGGATCTCCACGCCACATTTATTCTGATAATGGGACGTGTTTCGTATGAGCCAAAAAAGAGTTGAGAGAATTGGGGAATTATTTATTGATGAATAATGATGAGCTTAAAACCTTGTATACGCGTGAGAACATTCAGTGGCACTTTATCCCAGCTAATTCTCCACATTTTGAGGGTCTTTGGGAGGCTGGGGTGAAGTCCACTAAGCATCATTTGAAACGGGTTGCGGGAAATGCATGTTTAACATCAGAACAATTTTACTCTTTGCTGGTTCAAATTGAGTCTATATTGAATTCCCGTCCCCTCTATCCATTATCCTCCGATCCTATTGACCTGAATCCTTTGACACCTGCCCATTTTCTGATCGGTAAATCGTTGACTGACGTCCCTGATCCGGTGCTGAGCCACATTCCAGAAAACAGACTTTCCCAATACCAACAAATTCAGCAACTAAGACAGCATTTTTGGCAGCGTTGGAGCAAGGAATACATCGGAGAACTCCAGCGACGGGTGAAATGGCAAACCCATTAAGACCAATTGGGAGAGGGTGATACGGTTTTAATAAGGGAAGATAACCTACCTCCATTGTGTAGCCGCAGTGAAAACTGCTAGCGGAGAACTGAAAAGAGCATTTTCCAAAATTTGTCCACTTCCAAAGATGGTATAGTATATGTATGTGTGGTTGAAGGTGGATCCTTCAAGGTGGGGGGCATGTTAACGCTTGGTTGAACAAAGTGCGTATACCTATGGCGGAATCTAAAACAATCCCACTGTGAATCGCGCGAAACCATCGTAGAGTGTTGGAGATAATTTTAGTGGATAGTGTCAGAATAATAAAAATTACGATAAAGAACTGTCATGTCAGATGAATTTGAAAAATAGCAATGTTGGTAATTTGTAAGACCTCGATAGGCAATATTTGTTTATTAAACAGTTCAGTTTCAAATACAGTCCATTGTTGAAGAAACACTGTGTTCCTAGGATTTCTGGTGAAGGTTGTTTGTGTCACAAGCCCTTCCACGTTAAACACAATCATTCGATGATCGGAAAAAGAGGCTGCAGTAGTCGGATAGCCTCTTCACTTCTTCTGGTGGTGCTATTACTACGTCGAGGAGTGAGTGCCCTGTGCGGATCTTGGCCCGAACCGGTACTAGGTCCCTCGTCATGAATTCCGAAAAACAGATATAATTAATGTAATTTCTGAGCAAGATGCAAGCTCTGGGGTTGTCACACTTGACATCCCAGATCACCTTACCTTCTTTGTTCGGCAGTCCTCTGATCTGCCCAAGGTTCTTGGATCAACACAACTCCCAGGTTTGTCCCGGTGAACAGCCTCGATAAGGCTGCTAATGCCTCCTTAGCGTAATGAATGTTCACCTGGGCAACTTTGATGGGGGTAGCAGTCTTATTCATGTTGGTCCCACGAATAGCTAGGGAACCAAGAGTCGACCACGCCGGAGCCCCGCACGGCGTGGCAAGGATTGTACTCGAGGGGGTCGCCCGGTATCCTCGAGGCTCTGTTCAAGACGGTGCTCTCCCACCGCCATGCATCCACTGGCACGGGTCGCGTAACACCTTGGATTGGAGGGTTGCTCAGCACCACCTTATTGGTTATTCGGTGGTGGCCTGCAGTGAGCCTGTGGATGCACAGTCTGCACCGCAGGTCGTCCGGCTATCCATCACCTGCCGATGCTCCTGGTAGCCACCTAAGCCCTACGAATACTAACGGGACATAACAAGTTAGGCAGGCACCTATCACTAATATTTATAGAGGACAACCCCACTAATAAAACGAAGAGGACTAAGAAACTTCGTCTCACTTCCCCGTCGAGTGCGAGGCATTCGGGAGGCTGAGATTTGAAATCTTTGGAGTTGAAAAAGTCCAACAAGAGGAACTCATCAACCTGAAATGGACGGACATACTGACCTTCATCAGGAAGCCTAGAAGAAAAGATGTAGATTTGTGGAAAACCGGAGATGGCAAAAAGGATCCATGTGGGCCTACTTGCCTTGCTGCGAAAGCGGCCTCCCCCAAATTACTACCACTACTACTACATTCACTTGATTAGGAGATAAGGCAATATTGCAGGTATCTTGCAGAAATGTCTAACGGATACTTTGTACCTATGTAGATTCAGTTTAATCTTCCTCTTGTGTGGTTATCGAAACACGTGTCGAGGTGCTGAAAATAGTGGTTTGGTGTTGGCATAAAACTCCAGTATATTCATTACTACACCAAAGGTGCAGTGCAAGTATTAATAGACTTACTAAACCAGACCGAACCGGTTTTCAGAAGTCAAATGTCTGAAAAATTCTTAGCTGAAATTGTAGCATTTCAGTTATATAGGAGGAAAACAATTGATTGGACTGCAACAAATAACCGGAAATGGAATGCAAAAAAGTGTGTTTGTAGAGGGTAAAACGTGTTTTTTACAATTTATAGCAAAAGAAGAGCTACGTCGAAAGAATATACTGTACAATTTATAGATAAATAAAAACCTGCATATTTTATTGATTCATACTAATTAATATTGTGAACAAGTTTTGGCAAGATTTTTGATATCTTTGTCTGAATTCTACTAGTAGCAGTAATTGCGTGCTAATTCCTTCATCTTGTCAATACCAAGGTGAGCTTTGTGTTATTCTAGCTCAATATTATGCTGTAGTGATTATGGAATAATGACTCGTATTCCTCGTAGGATACACCCATACCGAACATATAATTCTCCTTCTTATCCTGTATAAGTTGTATCTTTCAGATCTACAGTTTGTATGTCTGTCAAAAAACTGCTAATCCTTTGCATTTTTGGGTTTCTTCAGCAGTCATGGATCTAGTTATCGGCAACATTTTTTAAATATTTGTAAAATTTCACCGTCTGTAAAATCCAATTCGAAATAATAATTTTGTGGAAATGTTGATAAATAATCGACATTGGTGTGCAATTCTGTATGTTTATATTCAATCGAATACTTAAAACCAGTAATAAACTGAGCAACCGAGAGGTCTATAAGCTATCATTGAAAGTAAATGACTGATCAGTCTTGGTCTCGAAAACTGAATGTAGTGTTGGTCTTGGTATTATTTGAGACTGGCTCAGTCTTGGACTTGGTCTTGATAGTCTTGGTCTTGATAGTATTGGGTTTGGATTAAAATGCGTTTAAGAATCTGATGTATTAATTTTTTTTCTTTTTTCAATAGTAGGAGGTATGGACCAACATACAACATACCTATTTGTTGTGAACTGTAAAACTGCCATACCGAATTTGAAAAATGCTATTTTGATTTTGAATGAACAATAATGGGGTTTTCCAGTATCGTAAAATATGCACTTTTTTCACTTGATGTAATGGAGGGCAGTTCATAACATAGTCCTAACCATTTATTCACTCTAAATTTTGAAAAAACTGATTTATTAATCAATATTGAATACGTGATTTCATATGATATGATAGGCTGCAGTTTGGGATTGCGCGGACAAAGCCGAGAGTGACTGAGGGACGCCGCAGTAGCCAAGTCTTTGTAAGATCTAGAAAGTAATTACGTGAAATGACAAATTGAACTCAATTGTTAGTAATTTATTAATGGTTACAACGATGTAGGTATGCGACATCTGCTACTCTAGTGATCGCACAAAATCAAGTAGGTAAAAATCCCTCACTTTGTCCCAAACTTTTATCTTTCATTACTCATTTACTTAGGCATGTGGTATCACAGGTACCATTATAATATACCGGGTGGCTACGGAAGTATTGCCTACGGAATATCTCAGTTAATGTATGAAGTAGGTTTGTGAAATTTGGAGCGTCGATATAATGACATAAGTGCTAGAATTTGAGCATATTGACATGTCGAAGTCAACTTCCGGTCTGACCGGAAGTAACATCAACTTTCTTAATTTAAATGGAAACCCAATTTTTTTTTCTTTTCGCTTTATTCAGCATTCAATTCCCTTTCTAATGACATATCACAAGTTGGTATCTAACCAGAAACTAGATCAGAAAAAAATTATTATTGAAATTCACCGAGTAGGCCGTGGAAGCAAAATGAAAGCCAAAAATTGAAAAGTTGGCTATGGAAACCATACGTCACTTGATAGCAGTTGCTACTACTGTGATATTTTATTTTCATTCGTCGGCGTTATAAAAAGCCGCCAAAAAAAAACACTGGAAAAATTGGGAAAAAAACAATACTCTGTAGGTCCATAACTTAAATAGGAACATACAACTTTTTCTTGCCTGTACTATTCAGCATAACCATTCCTTTCTAATGATATAATAGAAAGTAATTTTTTGAAATGAAATACCAAAAAATCCAATTATTATTATTCAAATAACAAAAAAACAGATTTATCGAAAAAAAAAATCAAATTGATAGGATTAAAGATAAAATAAATTCAAAACAAATGTTCGAAATGCATTCCCTCAGCGTCAATACATTTATTGACTCTGGTGATATTTTCAAGTAAAACGTTTCTCAACATTTGGGGCGTGATATCTTGGAAAGCTCTACGAATTTTTACTTCTAGCTCATGTAGAATTGTAGGCTGTGTGGAATACACCCTATTTTTAAGATGCTCCCATAGAAAAAAGTCGCACGGAGTAAGATCAGGTAACCTTGGTGGAAAGCGATTTTGAAGATAATTTCTCGCTATTCTTGAATTATGCGGAGGGGCGCCATCTTGCTGGAAGTACATTCTCTCTCTCCGCTGGTAGGTTGTTAATGAATTCCGAAATTTCATTCGTTAAAAAATTAAAGTATCTCTCTCCGGTTAGTTCGCCTTGAAAAAGAATGGGGCCAACAATATGAGTTCCAACTATTCCTGCCCAAACATTCACACCAAATCTCTCCTGGAAGCCACCTTGTCGAAACCGGTGCTCGTTTTCTATCGCCCAGTACCTGAAACAAAAGACCGTTCACACTTTTAGCACTTTACACTTCGACTATCGACAATAATCCAAATAAAGTACAGTACCTACCTTGTATTATTCCTGTTAAATACTTAATCCATTGATGGTAAATCTTGACTCGACCGTAAACAAGATATAATAGTTAAATAGGTGATTCTCAGCATTTTGTCGAAGAAACCAATTACAATATTCCAGGCGCCTTTCAACGTCATTTTCATACAAATGTTGATGCAACTGATACTTGAAGGATTTAAATCGATGTTTTTTCAAAATTTTCCTAGCAGAGTCCTTACTTATAGCTAATTCGGCGCCAATCTGCCTTGAGGAAATTGTGCTATCATATTGTACTAAAGCTAATACATTAATTTCAGTTTCCTCATTAATAACAAATGCTTCTTGGTCTTCGTGAACATCAGGCTCAGTTCTTAATTTTTCTTCAAGCCACTGGAAATACCTTCTTGACGGTTGCAGCCTCCCTGGATATCGCT
Organism: Chrysolina americana; assembly: GCA_958502065.1. Taxonomy (NCBI): domain Eukaryota; kingdom Metazoa; phylum Arthropoda; class Insecta; order Coleoptera; family Chrysomelidae; genus Chrysolina; species Chrysolina americana. The sequence continues at coordinate 28,270,831 of OY293421.1, forward strand.
CTAAATACAATCGTTCAGCGGCATAAGCATTTTTTAAACATTCACCATAAATGAGAAGCATGTCAATTTGTTCGGTTCGTGAATAACGGGGCATTTTTTGAATATTCCACTAACTGATTTCGATTTCCAAACCCTTTTAAAATGGCAGAATCAAAAACACTACTTCGAACGTCAAAATAATATGGTAGCGGCGTTCGTGAGAGCTCTCGTTTCTTTTTTGTTTCATTCCAAAATACATCTTAATCAGCCTATTTGTTAATATTTTGGTTCGAATGATTATTGCAATGGAATGATTATTCTGAATAGCACAAACATCGTCCATAGGTAGATATTAGAATATCTATGGACGATGGCACAGACCAAGTACGTTTGTGTTCCTATTTAACCTAGAACCTACAGGATATAATTTATCATTCCACATTATTTTTAATGTTTTTTTTGAGTATGGCGATAATCTGTTTTGTTATTTGAAGAATAATAATTGGATTTTTTGGTATTTCATTTCAAAAAATTACTTTCAATTATATCATTAGAAAGGAATGGTTATGCTGAATAGTACAGGCAAGAAAAAGTTGCATGTTCCTATTTAAGTTATGGACCTACAGAGTATTGATTTTTTCCCAATTTTTCCAATATTTTTTTGGCGGCTTTTTATAACGCCGACGAATGAAAATAAAATATCACAGTAGTAGCAACTGCTATCAAGTGACGTATGGTTTCCATAGCAAACTTTTCAATTTTTGGCTTTCATTTTGCTTCCACGGCCTACTCGGTGAATTTCAATAATAATTTTTTTCTCATCTAGTTTCTGGTTATATACCAACTTGTGATATGTCATTAGAAAGGGAATTGAATGCTGAATAAAGCGAAAAGAAAAAAAAATAGGGTTTCCATTCAAAATAAGAAAGTTGATGTTACTTCCGGTCAGACCGGAAGTTAACTTGGACATGTCAATATGCTCAAATCCTAGCTCTTATGTCATTATATCGACGCTCCAAATTTCACAAACCTACTTCATACAATAACTGAGATATTCCGTAGGCAATACTTCCGTAGCCACCCGGTATGCTTCTGTATATAGATAGCTTTTTGGGGTACAAAGAAAAATACACGCACACGAATCAAAAACAAATGATCCAAACTAATATTTCAAGACTCTTTGGAGAGAGTATTGGTCTTGGTCTTGGCCTCAAGAAGATTTATCAAGTCTTGGTCTTAATAAATTAGTTCTAGATCTCTAACAAGTTCTTGTTTAATTCTCAAGAAAAACTTCATTGCATTCATTGGACCAAACAAATTTTACTGATTTCCCCAGTAGATTATCAAGTACCAAATTAGGAATGAACACATTGTAGTAGTTAACTATATCTAAGAATTGTCGGAGTTGATGGGAATCTGTGGAAGGGGGAATTTTCAAGATATCCTTGATCTCCTCGTCTGTTTTGTGGAGTTCATCAATATTATGTCCTAGATATTTCACATATTTTTCAAGAAGCTTCATTTTATTAGGGTTTTGATGAGAGATCATGTGATCGTAATATTGCCAGAAGAATAACCATATGCTCATGAGTTCCTTTAAGAGTGGAACCTTGCACGAAGATGTCGTCAAGAAAACAGTCAACTTCTTCTATATCATGTAATATGGAATCTATGAAACGTTGCCATAAATTCGGAGCAGTTTTGCAATCAAACATCAATCTGGTCACTTTTTACGATCCCTCATGTGTGGATACTGTTTGTGATTTACAACTTTTTTGATATATTGGAAGATGCATGTAGGCTTTATCGATATCTAGTGTACAGAAATATCTACGTCTTTTCATATACAAATATTCTATTCGAAGAATTGAATTTGGATGATCATCCAGAATACATTTGTTTATTAAAACTTCATTACCAGCTCATAATCGACCGAATGCTTTTATCCATCTTGATGATTGGCACATATGTTGTTCCCCATTCTGAATATTCAACTTTTTCTAATATGCCCAAATTTTCAGGATTCTGGATTTCACAGTAATTCTTCAGCGTTACGGACAATAGACGAGAGTAATAAGTTCAATCAACTATTGCTGATCCCCCTTGACATGAATCATCGACGATTGTCTAGGAACTATTCAGACGATTTTGTTTGTGTTTTGTAATTCATTTGATTTATATATTTGATTTATACTCCTTCATTTCATTTCCTACTATTTATACTGAGAATTTCTTGCGCTCCCATAATTTTTTGGGGCAAAGAACAAACCCTGAAAGTGGCGGCATTGTATTAGGGAACCCAGTTTCTCGCAGACACGAAAACAAACTGGTTAAGACGAATTTATCATGGTGAAAGTATAATGTGTTGCAATAAATAACACTATTTACGCTCGTAATCCGTACACTTTCCACAAATCACCAAGTTTGTTTTTGTCTCCATCATCACCCTATAATTATCAGTTCATTAAGTTTCTCATTATTCCTTCGTTCGTAGTGCTGCGAGAGTTACTGTTCGGTAACCTGTATGAATCCTGGAAAACATATTTTTTTCGTTCTCAGGAATTTTTCGTTGTGGATGATATCAATATTTGATCAGGGTGTGTCGGGTAACATCTCCCTATTCCATGGGACTGTGTCAGTTCTGACAAGGAACTGATCTGTTAAATGATAGAGGACTGTTTGTTATCTTACAATTTTGTTCAGATCTTTTAACATTTTTGGCGAATGAGCAGTAGCCAATAAACATCAGCAATCATTAGTACGGAAAATGATTAAAATATCGATTTTCACACAGCTAAGTGAATGAAAATTTTCTAATCTGATATTATTTTCATCCAAGCTATATTTCATTGACGTGACGGCATTAAGAAATAACATTATTTTCGATCATCTTAAATTTGGCGAAAGCGATTGTTCTCTCCAAAGCTCAAGTGCTCATACTAATATAAAGAGAGTGGATATCAGGCTTTCATTCATTCACTCATGGTATCGGAATTAAACTTCCTAATATAATTCACCACTCTGAAAACACAGTTCGTGCTTCCATAACAAAAAGAAAACTCGTTAAAAATTCAGTATCTTCCATATGGAACTTCCGATATATTTTGATTTTAATTTTGATTATTTCCTGGAAACTATCTATACACGCAATGATACTCTTTCATTTGTTATTATTATCAGTAGTAATAATATGAGTGATTCCAAATAAGATCACTTGATGCATAATTACAATACGTGTCTGTTTGACAGTGTTACGAGCAACCCTCAGAAGTCAGACTTATGCGAGCTAGGGAAGGCGTAGCACCTACCTTTTAACGTATGATGCCATGCATGAGACTAGTGAAAAAAGTGAAAACAAATGAACATCAGGACAAGATATTCCATAGTTTATAATAATGACAATAACTGAAAGAGTATAACATTGTGCGAGAAATGTTACCTGAAAACTATACTTCTGACATAAAAATAACTTCCATGAAGTTTGAGTCTCATCAACGGTGCAACTCCCATGTAAATTAGTGAAAGAAAGAGGACGTATAATATGGTGGAGATAATTTTCTTGGAGTCAAAGATATCTGAAGTTTCATAAGGGAGATACTTGATGTTTATCGAGTTGAGTACCTCTATCTTTCTAATTTGGAACCTCGAACTACTGTGTATTCAGAAGAGTGAATTTTATGAGGAAGTTAAATTACAATAATATGAGAGAATGTATGAATGTCTGTTAAGCCGTAGACACAAGTTTAAAGTTTTGTGATTTTGGATATAAATTTTCAAAATAAAACAAGATGCAAAACAGTATTGAAAAATGAAGCTTGAATTCTACCAACCAGATTGTTTATGAGGCGTGACCAGAATACTAATGGCAGTGATGGTTTCGCGTTGAAAAATTATCCAAAATTATGAAAATTAAAACTAAAAACATAAAATTTTCATTGTGTTTCAGCCTTAAAGGCTGCACTAATATGCTTGCCGTTCTGAATCTACTTTTCCTTAGGAGTAATGAAATGGACTCAGGAAGAGCTGCGACAACTTGACGTAAAAACTCGCAAAATGATGCATCTTTATAGGAACTTGCATTCTAAATCGTCTGTTCCACGGTTATACTTTCCGAGACAACGGGTAGGCCGTGGACTTTTGAAATTGGAGTGTCTACACAACAGAATGGTAGTGAATGGAGCCTGTAAAGTCATCAGGAGTTCAGATCCTTTTCTCTGCTTAGTATGCGATCACGAAAAAGCAGGGATTGGAGCATTTTTCTTCACGGCAGCAACCCGTGTAGCCGATGAACTCGGTCTCGTATTCGACAATGCATGGACGAACCCAAACTCTGTCACCGAGTTGGAATCCGTTCAGCAAAAAGCCCACGTGAAAGCTGCATAGTGTGACAGGCTCCTACAGCTACATAGGGATAAGCCAATGCATGGGGTCTTCTTCAAGAACATTGAAGACCTTGGCATATTCAGAAACTTTACCTTCGCTTTTCTCAGGTAAAGTGGGCTGAAGTCGGAAACCTTCTCGCCTATTCCAAGAGCCTCCACGTGTTGTGAATAACCCGCCGGCTGATCGGGTGGAAACCTTCTGGAAGAACATTTATGAGTTTCCGCAACCCCTCAACGTACATACTCCAGCCCTAGCGTAGTTCGAAGCTTTCTGCAGGTCCCGGATCTCCCTTGCTCGCACCTGCTCTGCTTCTGAGGGGTTCTCTCCGAAAACCTTGGTGATTCGTACAAACAAATTTTACAATTTTGTCTACACATTATTATAACAAGACACGCATACAATGAACAACTATAAATACTCTATTCTCATGGGGCAGCCAAAGGAAAGAACATTTTTATTTTTCCCATTCCCATAATTTTGAATGATTAGAAAGTCGGCAATTTCTTTCGGAACAGGAATTTCAGAACAAAGAAAAAACCCTGAAAGTAGCAAGAACATCTTTCGGAACACAGCTTCTCGCAGAGACCAAAACAAAACCCAATTATCAGTTGATCTAGATTTTTATCATTCCTATGTACGTAGTGTTATGATATTCATTGAATAGTTAACCTGGATGAATCCTGGAAAACATACTGTTTCAGTGCTCGCTCAGACGTCATTCCAGGATGTTATTCAGTATTTGATCTGCGTATGTCGGGTAACTCCTCCCTATTACGTCGGACAGTGTCAATCCGGACAAGAAGCGGATATGTTGAATGATAGAGGACTCATAATTTTTATTGAGTATACCTACAAATCAGTTTGATCACTTTTTCTTCTGGCCGATTTCTCAAACTTTTAACATTTGTGGCGAATGAGCCGTATCCAATAAACATTGGCAAACATTATTATGACTAATGAGTAGAATATCGATTTTCACAAAACTCAGAGGATATAGTTACCAATCTAATATCAATCTATACAAGGTGTTAGTGAATAAGTGCGACAAACTTCAGAACGTGATTCTGTATGAAACAATAATGACATTTTGCTTCATAACTTTTGTTCGCCAATGCTTCGTTTTCCGAGATACGGAGTGTTAAAGTTTTACTTAAAAACTGACTATTTATTTATTGCTCTGAAACCGGTCGAGACATGCGAATGAAATTTGGTCTGTTTTAAGAGGTAGTTATTGCGCATTTTCTGACATGCAATTAGGAATTTTGTGTTCATCATTGGCGCGCATACGGGTAATGAACTCTACTTTTTTTGATAAAAAAATGGTACGCCACGGAGATATTTCAAACTAACAATCATTTTTGGATTCTTCGTTCAATTTGTGCCTTTTTTTGTGTGGGGTGCCGTTTTTATATAAAAAATAAAATTTAACGCGTATTTTTCATTTCTTTTACACATTATTCAGTAGCGACGCTACTGTCAACATTCTTAAATACGAATATTTCAACGAAATGTCAAATTAGCGTTTTATCATTTTTAAGCTTTCAGTTTCGTATAAAACCAATATTTATAAGTGATTAATTTTTTTTTATCGAAAAGAATGGCAAATTATACAAATGCGAAATTGTCAGACATGTATTTTGTCTATAGTCGAAGTAATGGAAATGGTCGGCCAGCTCGACGATTGTATGCTGAGTTGTATCCAGGACGTAGGTACCCCATCACACAATATTTGCTCGTCTTCACCAACGTTTGCGCGAAAATGGTACATTTAAGAAATAAACGGCTAACTGCGGGCGCCCTCGAGAAGTACGAACTGTGCAACTGGAAGAAGCAGTTGTCGAGTTGATTGTGGAGTCACCTGAAACCTACGTGCGCAGTTCGAACTGCGCCTTGCGCTATGAACCGTGTTCTGTGTACCGACATATTGAATGTAAGCAACTTCACTGCATTAAAAATTCTTAAAGAACAGCAATTGTATCCATTCCATATTCAACGTGTGCAAGCACTACTACCTAGACACATTCTTCCGTGCCTAGTTTTTTGTCATTGGATTCTTCATCAAATCGGTCAAATTCCTAATTTTTTAAATTGCGTTTTGTTTACGGACGAAGCTAATTTTGCACGAGAGTGTAAACGAAATTTCCATAATAATCACGTCTGAGCTGAGGAAAATCCACATGGAATCTATGAAGTTCATTTTCAGCATTAGTTTTCAGTAAATGTTTGGCTTGGGGTAATTGATGATAATTTAATCAGTCCATTTTCCCCCCACAACGACTAACAGGCGATTCTTACCTTTATTTCCTACAGAAAGAGGTACCTGTTCTTCTTGACGAAATCCCACTACAGCTGAGACAACACTAATGGTTCATGCGTGATGGTGCACCAGCCCATTTTAGCATTAATGTACGTAATCACTTTGATACAGTATATCCAAATCGTTGGATAGGTAGGGGAGGTACGGAACTTCGGCCTGCTCGATCGACGGATTTAAATCCTCAAGATTTTTGCAATTGGGCTTTTCTTAAGTCGCTAGTTTATTCCACTCCTATCGAAAATGTTGAAAACCTGAGGAATCGAATTATAGCCGGCTCTGAGACAATAAGAAATACACTAGGAATATTTGCGCGAATGCGACAATCAATGAGGCGAAGATTTGAATCTTGTATCATGTCTGAGGGAGGTCATTTTGAACATTTGTTGTAGCTTAGCTCCTATTTATTTATTAGTTATTGTTCTGGTTTAATGTTATTGTATTGGATAGTTCTTGATGAAGTATTAAAGAAATGAAAAATACGCGTAAAATGATTTATTTTTTAGCATAAAAACGGCGCCCCACACAAAAAAATGGCCAGAGAGATTTTTTGACACAAATTGAACGAAGAATCCAAAAATTAATTGATTGTTTGTTTGAAATACCTCAGTGGCGTATCATATTTTTCCTAAAAAAATTGAGATTATTACCCGTATGTGCACAAATGATGAACATAAAGTTGCGGACAAAAGCTAGATATCAAGCTGTCATAATTTTTTCATGCAGAATCACCTCCTGAAGTTTGTCGCACTTATTCACTAACACCCTGTATATCTCATTGATGTGACGGCACAATTATATTTTTTTTCGATCGTCTAAAATTTGGCGAAGGCATTGGTTCTCTCCAGAACTGAATTAAGTGCTAATAAAATGAATTGCTATAGGTAAATATGTTTGAAGGTTGTAGACGACGTAGTAACCTGATAACTTAGGTTTTGGACATTCATCGTCTTGATATAGGTTTGAAAGATGTTTGACATTTCGATTGCTTGTATCCACAATCGTGTCCAGGTAAATACTGACAAGTTCAGATGATACGATGTCTTTATAGATCTGCCGATGTATGGTGTAATTAAGATATAATTATGGCGGTGTTGTGGCGCCTGTACTTCCGCGCTTTTTTGTTCCCTCCAAAGGGGTCTATGAGCGGTTTCCATACGTTTTTTATTTCCATGCTCGGCTGACTGAAAGCGCCGTTGGCGTCGATATACGCGGTTTCAATGAATTTTCGTTCGAACCAATGTTTCTTCCTATGAAGAATATTAGCATCGTTCCAAAGAATTAGATTGTGCTCAGTCCAGGCATGGCCAGCAATTTCCGATTTAGATGTCTCTCTCCGTTGAGTCTACTTCTTGTGTTCGGTTATTCTTACGGATAATAATTTCTTTGTCCCGCCATGAGACAATACACTTCTATTGTATACGTGGACACAACAGTGTAATTTTCAACATAGTTCAACTCGTTAGGCTGTAGCCAGTGTTCTGTTAGTAAAACTATGTATCAGGGAAATAAATTTCCAGAAATATTTATAGTTCGTCAGACTTATATTTCTTATTGATTGTATATCCAGCAACATCAGGGTGATTTTGCTGGAGGGAGGTATTCCTAAACAAGTATTTTGGTACGAACCCTTTTTTGACGTAGATGGGGGCGGAGGGCTGTTTTTATCTTGTCGTCTCATAGAGATGTGGCTTGCAGCAGATGTTATCGATTTGCTGATGAAGCGTTTTCCTGAGTAATTTAGACTTTCATTTGCATTGAAATATGATGTCCTTAATGTGGAAATATTAGTTCAGATTATCTAACCTTGGCTAGCTTCTTCAGAGGTTCGTTCATCTCCAATGGCTCAAACAAGCATGTCTAGTGTGGTTATTCGAACCAAATTCGTTTACATTCATAAGCCAATTTGATATTGTTCAATAAACAGGAAATTTTTCCATAAACAGAATACATTAACTGATATTCAAACTTTTCTGACAATAATTTACATACCCAAAAACAACCAAGATTGGAGAATTTTGACCCAACCTAACTACAAATGATCACATGAAAAACGCCGACAACTCTGTAGTGATTTCTGATAAATCAAATATTATTCTTGAAGAGAATTCTAACAAAACGTTATTTCCACATTGTTTTCAAAAAACTTTCTTTACTCAAACGAGACTAAAACACAATATATGAGATTCAAAACGTGTAAAAGATGATGAATATGTGATGATATAAAAATCACTACTGAAGATGAACTTCATCTGTCTCAAACATCCAGTATCAAATTTCTTGGTCTAAATGTCGACTGCAATCTGAACTGGAAAAAAAATTGTGAATCTTTAGTATCCTAACTCCACTCGCTTAATTTTATGATGAAGAACCTGAGAAGAGTTCTAACCACAAAACAATTACTCACGGTATATTACGGTCAAGTTGACTATCGGTAGATATACGGGATTAGTTTTTGGGGTTGGTCCTCTACTCGGATGATGTATTTCTCGCTCAAAAGCAAATCATTAGAGCAATTGCTAATGTACCCAGCACTTTTAGCTGCCGAAATCTCTTCAAGGAGCTGGTTATATTGACACTCACAAGCTTATTTATACTCGAAACAACAATTCATATTTTCAGAATTCGTGACAACTTGACGAGAAATTCTGGCATTCACAATCGTAATACAAGAATAAAAGACAACTTCCATATATTCCTATCACAAAAACCTCGATATCATACAAGTCACCTAATAACACTTGTATCAAGACGAAGACAAGACCAATACTAATCTCTTGGCCTCGCGAAGCCCTAGTTCAAATCAATACTACTTTATTATTTTCTGCCTAATGAGTCAAGTAAAATTTCTAGATCAGCCGTTATTTCAAATTTCAGCAAATTCCACACTCACCCTGACACATATTCTTTTATCAGGTTATTTTCATTCAGAAGAACTGTTGTGTAATCAGAAGCGAAGGATAATTTCACACACGCAAAACACCAGTAACAATTCCATACGAGAAAATTCAAAACATGATTTAGTAAAATGGTGGCCAAGAAATATAACAACTTGAATAGTGATTTGAATGACACTTACTTCGAATACTGAAGCCAAGTGATCCATTTCCCACGAACACTTCTATCATGGTATTAGTAGTAATATAACAAAAGGAGATATTATAAAAGAAAATAATTACTTCAAAACTAAAACTATGCAAGAACCGGGATATTGCAGCGGAGCATGTCCTGTAGTGAGAAATCATTGGAATAATGGAAAAAATATGGAATGATGAAACCGTTTTGCAATTCGCATACGTGGCGCAACTTATTACCTCTACTCAACCAAGCTATATGGTTTACTGGACAAAAATGGACAAATCGTGTATTGATCATTGGGTTTCGGGATTTGCATCCATTTAATTTCATTTGATAAGGTTTATGTTATGATGCACATCATGAACAATCTGAAAAAACAAGTTATTATATACTTGATGGTTACTTAAGGGTAGCAAAATAGACAATAACTGTTTATACAGCCATGTGGAAAGGTAAGCCTTAAGCTGATTCAAATGGATGGCTGTATGAAATCATTATAATAAAATGCGGGTGTGGGGGTGGGGGCGGGTGTGTGTGAATGTAAGGTGATAACTGTGTGGCCATCTGCCGGTTTGGTACTGACTTAAGTGACCTTCACGAATTGTGTGGCCCAACACAAGTCCACACAATTTTTAAGCCTGTTCAATCGACTCCTTTCGTTCTCCTGATTCGATATAAACATACTTTTTGAAAATTATCCCACATATCCTATTATTTTACTCTACTATTCACTATTGCTCTCACAGACATGTTCAATTTCGTCAGAAAGGTATCAACCTTAAAAGCGACGTCAGTATTGGTGAAGACCTGAAAAATTTATATTTTAATGAACATCTTAAATCGCATAATAATTTGCTCTTCACAGAAGCACGAGATGCATCAAACTCTAAAAATTATAAAGGACTACGCACCGCATCAAAGGAAAATTGGCTTTCGGTGAATTTGCTTGATTTTTTTCATATGTTATAGACTTCATGATTCTGATCAACTGTCGCCATTACACTAATGTTCTAAATTCAATAGATTCGATTATACAGGGTGCTGAAGTTCACTTTTTCAAAATTTCGAATGGCCATTCTGTCGATACTATTTCGAGTATATCAACCAAATCAACTTCATATCGATGGTTCGATAGGCCGAGTCGAATCCACTATAAAGTACATCAATTCCTACATGGACTCACGATATACGGGGTGAGTCTAGAGTTAGCATGGTTTGTCATTTCTGAAAAATTGAGCAATGGAAATTCATCAATTTTTAGATATTTCGTAGGATACCAACATCAATTCCAATTCATGATTTCAGCATCTTCTGAATTCGACTGACATACTATATACAAAATATTCGATTTCTCATAAATTTGCACCCGTGAGTATATATCGGTATTCAAAATACCCCATGTATTTGAAATATCCCACAGTAAATTGTTCTAATATTTCAGAAGGTTTGTGTCGAATACCATGTAGTTAAAGACATTCATCTATACCATGAACTTTAAAATATCAACGAAAGACTTTATTTTTGGAATCACCTTGTAATTCAACGTACCTATCTGTGATCTAGATGCTCATATTGAACAACTCAGTTATTCATCGAGTTGTCCAGAATTTCAAGCAATAATGGGAACGAGTGCAGAATTTCATGAGAAATTGAACATCTTGTATATAGTATGTCAGTCGGATTCAGAAGATGCTGACATCTTAAATTGTTATTGATGTTGGTATTCTACGAAATATCTAAGAATGAATAAAATTCCACCGCTCAATTTTTCAGAAATCACAACAAAACTGACTAACTTTAGACTCACACTGTATATCGTGAGTCCATGTAGGAATTGGTGCACTTTATGGTAGATCCGATTGGGCCTATCGAACAAACGATGCGTAGTTGATTTGGTTGATATACTCAAAATAGTATCGACGGAATGTCCATTTGAAATTTTGGAAAAGTGAACTTTAGCACCCTGTATTTCAAAATTGTTTCAAATTTAGTAAGTGCAATGAAAATATCTGGTCGGCATTATGACGTTTACAACATATAAAAAAATTAAGCAAATTCACCGAAAGCCAATTTCCCACTAATGCGGTGCGGTGCGGGGTCCTTTGGGTGAAAAATGGAACAATTTTCATGCGTAGAGACGGAAGATCTCGTGTGATTGTTATCCGAGAATTGCAGGACATTTTATCTCTTTTGCAAATTCTTTCATAATTATGATTAATCAATTCAAATCATACATGGAACTACTGTTTTTCGGCCAAAAAGTGCGCGGACTCCGACAAAAATTCTAGTTTCTAAAATTAATTCTTCTGGCATTGGAGCTAATGTGTTCTTACTAACAGAAACCAACCTTAACGATAGTGTGTTCAGTAATGAACTGTTTGATTCCTCACAATATAAGTTTATTCGCCGAAATAGAGAGTCAACTTTAAGCTCTAAAACTGATGGTGGTGGCGTAATGATTGCAGTACGAAGTATATTTGATACTGTTTCACAAACTAAATGGCTTAGCGATGCCGAAGACGTCTGGGTCACTCTATACTCTGAGGCCAACCTCAAGAAGTTACATATATGCTGCGTATATTTGCCCCCAACGATGATATTGCTAGGGTTCGATTCACCAGTAATCAATTTTTCATGATTTATCAGATGATTTTGTTGTGATTCATGGAGATTTCAACATGCCAAGTGTCAAACGGATTTTCCAACCTAAATGTTCCTACTATAACCCCATGAACGTAGATGATAAGAATTCCAACTTAATTGTTTTGTTATCTTTTGTTAAAATCACAATTATAGTACCCTGGACCTCCTGTAATATTGATAATTCGATTCATAATTTGTGTGTGAGTGATTGATTCATTGTTAGTACCAATTGACAGTCATCTTCCTGCAATTGAGTTCTACTTAAAGGGCCCTCAGATTAATAATATGAATAGAAGTAATAGTGAATTTTATAACTTCAAGAAAGCTTATTATATCAAACTCAATGCGTTTTTGAATGAAATTAGTTGGTCAGAGTTGTTTGCTCTTCATGGTGTTGACAGTGCATTGAGAATTTTTTATGAGAAGTTTGAAACTGCTATTAACCATTTTGTACCCAAAATACTAGTGAGAAATAAAAAATATCCCGTATATTTCACCATGCCTACTAAAGACTGTATAAGATAGAAAAATGAAGTTCACAAGAAATGGAAACTGTACTATGATTTGACTTATTATAACGAGTTTACATACTTGAGACGTAGTAACGAATATATTTCATAATCGTACCTTAGATTATGAAATCTATATAAAAAACGTGGAAAATCATATACAGGTTGATGTAAAAAAAATTTGGCGATTCGCATCAAACTCAAAACATGGTACAGAAATCCCATCACTAGTAACCTACAACGATGAGCAAGCAACAACAGGTGACGAGATCTGCGATATGTTCGCAACTTTTTTTCAAAGCATTTATGAGCCATACCAACAGATACCAATAAAGTTGCCACCAAATTCAAATAATTATATATATTTTATGTTTCATTTGTATTTATATTCTCAGTTTTACTAATGAAATACAGTGGTTAATTTATTTCTAATAATTTGCTGATTAATACATTTTATTTTGAAAACGAAATAGTTTTGAGCAAGATTACCTCTCTAGATGAGAAATAAGGAGGTGGTATGGATAACATTCCGAGTTATTTTGTGAAAAAGTGTGCAAACAGTTTACATGTTCCCCTTACATTATTATTCAATCTATCTCTAGCCAAGGGGACTTTCCTAAAATGTGGAAAATTGCGTACATTGTCCTATATATAAAAATTCAGGTGAGAAAAATGCAGTCACCAGCCATAGGGGCATAAGTAAATTACCCAAGTAGTCTTAATTTACACGGATTTCAGCAAGGCATTTGATAAAATTGATCAGAATGTACTAATATCCAAACTTGCTGACATCGGTGTACATGGTGACCTACTACGACGATGGATCGCATCCTACATCTTCAACAGATCACAGATTGTAAAAATAAATGGTTTCAAATCAACACCTATTGCTGTTACATCAGAAGTACCACTAGGTTCCCGCCTAGGTCCTTTACTGTTTTTAATTTTTATAAATGACGTTAACATATTTAAAATTTTCTAATATACTATTGTATGCTGATGACTTGAAAATATTTTCAAAAATACGCAGAATGTTCAAACGTACAAGCTGACCTTTTCCGATTTTCTGAATACTGCAACTTGAACAGATTGTTCCTCAACTTGAATAAATGCTCTACAATCTCTTTCACCAACAATCAGTATTTGTTTGAGATCGGATATAATTTACTTGGGAGAAATGTAGACAGAGTCAATTTCATAAAGGATTTGGAAGTTATATTCGATAATAAATTAAGTTTCCATTTACATTATGAATACATCGTGAACGAATGCAGCAGGATGTTAGGGTTTATTAGTAGGATCTGTAAAAATTTCAACAAGCAAAAAACCATAAAATCACTTTATTCGCATATATATATATATAGTAGACTAAGTTTCGCTAGCGTCATCTAAAATCCACGTTATAACATTTATGCACTTAGACTTGAGAGAATTCAAATTAGATTTATAAGATTTTTAAGCTTCATAGTCAACGGTGTTTATAACTTTGGAAATATTCATTCAGCAAGACTAAGATTCAAAATTATACCATTAGAAAAACGGAGAATTATTTCCGACTTGGTTTTTATGTTTAAAATTCATAAGAATTATTACGATGCCTCTGAACTTCTTTCCTTAGTATCTTTTTGAGTACCATCCAGAAACACTAGAAATTGCTTATATCTCAATGAGAGCTTCAAACATACTAACTTGGGACAGAACTCTCCTATCCCTAGGCTTGGTGATCGCTTTAATAAATACTGTTCAGATATTGATATTTTCTATATGACTTTATCAAATTTTAAATCTAACACAAATCATATTTTCTCTGTGTAATTCATTTATTTTCTATTTGAAATCTACTGTAAAAATGTATAAGTTAAGTTACTTAGTTATCTTGTAAACTGTGAGATATGTATGTATCAGTGGATACTGTTTTAGTTTTATTCCTGTATGTATCCCGAATTTGAATAAATAAATAAATAAATAAATGGCCGATTCTCTCCTTGAATGTCTTTGATCGTTCCATCGTTAGCAGCTCCACTGAGATTTACGAGTTCAATAAAATAATCATACCACTGTGTTATTGGATCCAAACCCAAACGATCATAAGGAATACTTATTTGCAAAAATTTTCCCCAATTGGTTCGAAAAGATCGAGCAAACACCAATAGAAGGTCCACAGAAGTCCTATTGAAGACCAAAATTAACGAGTGTGTTAAATCCGTAACAACGCAAATCATATTTCGGAGATTTCTGTAATCAACACTTCAAAGGTCAAGTCAAGTCAAGTCAAGTTCACGATCTGTATTCCTTCATGAAAGTCCACATGAAACAAATTGGCAATGTATACAAGTCAACGACCTTTCTGAATCAAGGTCAAGTTCGGTTTCAACAGCTGATTGGTTATCGTCGACACAAGTACGGCTAATTTAACTTATGGAATTATTAACACCAAACAGACGTTGTTCGAAGTCCACGTGATTACAAATTGTAAATGGGATTTTTCTGTGCTTGGTATATCTACTAAAGATACTCACGATGTAATGAAACACTCTTAAAAATGACAAGATATCGAACAGATGACCAAAGTTAGCAATTTTTCTTTAAAACCAGCGCACTCTAGGCCCAATTGACATAATTGGTGGATCGAAATCATTTGAATACCAATGCAATTCCTGGTTGAACTGAATCACTTACAGCCGATTTCACCAACCAATTCCTAAAGTTAGGGAATACTTAAATCGGATTTAGGAATTCCTGAGAGCAATTTGCGTTTCACCACCCGTTTGGTAAGTTTAAGGGTGGTAAGAAATACCTAAAATTAGTATTAGTAAGTATTAGTAAGTAGAGATGGTTATTACTGGATTACCTGGATAAACTGATCGGTATATTTTTAAGATTTGAACCAAATTGTAGATTCAGACCAAATTTGATGAGAGAAAAAAGATATCACTAGTTTTTCATCAAGACGTCTAGAAGTTGAAAAATTCGTGGAAACGCCTAGAAATTCCAAACTCTACCCTATAAATGACGTAATATTTTGGAAATGATAAACTTTAGAGATTCTTCATCAGGACCTTCCTCGTGTCAAATGTCACCTTTGTCGTTACCATTATAATAGTATTGCATTACTTTATTGGTCTGAACCAACTTTTGGAATCAAACCAAATTCAACAAGAAAAAAAAATGTTCCATTAGTTTTTTGCCAAGATGTCTGGAAGTTGAGAAATCTGTGAAAATGCCTGAAATTCCAAACTGTAACAATAACACTTCATTCATAGATGATACCTAAGAAATGGTTAATTAAAAAAGAAAACAACTAATGCACTGCGTTCCTCATGTCAAATAGATGTTTTGCGAAAAGGATCGTAATATCCTCTGTTAATTGAAATGAAATAGTTAAAACTTTTTTTCAGAGATAAATATGAACATTGCATTATTTAAATAATGAAAACATTCTACAATCCTTCAGTCTTGCATGTTTATTTTTATCACCCTCGATAGATATATCTCATACTGCTTTCAGGTGTTTCATGAAAAAGGGTAGATAATAATGAAACACTCTGTAGCCATTATACTGCTCCTGCTTCTCGATATAACATCACAAACATGTTTTCAACCACAGAGTTCTTCCAGCAATGCCATTTCAAAATACAAAATTAAATTGAGGCGTTATGCATCACAGTTATTGCGAACGGAGATAAAAACTAAAAAATTGCATTCATAAATCACAAGGATTTGAATAGGCATCATCCATATGGTAAAACTGGCTCAACATCTACTTTTGATCTAATGCCTAGGGTAGTGCCACCTATGAAATAGTGGCGAAAGCTGTGCTAGCAAAACTAAATGGTCAATTGTACTCCAACAAGCAGCGCCAAAGAGGCATATTATTCATGCAATAGAACTAATATATTTTCTTCCGAAAGTGAGCCGGTACACAGAGAAATTCTGAATAGCTGTTTCTGTTTGAATGGTGCAGCATTTTTTCTATAAACAGGTGGGGGACAGAGGATTATATCGAAACTATGGGAGATGAGAGATGTATTAACATTACTTGGATTTTGGATTGAATATGCCGTTACCTGTTACCTGATATAGGTAAATTCATAGTTAACGCTAAGAATAACACGATTATAGATTTCCACAGGGTTTTATTATAATCACGTCTTGTATCGCTACAGGGTAGCTAGTGATCAATCAGTCACGGGTACATTCTTTTACATGAAAATGACAGAATACAGTTGCACTTGTTAGAATTAAATCACCCGGAACTTTGCTTTTTTAGGAAATTAATTATTATAAAGTTTTGACCCTCACAGGTGTTTTTCTTTCAGGGACAAGGCAGAAGAATCATTCATTAGATGAAGTTGGTCACACTTTTCTAGACACAGTTTGTAAAGTCCGCGGTGTCGCCTATCAATTATTTTAAAAATATGCTCATTAGCATTCTTGATTAATTTGAAGTTAGAGGGGTTATTGACGGTATTCTATCAATTCAAGGAGGAATGCAATGATGAAGATATGTTAGATGAAATCAAAGAGACGTTATAAAAAAAAGGCTGAAGAAAAACTACTCAGACGAGTCAAAAACCAAATTTCCTCAATATAGAAATGAATTGAATGAATTATTCAAAACAACGTAATATCAAATTATAAGCAGAGTTTGAATGAAAATTCAAGTAACTATGAAAAAACGTAAAAAATAATCAATGAAATTTCGAACAAAACTTTAAAGAGGACAACACTCAGACTCTATCAATATGTCGGGTTCAAATGGAAAAGTTTTATCTAACACTAAGACGAAAGTCAACGAAATTCATGATTATTTTGTAATCGTCAGAAAAGAGATGGCTAAAACTATAAGTAAGCTTGATATCCTTCCCGAAGACTTCTTGAATGATAAATCAATAGGTCTTACGAAATTGTTAGAACCAGTTAAGTACGGAAAACGAAATATTCAACATTGTCTAAAAAATGGAAACTAATTGTGAGCCAGGAATAGACGGGAAACCAGCGAAGGTAATAAAAATATTGTTGCGTTTTTCAGGTTCAATAAGTGGTACACTTACTTATAAACTCACCTTCATTGTCACAGAACAAATAATACAACTGACAACACTGTTTGACACTTTGCAGTTCAAATAAATACTTCAAACTTCACTTGGTAACGTTACAACAGTCAAATGTTAAAAAGTAAACAAAACTCAATAACTTCCCAAACTTGGCAAATCTGATCGTATTTATAGGATAACATTATTCTAGAAGCTATAGAACTTTCAACAGAACATTCCATACTAAGTTCTCGAATAAACTTTAATGATTCTAGTACATTCTAATGGGTTTCTAGAGGGCAAACAGAAGGATTCATGATTTTTCTATCTATTACCAGGTTCGTAACACTGCCTCCTCTTCTAGGTTATTCCGTCCCGGATAACATCATCTCCATCTTGATTGTCTCGCTGGAACCAATTTAGAGGGTCGTGGCCTCGGTATTCTGCTAACCTCTCCACGTGAACAACTTTGAGTTTGCTCCTTGGGGTAAGCTGGAAGCGGTACACCAAATCGTTGATTTTCTTTACGACGACATAAGGGCCTGTCCAGTTCCTCTGTAGCTTGGGACATAGTCCTTCCTTTCTTTGAGGTTGGTACAGCCAAACAGCATCACCTGTCTCAAACATAGTCCCTGGAGTATTCCTGTCAAATCTCTTCTTCATCTTGTCACTGGTGATTTGAAGACGATGTCTGCAGAATTCATGCACTCGATCCAGTCTTTCTCGCAATGCTTTGACAAATTCTGGAAGAACTTTGTCCTCATCTACATTCCTGGCGGGTGGCTTTCCAAATAGCAGATCGATTGGCAGTTTCATTTCTCTCCCAGTGATTAACATTGAAGGGGTATATCCGGTGGACTCATGCTGGGCACTTCGATAGGATAGGAGAAATAGTGGCACCAACTCATCCCAATCCTTTTGATTCTTGGAGATGAACATCGACAGATACTGGCTGATGGTTTTATTGTGTCGTTCAACCATTCCATCTGATTGTGGATGTAAGGCTGTTGTGCGAGTTTTCTTCACGCCTAAAATGTTCATCATTTCCTGCCATAACTCGGATTCGAAGTTTCTTCCTTGATCTGAATGTAATTCTAGCGGAACTCCATGTCTGGCTATCACATTTTCTAGGAAGGCCTTTGCAACTGTCTTTGCCTCCTGGTAGGGAATGGGCACAACTTCGGGCCATTTGAAGAAATAGTCCATGGCTACCATCAAGTATTTATTTCCATGCTCAGTAACAGGAAACGGCCCCAGAATGTCAACTGCTACTCTTTCGAATGGTTCACCAGAAAGATACTGGGCCATTTTTCCTCGACTTCTGGCTTTCGGTCCCTTCTTTGAAGAATATAGATCACATCTCTTACACCATTATTCAACATCTCGACGGCAATTCACCCAATAGAATCGATCTCGAACTCTAGCTAGGGTCCTCTTCATTCCGAAGTGTCCACCTGCACGACTACTATGAAGTTGTTCAAGCACATCTTTGACATGAACCTTTGGCAGCACCAGTTGGTACACCACGGTTGCTCCATCTGGGCTCTCCCATCTGCGATGCAATAGGCCATCACGAAGACATAGGGAATCCCACTGAGCCCAGTATCCTTTGGCAACTGCACCAAACATGGATACTTCCTGCCACTCGGGTCTTACTCCATTTTTTAGCCAGCTTAGGACTAACTTCAGATTGTTATATTTCTTCTGACTTTTTCTCATTTCTTCTGTTGTCCATAAATCAGATTCTTCGGACTCGACTCTCACGGTAGTGGCTTGCACTGCTTTTCATTGTAGAAGTTGGCCTCTTTGTTTTCAAGTTTCTGACAATACCGGCATTCCTGCTCCAAGCATGGACGTCTTGATAAGGTGTCTGCATTGCTGTGTTTCCTGCCCCTACGATGAATTATTTTGAAGTCTTATTGTTGGAGTCTTTCTATCCATCTGGCAACCTGACCCTCAGGCTTCTTGAAGTTCATTATCCACTGCAGAGCGCTGTGATCAGTCCTCACGAGAAAACGTCTGCCATAGAGGTAGGTGTGGAAATGTTCAATGGCTTTGACTATCGATAGAAGTTCCTTTCTCGTAACACAGTAGTTCTTTTCGGCTTTGCCCAGAGTTTTACTATAGTAGGCTATATCTTTCTCTTCGCCATCCTGTTCCTGAGATAAAACAGATCCAATACCATGCTGCGACGCATCACAGTCCAAAATGAAAGTGCCTTTCTCTTGTGGATCAGCTTAAATAGGTGCAGTTGTTAATTTCTTCTTCAGTTCAGTGAATGACTGCTGACAATCAGAACTCCAATCAAACTGAACGTTGTTCTCAGTCAAGCGAAGGAGTGGCTTGGCGATTTTTCCAAAATCCTATACGAATTTTCGATAGTAAGTGCATAGTCCCAAGAAACTTCTTACTTCGTGTTTGTCTCTGGGACGTGGCCAACTCCTAACAGCCTCGATTTTCGCAGGATCGGTCTTGATTCCTTCGGCCGAGATGACATGGCCTAAGAAATTAACTTCCTTTTTAAGTAAACAGCATTTTTTTGGATTGAGCTGTAGGTTGGCGTTTTCTAACCTCAAAAATACTTCTTCCAAATTTTTCAAATGTTCGTCAAACGTTTTTCCCATTACCATTACGTCATCCAAGTAGACAAGGCAGGTTTTCCATGTCAAACCCCTTAGTACTAGTTCCATAAGTCGTTCAAAGGTGACATAATCCAAACGGAAGAACTTTGAATTGGTACAGCCCGTGTCCGGCAGAGAATGCTGTCTTGTCTCTGTCATCGGGATGGACTTCCACTTGCCAGTAACCGCTTTTCAAATCCAACGTTGAAAACCATTTTGAACCAGATAGTGTGTTAAGCGTGTCATCGATTCTTGGCAATGGATAGCTGTCCTTCATGGTGACGTCATTCAATCGTCGACAGTCCACGCAAAATCGGGTTGATCCATCCTTTTTAGTTACTAAGACTACCGGTGAGGACCACGGGCTTGTGGATTCTTCAATAACGTCATCCTTCAGCATGTCGTTGATCATGTTGACTACCTCTCTCTGTTTGGCAAATGGTAGTCTCCTTGGAGCTTGTCGAATTGGTTGGGCGTCGCAGGTGTTGATTCGGTGTTGGACTAGATTGGTACGTCCCGTTGAAGTTTCTGTCGAGAAGATGTCTCCATGACTATCGAGAAACTCTTTGACCTTCTAAATTTCTTCCAGAGATAGGTGTTCCGTGGATTCCATCATTTTGTCGATTGTTCTCTGATCGATGTTGGTAGTTTTTCTTCGAAGTGTTCGAGTTTGGTTTTCAAAATTGATTCTATGAATTCTTTCGGTGCTTGTGGATATGCCAAATTAATGAGTCGCTCCACATCTGCTCCATATTCCTGCAGTGATTCGTTTGGTTTTAGGGATCGACTCTTTAGCTGACTCTGGAACACTTGTTTAAGATACTGCTGCCCATATCTTATCTCTAAAGCTTCCACGATTCTAGAATACTCCTTCTGCTTATTCTCGGAGATATTCTGCAATATCTCTAACGCTTGGCCTCGCAGACACAGGACTAGTGAAGTGGCCTTTTCTTCTTCGGACCAGCCGTTTGTGTTTGCTGCCGCCTCAAATTGACGTCGATACATAGACCACGAAGATTGCCCATCAAATGTTGGAGGCTTCAAAATTTTTGCTTGAGCAGGCCTTGGATATGTCAGTGAAAATTGCCTTTCACTGGTGGGAGAAATTTCCTCAGAGGGTGCCCGCTTGTGTGGAAGGTGTATTGTTACCCGTTCATTCATTTTGGACAGTTCAATTTCGACCTCCTGGACTCTTCCTCTGACTTCCTGGACTTTTTCGGTGATTTCATTCTGGAAGCACTGTTGGCTGTGACTAAACTGTTGCAGGAGATCGACATGCTGCTGTTGTAACCGTTGGACTAACCGATCCTCTTGCTCCTCTTGTTCTTGTCTTCTTTTAGCTTCTTGTTCCTCTTGCTCTTGTTTTCTTTTAGCTTCTTGATCCTCTTGCTCTTGTTTTCTGCGCAGTTCAAATTGTTGAAAAAGCCTTTCTTGTTTGTTTTAATCTTATTTTCTGTGTATTTCAAATTGTTTGAGAAGCTCTTCTTGTTCCAGTTTTCTTTTCGCTTCTTGTTCCTTCAAAAACTGGATAATGTCTAACGTCGCCATCTCGTCGTAATTCTGTGCTCGAGTATTCACCATCAAATACTGTATATCTGCTCCACTCTTCTTTCTTCAGTACCACCTATCCCACCGCTGTCACCAAATGTTGCGTTTTTCAGGTTCAATAAGTGGTACACTTAGTTATAAACTCGCCTTTATTGTCACAGAACAAATAATACAACTGACAACACTGTTTGACACTTTGCAGTTCAAATAAATACTTCAAACTTCACTAGGTAACGTTACAACAGTCAAATGTTAAAAAGTAAACAAAACTCAAAAACTTCCCAAACTTGGTAAATCTGATCGTATTTATAGGATAACATTATTCTAGAAGCTATAGAACTTTCAACAGAACATTCCATACTAAGTTCTCGAATGAACTTTAATGATTCTAGTACATTCTAATGGGTTTCTAGAAGGCAAACAGAAGGATTCATGATTTTTCTATCTACTATTAGGTTCGTAACAATATTATATTAGTGTACTGTAAATGCCTTAGTGAATATTATAAATGAAATATTCATAACTGGTGATAATATATAAGGCATGCAGGGAGTAAAAACGACTTTCATAATTACCGACCCATCTCTGAGATGAGTAATTTTGTAAAAATATTTGAGCACACCTGGAAAAGTCAACTAGTAATTTTTTTTAAATTCTACTATGTGAACAAAAGAAAACAATTTGGTTTCATTAGTAACTCGAATACACAAAAAGCTTTCATACTACTAAAACAATCACTGACTCTTCAGAAAATGCCGATAAGTGCTTAGCAGTTTTTTTAGACTTGGCTAAAGATTTCGATACGGCATCACATGATAATATAATAGACAAATTATACATCAGGTACGGTATTCGTGGGCTAACGTTTAGCATTCTGCAAAATTATTTATCGCACAGAGAGCAAACCGTCGAAATTGGCAGTGATCTTAGTTTTTCAAATGAAATCACGGTTGGTGTTCCACAAGGTACACTATTGGGTCCCATTTTATTTCTGTTTTACATTGGTTTCATAAAACCTTTTGATTACCTCGTTCTATATGCTGACGACATAACGATTGATTTTTTGGTAAAACATGGCACCAAGTTCATCAACCGACAGAAAATGGTTCAAAGAATATCCAGATATGGTTAAACTATAGTCTCCTCAGTTTGAATGTCAATAAGACCAAATTTTGTTTTACACTCCTGAAAAACATTTAACAAATGTGTCCTACAAATACATATATCTGAATGTCTACAAAGAAAACAATGTGAATGCACTTCGATAAAAAATTATCGAAGCTTAAATACCTTGGTGTAGTACTAGATGAGCATATGAGATGGGACGAACATGCCCTATATGTTACAAAGCGACTCCGCCACCTTACTTACAACCTGTACCTAAACAAAAAAAAATCTGATAACAGTATAGATACATATCGTTGTCAGAAGCAGTTATTACGTACTGTATCTCTATATGGGGTGGTATTTTCAACTAAAATTTGTGTTGTCTCCAAGCCATGCAAAATAAAATAATTGAAATTACTAAAGATTTAGTCTACAGAATAGCTTTGTAAATAAACCAATTTGTATAATATAAAATGTCTATATATTCATCACTGCCTTATATGGATGAATAATAATGAACATCTTTGTAATAGAAATATTATTCATAAAGATGAGGAATGGTCCTTGCCACATCAACCATTCCGATTAATAAAAAATGAGAATTAAAACAAAGAAAAAAGAAGATGGATAAAATAAAAATTCGGAACTGAATTTGTATCGATTCCCATTGAAACCATTTTTTATCTGTGTATAATTTATTTTTCTTTTAGGTGTTGTGGCATCGATTGCTGTGTGTTATTTATTCTTATTACCGAATTGAAATCCGCAATCAATCCAAAGGGCTGCACAAAACAATTACCTCAAGTGCTTAGGTGAACCCTTGGGATTGATTATATAGGGTAATCGTCAGGAATATGTATGTATACAATTATTTTGTAATCAGTTGATCAACAAATTAATGAATCAATTAATAAATCGTATAACTACCAGAAATATCCCAGTATCAAACATTTAAAACTACGTTCAATAAAGGACTTGGAAAGGTATCGGTCATGTTTATAGAGTCAAATAAATTTGATTGGCAGGAATAATGTTAAAGAAGTGGAAATTAAAGTAATATAAATAAATATAAATCATGTAAACAATAATAAAATTAAAATTATAAATCAAAAATAAATAAATAAAAGTATAAATCAACTCTTCTCATAGAAGAGAACATATGCCCCTTCGCCTAAAAGTGTTTTTGGTATGGTAGTTGGTGACACCAGAGAGTCGTTGTACTCTTGCCAAGTATCTGCGTATGAGTGTCTGCAGCAAGCCGTGTAGTGTCCTCTATATGTTGTTCCACTATGATACAAGACCAAGATCAAGACTTGATGAATCTTCCCAAGACCAAGACCAAGACTTGACTTTCGAGACCAAGACCAAGATCAAGACTCTCCACCAAGAGTATTGGTCTTGGTCATGGTCTCGAACTCAAATCTACTCAATAATAAGAAAATTTTGATGGAAAATGTTGTGTCATTTTATTTCAATAATTTATTTTTCATATGGTAGATTTTCAATTTTTTTTCATTCAAAATCAAAAATACATTTTTCAAAATCTGTATTGCAGTTATACAGTTTACAACAAAGTGTATATTGTAAGGTCGCAGTGGTTAATAAGAATTGCAATTTCCTCAGGATTCCAAGTCCACCCCTCTTCCGCAACCGCATCTATTGCTCATCACACAATGATCCATTGTAAAATGATTAATAAAAACCTAATCAACCTTCCAAGCATTTTGAACCCTTTTTCTGATCAGTCTTGGTCTCGCGAAGCCCTAGTATGAACAAACGCGCTGATATTGCAAATTTAAGTGTGATATACAATTATAATTCACTTAATTTCGAAATATGGACACTATGTAGGGACTCAAAACTCAAATAAACCTTAATAAATTAGTTGGCATCATCTTCTCCCAAAACAGGCAGTTTCTCCTACTGGTTGAATCCAATGACACAGACGTTTGACATTCACTCGTCAGTCATCCTCGCGTCCAAGATAATAATGTGTTGAACCAACTAGGCATATATTTGAGTACCTAAAACCATGAATGTTTTTAGATTATTATATCTACTCCATTTTAATGTGTTTCTACAAATTATTATATATTCCATTGAAAGTGTTCTGTGATCTTTTTAAGTAGCAGCCTCGAGTTAGTAAGTTGTTTTTTATAACATACAAACAAGTCACAGTTTTCACAATTGGACTTTTTGTATTTTTCAGTTGTCTTGATAATGAAAATAAATCCTTCCCAAAAGCTCGACAATTTAACAAAGAGGTTTTCTTTACACCTGGCCATACTCAATTGACTGCACTCTCGACAAAAATAATTTTTCAGTGATTTTTTCCAAGTTTTTTCAACTACTACAGTCAACCGTCTTCTAATTTATATATACAGTGTGTTTCACTTCTCATGAAAACACCCCTGTATCTTCCGTAATTTTCAACGTAGAACCATGAAATTTTCAGGATCGATAGATACTCTAGAAATCAACTCACCGCACAAAAGCTGTCATCCTACATGATACACACTGCACGCCAAAAGCGATGGTACCACCCATTTTTCCGAAAAGTGATATTAGGGGGAAAAAATAAATTGTTTCACTTCTCGTCGAAACGCCCCAGTATCTTCCGTAATTTTCTACGTAGAACCATGGAATTCTCAAGATAGATACACTAAAAATGCACTAACTGTACAAAATGGGTCATCATACGTGATATACACGGGGGCATTTCCATGGGAAGTGAAACAAATTAGAATTTTTCAGAACTGAATTTTTTTCAGGAGACAGGTGTATCAGTAGTAATTTGGGGATCTTGAATACGAATCCGAAGGAATTTCGGGCCACTTTTTCTCCCTAATATAACTTTCTGGATGAATGGGTGGTTTCATCGCTGCTGGCGTGCAGTGTATATCATGTAGGATGACACCTTTCGTGCAGAGAGTCTATCTCTAGTGTATCTATCGATCCTGAAAATTTCTTGTTAGAATTTTCTCAGTATTATTTATCATGTCTCGACAAGTCAAAGAAATCATTTAAAACAATATCCCTAGAAATTTTTGATAATTGAATTGGCGTAAATCTCCAGCTATCTTTCGTCAGAATTTTCTCAATGTTATATATCATGTCTCAATAAGTCGAAAAAATCG
The DNA here is from genome assembly GCA_958502065.1 of Chrysolina americana. Lineage (NCBI taxonomy): Eukaryota > Metazoa > Arthropoda > Insecta > Coleoptera > Chrysomelidae > Chrysolina > Chrysolina americana. The sequence continues at coordinate 28,297,186 of OY293421.1, forward strand.
TTGGAATACCTATTTGGTAATTAAATTAATAGAAACACACTTCTTTGTCAGATATCAGAATTGTTGGTAATTTAATTGGCGTAATCCTCAGATCAAGAAGTAGGCCTGATGCCGAAAATACGAACGATGTTGTGAAACTAAGATAACTCAAGCGGAGACTGTATGTTTTGGGTTCCTGATGGTCGAACCAAAACAAAACTCCTCTAGCACAGTACCGTGCTTTTTTAAGAGGATCAACATTATTTATGTTCGCGAGGAAAGAATTTAATTATCTTGATTTAGTCTGATCAAGGGATGAATGTAAACATTTTACCAATGCAATGCAAATGCAGAATGTGAGCAGCAAGTGGATTGACTCTTTTGTCTGAAAATTCGAAATCGATATCTAGGAATGTTTGGAGAGCTCAGACGACTTTTTCGCTGGAGAATTACGGTCGATTTTTTTATGATCCTAATAATAGGTAAACTCCTCAAACAATCGTTTGTACCCATTTGAGGCGATTGATGAAAAAATTATAGAGGGCAACGCTCAATTGTTATGGTCTAATTCAATTTGATATTGTCGTGTAGGGATTTTAGGGTCAGAAATGGTTGTTTTTATTCATAATCAAAGAACTCAAAGTGGCGGACAATTTTTTTGTGTTAAGGAGTAAAGAATTGTTAGTGAAAATTTTGGATGAGTTTTGTGATTTATGATCCTATTCTATCCATAACTGGAATCTAGATTTTCGGTTTTCGGATATCAGAAATAAAGCATTTATGGTCTACATTAAATAATTCAAGAAAGCTAGTAACAACTTTCTAACTGGGAGTGTTATGTTGTGCAGATCACCATTTTTTAATGAATCACCAAAAAGACTTAAATAAATATTAGTTAAGAAACCGTTTTCCAACAGATAGTGTATGAAAATATGTAGGGAAAAAATTTTTCTACCTCAAAACTGAATCACAGGCACAGATTGAAAAAAATGGGGGTTCAAAGCATAGTTCCTAGTACGTAGTACAATAACATGTAGAATATCGATGAAATTATTCCTGAAGGAAAAATTACTAAAAGTCTAGTTTCAAATGCCAATTTTCATCATAAATCAAAAAAGTTTGTGTTTCTCCCTGTATATGTAACAATGAAAAACAATACTGATACAAACAGTTGAGACAGATATATTTATTATTACTGACCGTTGATTAATTATGGTTGAGTTGGTTTACCTGTCTCCCAATTTACAAAGTCCCGTAAATTTTAGTAACATACTACAATTACAGCCATCTGATTATCTGCTTCTTTACTCGAAAACAAATTCAGTAATGAATTAATACTCAATATCATCACATAATCATTCATTTTCGAAGTGCCCAAGTCTCTAGATGTTCGATTATAATACTTTGTTTGGTTTATTTTTTGTTTTTCTAAATACAATTTATGATTTCCAGATACAATTTCGGGCTTCAATAAATTATTTCTCATTGGTATATGTACTTTCAATCTTCGATTGAATAACAGCTGAGCTGATGATGGGGTATTATGGTCAAAAACAAATCAAATCAAATATGCTTTATTGTCTGAAGAACATAATTCTAATTGACAAAGTCATTTAAAAATGAATATTATATAAAAAGCCGGTACAATATATATATAATAAATAAATTAAATTAAAATAAATGGAATACAATAGGCACAAAAAATAAAATTAGTAAAACGTTTTCACCGTACTGGTCAACATGTATAAATATACTTGTATAAATATAAAAAATACAAGTACAATTTAATAAAATATTTAAAATTGAATCTTTGATAAACCTACAGCACCACCCGGTTAGTCGGTGCGCACTTCAAGCTAGCACCAGACGTCGGGATTGGCATCTAGGCAACTCACATCACACTTGATTCACAACAAGGCATGTGGCCACCTAAAGATTCTGTACTCGAGCCTCGAACGTCTGTCTGATGCGAGCTAGAAGTTCCTCTGCTAGAGACCTTAGCCACTGAGCCACCGACAGACCATTATTATTTGCAGACACTTCAATACGTTTTGTTAACCTAGGTTTTTCAGCTTTATTCTTAATCCTCTCAAGCGGAGAATTGAATACATAAAAAACCATCGAATGATATTTAGTCAAAGGATCATTGCATGTCATTGCTTCATTCCAGTAGAGATCATTACAATAATTCTTGAATTCATCAAAATTTTCTTTACTAAATATTCTTCCAATGCGTTTTTTACTACTAGGCATTTCAAATACTTGAGGTACATAAGACTGCTTCTTGATCCGAAAGGCCAGCATTGATGACGTCGCATTTGATATTTTTCATGTTAGAACAAACAATCTATAATTGAACTAAAAAAATTTGAGTGGCGGGTTGGCACTTCAACATGCATCTCTAAATTGAAACTAATTAATAAATTTCCTAATAATTTCGTGAAGTTTTGTCTTCGAAATTATTATAAAAATCTCCAGTGAGCATCACAGACGCCTTATAGGGAATCTGTGCTAGCGAAATTTCCAGTCTTTCTAAAAAAAGGTTTTCACTGGATAATGACGAACGGTACAAACAAATTATAAATAAATTATGAGTTTTACAATATATACACGAAAATTCGAATTCTTTTTAAACCAACATAAAATTATACTTTTTTAGTTCAATAAAATCGTTTTTTCAATGAACCGTCTGAATGAGGATAAATGTTCCCCCATGCTGGCTATTTTGCCTTGAATATTTTGCAATTGTAATGTAATTAGGAATATACAGAGTTTTTTTATTTCCAGCCAAGACTCTGTCAACAAAACTATATTAGGAAAATTTGGGCTATCTAAAAATATATATAGTTCATCTGTTTTGTTTCTTACTGACTGAATGTTCAACAGCATCAGAGAAGTACCTTTTCCGCAGTTCTGAATTCTAAAACAGAGTCATTTTCTACTTGATCAGCAGAATCTGAATCGAAGTTAACTATTGGTTCAACATAAGCTGATCTTGTACCAAGACTCAAAATTGTATTGTCAAATTCATCTGCGTCAATCTCTATCCTATGAATTGTCTTCAATACAATATTACTATACTTTGGTGCATTGAAATAATTCTTAAGTTCCTGTGAAATCTCAAATTTATTTCCTTGCAGTTTTTTATCAACAAGGAATTCAACGGAAACATTTCTATTGACTCGAGAAAACCGGCTCGAAGCATTTCTCAATCTATCAGTTAAAATGTAATCTACTAGAGTGTCACATTCTGACAGTAGTATAAGATTTGTCGTTTTGCTGATTCCAGCCGAATCAATTCCTTGATCTCACTCTCCAGGTTAGTTTCCTGCAGAACTTGATGCTTCAAGAATCCCTCTTCCATGCATTTTCTGCCTTTTGATCATTTCTGTTAATTGGCCGCTTACGCACTTTTTTATTATTATTATGGTGACTTTTGATGACGATTTTGGAGCAATTTCTTCTCCTTTTAAGTTTTCTTTGTTTCCTAGGAGCTACTACATATTGTTGTGATGTGGTTGGTATGACGTTGAATTTTATAAAAAAAATTAGAAGTCAGTAATAAATAAATTGAATTAATTTAATACATAAATATTCTACCTGTACTGAACTGTCTTTATTTGAATATCCTCTAATGTGGTGGTCCGCCAAAAACCAGCAAATTTCATAGTATTCTGATTAAGCGAAACCAGTGTACGATGGAAAAACCTATGAGACTTAGAAAACAAATATTGGCAATACATAATTGAAAATTTTGGAATAGTTTAAATATCAAAGAATTTCATATTGTATATCAAGGGAGAAATTCAAAGTTTGAAAGGAAAGATGACAACTTGAGAAAAAAAAACTTTGGGAAGCAAATTACTAATTGTAATATAAGGGAATTTAAGAAAAATGAGACAAGTAAGTATAATTATTGAATTTCAACAAGTTTGTGTATGAATATGTAAGAAAATTATTTCAAATTAGTAATAAGAGGTGTAGTTAGTAAAAAGTGAAACAAATCTAGGAGTTTGAGATGTTTTCAAGAAGGAAAAGATGGAAAGAAAAATCGATGGATGGTTTTGGTTGTTGGAAAAAATGAAATTTTTTGAGAAACAAAATAAAAATTTAACGAGAAACTCAACAAAAGTATAAAGAAGAAACTTATTTAATAAAACATATTGAACGAGAATAACAAGAAGTAAATATTACAACCTAAGTACCTTCCACATTTTGAAGAGAACCAGCAAGAAAATTATAGCTGCAGAACAAATCACTGCTACAAAGCCAAGGTATTTGCCGAAATTGAATTTTTCTTGGATAAATAATCCTGAAACCATTTTCAAAGTGAGTTGAATTCATATTACGAACACTGAGCACATAACTTAAAAGTTTTTGACACAGAAATAAGCTACAAAGCCAAGGTAATTACCAAAATTTTAACTTTCCTTGTGTAGATGATCCTAGAACTCTTTAATTTTCAAAGTGATTATTTTATTGAATTCATAATGAACAATATTCACAACCTCATAAGTTTGACACAGAATCACAGAAATAAATGGTACTGTGTTTTTATTAGTACGAATTTGAGATTACCACGGAACAAAGATTTCAAATATAGAGACTGGATATTCTGTACAAAAAGAGGTTATTGGTTAATAGTAGTCATTAATTTCATGTTTGAAAATAAATATATACAAATTTTTATCATTGAAAGATAGCCATTTAGTAAAATAAGTTAGTTCTCTTATAGAATCAGGCATAGAAGTAGAAGTAGAATTAGACTTGTTTTGTCCAATATTTATTTGAAAGTTACAGAAGTGTTGTGAATAAATTAAAAAAAAAAATTGTTTTTGAAAATTGAATATTTTTATTTTTTAATTACATTCTCAATATCACAAAATAAAAATTGACATCAAGAAAAAGTCCCTAGCTGCAACCCTCCAGAGAGAGAGATTGTCTCATGTCTCTGTTGTGGACTCGACTGAGCTGAAAATCAGGAAGAACAGATAATAAAGAAAGAAAGAACAGGTAAAAGAGTCTTTCACGAATTTATAATAAATATTACATCATAGTTATTCATCACAGCAATTTAAAATCCCGTTATTATTAACAACAACTGCCCGGAAAATATTACATTTTCATTTGAATATCATTTAAAAAAAAATAATAAAAACACTACAAATTATATTAATATTCACCTGCAAATTCCTCAATATATACGCCACTGGAAACAGTTGGGTTAGTCATTGTAAACTGATGATTCACTCGACAAACCTGTGTTTGTGTATCATCAGTTTTTACTGAAATTACTTTTTCAGTTAGTTCATTCTTCAACTCATTTATTTTACTCTCCATTTCTAGGATTTTATTTTGTGCTTCCAAAAGTATATTCATTTCTGTCTCAGATTATGAGGCTTGTTCAATTATAAATTGTTTTTCGTCATTTATTTTTTAATGTATCTGTCTTTCATTGTTCTCTCTTCTGTGAGGTCACAATTGTTTTTTCCAATAAGCTCGTTTCGTCTTCCTGGGCACTTATGGAGATTTCCTCTTGGCAGCAGATTATCTTATTATTTTTAAAAAACCTTACTTTATTTTTGAAATTATGTTGAACGCATCTTCTACGGAACACACCGGCACATTTTGTGCATACATAATGCATAAAAGGTGTTAACTTACAACACTTGTAGTTCATTTTATTTTAATGTTGCTGCGCTGATTCGAACGGTGTCTACACTTCAACAGTTCAACTACTATGAGATGGCGTATTTCTACTTATATTCTAACAAAAATAAATAAATATCAGTTTTGTCACTATATGATTTTTTCAATAATTTTTTTATTGTTTAAACATGCCTTTCAATGAAACCGTGTGACTGCGCATTAGTAGGAGACGACGTTCTATGTTTTATTTCCCTTATTTTCATGAAACATTCAAATTCAAAACTAGAATATTGTAGACCTTCATCTGATTCAGGAATATCTGGTTTACCATGTCTTGCAAAAATTTCCTTCAACTTCGAAATAATTTCCCTACTTGAACTATCTTTCAACAAAAATATTTCTGGAAACTTCGAAAATGTATCATCCACAAGTAGTAAATAGGTTTTACCTTCGAAATAGAGCGATCTGTAACGATTATTTCTCAAGCTCTGTTTAGCACCTCTTTATTAATTATAGTTTCTCTTTGATTCTTTCTCTGATAAGTAAGACTATACAGTTACAATATCAATTCTTTTGCCCTTAAAATAGTCTTTTCTATACCTAGATGATTCAAATGTAACTTTTCATCATTTTCTTGAGTGAAGATTCTAGTATTATTATTTGCTAAGTAAGTAAGTGAGTGAGTAAGTGAGTGAGTAAGTGAGTGAGTGAGTGAGTGAGTGAGTGAGTGAGTGAGTGAGTGAGTGAGTGAGTGAGTGAGTGAGTGAGTGAGTGAGTGAGTGAGTGAGTGAGTGAGTGAGTTAGTGAGTGAGTGAGTGAGTGAGTGAGTGAGTGAGTGAGTGAGTGAGTGAGTGAGTGAGTGAGTGAGTGAGTGAGTGAGTGAGTGAGTGAGTGAGTGAGTGAGTGAGTGAGTGAGTGAGTGAGTGAGTGAGTGAGTGAGTGAGTGACCGACCGAATGAAAGAATGAATGAATGAATGGTAAATTTTTTGGGACATGTGATAAGTAATCATGGGATATCAGCTGATGAAAATAAAAAGAAAACTATCACTGATATGAAACCTCCCACTGATAGACAAGCTTTGCAGCGTTTCCTTGGCATGATAGTATCCTGTCAAAATTTATACCAACTTTATCAACAGAAACAAATACTTTGAGGAAACTTTTAACTAAAACTGCGGATTGGCAATGGTCTTCTAATGAACAGAGAGCTTTTGATAAGTTGAAAAAACTTGTATCTTCAGCTCCAGTTTTGAGATACTTCAACCCTACTGAAGATGTGATATTGTCAGTTGATGCGAGCCCATATGAAATTGGGGCTGTGATTCTCCAGAATGAAAAATCTGTTGAGTATGGTTCAGCTTCGTTAACTTGGAGAAAGAACTATTAGCTCTTGTATATTGTTGTGAACATTTTCACTTTTATTTATATGGAAGGAGATTTAGGCTTCAAACCGATCACCGACCATTGTTAGGATTACTCAAGAAACCAATCGATGATATGTCACCGCGTATTCAGCGCTTACCTATGAGACTTTTGAGGTATCAATTCCTATTAGAATATCAATAACAACAAATCTCAGACACACTGAGTAGAGAACCCTGCAGTGACACAATTGATACTCAATTTTTAGAGGATAACTTGAGAGTTTACCCTATTATAAGCAGTTCCTCAGAAAATGAAAAGCGCCTTCAAATGGATATTCATCAGGATAACATTCTGAGCAAAGTTAAATATTTCGTACGAAATGGTTGGCCAAGACATAAAAAGAGTTTACCCATTGAACTTAAAAAATACTGGTCAATCAAAAATGATTTTTGCATAAAAATGTTCTGTTTTACAACAAAAGAATCATTATTCCTGACCAACTGAAACAATAATTTCTATATCTACTACATAAATCGCACCAAGGTGTTGTTTCAACAAAACTACTTGATGAAGATTCTGTTTACTGGCCTGGACTAATGACTGACATTGAGAGTAGTGTCTTAAGCTGTTTAACCTGCCAAAAATATTCAAGGATGAACACACGAGAACCACTATAGCCACATGATGTTCCTGACCTCCCATGACAGAAAATTGGAATCGACTTCAAAACGCTTGGTCCTCTGAATTTCATAGTAATCGTCGACTATTTCACAAAATTCATCATAGTCAATAGGCTCAATAACAAAACCACAGAAAGTGTAATTTCATGTCTGAAGAATGTATTTGCTATGAATGGTTTGCCACAGGCAATCTTCAGTGACAATGGTCCTCCTTTCAATTCAAGAGAATTTTACTGTTTCGCAAATCAGTATGACATCAAACTCTCTACGTCAAGTCCTCAAAATCCAACTTCGAATGGGATGGTAGAATGTGCGATACAAACAGTCAAAGGTTTGTTAGTGGAAGCACATGATGAGGGTAATTATCCATTGATAGCTATCTTGAACTATAATATAACCCCTAAGCAAAACTTGCCAGCCCCTTGTGATTCATTGATGGGTCGTAGACTTCGTACAACCTTACCTGTTTCACAAGATGTTCTTAAACCAACCTACTCGGTGAAAAGGATAAGAGATAAATTAAAACAAAATCAGTCGAAGCAGAAAAATTACCATAATCGGACTTCAAAGAAATTAAGAAAATTACATCCTAATGAATCCATTCTGCTTCACAAGAACATGAGAACATGTAAACCTGGAGTAGTTGTGAAGGAATCAAGACCAAACGATTATTTGGAGAGTTGGAGAAACCGAATACTGAAGAAACCGACGACTACTGAGACCTCTCAAATCATTAGATATCAACCCAGGACCTGGCCCAGAAATCAGCAAAATTCTTCGTACCGACTATATGATACCTAAGGTAGAACCGACATTACAAGCAAATGAAACTGAAAGTGGTTCCACAGTAAATACTGAGGAAACCCTAGTTGATTCAGAAACCAAATTACCGAACATTGAATTTAATCAAGAACCTCCAAATGTTCCAAAGAACGTAACAAGTTGTGGAAGGGTTGTGAGACCGCCTCAGAAATAGAATCTTTGATTTCTATATACGCAATGTTTTGTAATTGATGTATTTTGAATCTCTTTAAAAAAGGGCGTGTCATGTATGAACTGACCTTTATCAGGTGTGAACATAGTTTGAGGTATTTTGATATATAATATATAAATACTGTCATAAGTCATGTACGATTATTCATTAAAAAACTACCATAAAAGTATTCTTATTCTTATACTTCTTCGAAAAGTCTAGCCAGAACAGCATTAAATAAATCGATACATATAAATTCATAACAGAGTCGACGCCAGCAAGGGCGCGCAGCGCATCCAGTCGAATATATCTGTCACTCTTGGCGATGATACGGACCATCTGAGCCATTCCGCCTCTCATTAAAATATGTTTGATAAATATTATTTCAACGGCATTAATATTTCTCATACTCATTCTTTGATTTTGTTGGTAGTAACTTTCCAGTATGTTATTTGTACTCTTTGTTATTTCAGGTAGTGTATTTTCACACTCTGATTCTGAATCACTGGACGTGACAGCAATAATTTCGACACTACTGAAATTTGCCACTACGGTGACAATCAACTGCGTCAAGGCTAATGTTATTATTGATAACCAGTGTGAGAATATTATTCTATTACAAGAGAGATAATGTAAATACATTTGAATTGCATGGGGGCAGAGGTGTTGCAGAATATTTCTTCAATATCAAGAGAGAGAATTCCAGCATTCTGTAATAAAATTTCATTTCAGAATTAGCAAATTCTGTGATGATCGTGGAGAAAATATTTTCTCCTGTGTAAAAAGCCAGTATCTGAACCGGCCTTAAGACAATACCCTTTTGCGTTTCGCATTATCCAAGAAATATCATTTGCTTGGATGTTGAATCCCATTTGCTTCTTTCTCTTTACTTTCGGATTATGAACCATATGTTTGTAACCAAATATCCGGAGATTACTAATGTCTGGTTTATTGATGGTCAATGTTTTTTCGGGGGTACTTCGTTGTGAATTACTTGTATGTGTACTATTGATTAAATGCACTGCTATTGAAACAGCTTCAGCCCAATATTATTTTAATAATCCGGCAACATGTTTCATTGTCCTGGCTTTTTAACTCGGCTCCTCCATTTTGTTGCGGTGACTAAATAACATTCGTCTGGTGTTTATAATCCTCTCAAAAAGTCTCTGGTTCGGGAATTGACATACTCTCTTCCATTATCGGAGCGCAACAATTTTATTTTTCGGGTTTTGCTGAATTTCCATTAATGTTTTGAAATATCTGATGATTTCGAATACTCAAAATTTTTGTTCCAAGAAGAATACAAAAACTATCTTCGAATGGTCATCGGAAAAGAAGAGAAAATACTCCAGTGTAACTCCAGTGGAACGTCCATTGGTCCACATAAATCGATGTGTACCAGGTTCAAAATTTCATTTGCACTAAAATGTATATCGTTGCTGTTTGCCCTTCAGACAGTTCATGCAAATATGTGCATTATACTGGAAAGTAATGAATCCGGTGACAAGATTTTGATGCACAATCACTCTTGTCTTGCTCATATGACCTCATCTACGGAGCCACAATGTTCCATTGCTATTTGTTGTAGTTCTTAGCCATAGTTCACGTTCATATTCGTGAACGTACCCATAGTAATTCTGTATTCGGAGTGGGACGGAGTGGGCGACATCTACATTTCGAAATGTGTACGTCAAACTCCGGGAAAACAAACAATCTGCCATAAGAGCTCGAGTTAATAAATTGTTGTTGATAATTGTTATCCTTCTATATTTGGTTCGATTTTTTTGATTTGATGCAGAAAGCATAGCTTTGATATGACTAGTAAGTCAAAATAATGTTGTTCAGTGCCGCAGTGCAAGAATTATTTATCTGCGAATGTGTCCATGCACTCTTTTCCCAGAAATCAAAAGTGCCAGAAATTAGTTAAAGCATGGGGAATTAGACTGAAATATATTTGTGTTTGCAGCGAATACTTAATTTTGGAAGATTTCATACCTAGTAAGATATATTTTGTTCACAATAATTGGCGTAACTCTATCCAGTTATTTTCTAGACACAAGACAAAACATTTAAACGATTTATGAAAGGGGTCCTTCCATCTAAAAAACTTTCAGAAATTAGTTCATCAGGCAACGAAATGTTAACCGATCTGGGAGAAAATGGTACCTAACAGGATTTTATAACTGTAATTGTTTAATGATTTCAATACTTTTCAAGGTTGAACGCTGTTGATGGTGCAGAAGTTACAGGATTTGGAGGTGTTTTATCAGTTCAGTGCTTTTCATTGGATGTAGCAACCACTTTCCATTAAATTAGATGAATTAACACACAATCTCAGTGCTAATGTTCAATCAGACAATAATATGATGTGTTTTACTGGTATCAACAGAAATATTGTGAAAACTCTAGAAACATGTGGTGAAAATACTCCTAATTCAGAAGATGTTCCAGATAATTTCCAAGCAACACTCACGAGCAACACTCAGAAGTCTTCGAGCCAAGATTTGCCTATAAAACCCCATTTATACTGTTAATTGAAACTATCTGCACATTATTGTAACTGTCTGCATAAATTGTCCTTTAAATGGTTCTACTGTTGTACAATAAAGCTATTATTAATATTATTTGATACATGATAATGAAAACCTGGACTGTTGAATTATTTCATATATTGGGGGTACAGTAACATTTATTTTGTTTAGTATAATTGAAATAAGTCAAGATGATTGGATGGATGGTACTGAGGTGTCACAATAATAAATTACACAAGTAACGAAGTAACCCTTTCACAACATTTCAACACCAATAGGTATGTGCACTCAGATAACAAAATGTGCATATCCGTAAATTATAACTCTCTAATAATGAGTTCAAATTCTCTTTTTCAACTTCTTCATTGGATTTGAATTCATACCGATTTTGCTCTTGGAATTGGCAGAAGTTCACAAATTGCGTCAACATTTTATTTCTCTGTCCCAAACTTTCTTGACATTAATACAGCTCAACTAGTATAATTCTTCATGACTGCAACTACATGTTTACAGAATACAGATTGGCCCACTTTGCAACTGCATTCACAGTTCCACTTCGTAACTGGTGTATCTGGAGATCCCAATTCAATTTTCAGTTCATGGGGAAAATTTCAAGACGGAAGTTTGCAGACAAAGTCCAAAAACTCGTCGCTCATCGGTATTCTCTACCTCACATAGAAATAGATTAAACATGATTGGCATTGAATACTGCATCCCCTTTAACCACAGGACTACTTTTTCCGATTAAATATTGAAAATTTTCTGCCAAATGAATCTTAACCACAGGCATTTTAGAGGAAGAAAAGTTGAGACGTAAATTAAAAGATACAGTATTCATGAAAATGAAATATCAAATATCAACAAAACATCTAAAAGTCGTCAATTGTCACGTGACTGATGTGACGTTCCTTTGTTTTTAGGAGTGCCCTCTGGTGCCATTGGCGACCGCGATTGCTCATGTTAATCCTTGCTCATATTTGTGAACATAGTTTTTACAAGTTTTCATTAAAATAAAGTATTTGAGTTATGGGCCCAGAACACCTAGCTGATTACAATCGGAATTTTTGAACACTGGAATTTGGCGAAACTGGATGTAAGCCATCACAGGAAATTTTAACGGAAATCTTTGAAATGGAATAACAACAGAATATGTTTTATGTGAAACCGTTCGATGGAAGCTCGTTTTCGAACTGGGAATTTCGTATAAAATTGTCAATAGAACAACAGGGTGTACTTCATACACTTACTGAAACACCCCCAGACTCTACAAATACTGCTGAGTATGAAACATTTCATAGGGATGATGTTAAAGCAAAAGTAATACTAATACAGTGTGTGGCCGACAATATACTGGAAATGTTGAAGAATAAAAATACATCAAGGGAGGTTATGGATACATTGAGCAACACATAGCCAGAAAAGGAATATCAACTCAGGTAGTTTTGCAAAGGAAATTAAGGGCCTTGAAATTTATAGGAAAATCAACACTTCATGAGTTTTTGACTGAATTTGAACAAACTATTTGTGAAATAAAAGGTGCTGAAGGGAATGTCGATGAAAGTGAAATGATTTTGCAGTTACTATCGGCTATGCCTGAGTCTTTCCAGTCAGTTACTACAGCCATTGATATTATGTTTTGTCAGAATCAATCTGCAGTCACTATTGAATTTGTGAAAAATAATTTATTAATCAAGAAGGCTCGTCAGAACAAAATAAACGAAGAAAATTATGCTAATCTTGCTTATATGGGATTTAGAGAAAAAAGGGGGTGATCAGGGATACCAGGACATTATGGAAGAGGCACATGAGCTGAAATGCAAAACGGAAAGAGTAATGTTCCATATAGATGTCACTTGTGTAATAAAGTGGGGCATAAACGTTTTGAATGTCCACAGAAAAAACAAAATAACCATGAAGGATATCAAGGTGGCTTACAAAGGTGGTCATGCTTCATACCGAGGTGGTTACGCTGGATATCGAGGAGGATACTCTGGTCATAGAGGTGGTAGAGTCAGCTATAATCTAAATTTCACTAATAGAGACGGAAATAATGCCCAGAATACTCAGAATATGGAAAATGAAGAAAATGGGATATCATTTTCTAGTACTTTTCAAGATATCAGTGAGACAACATGTAATGATAATAACCAATATGCAAATATGTCTACCACAGGAATTGTTTCAAAATTTGTTGTCGATAGTGGGGCAACAAATCACTTGGTAGGACAAGACGTCGGAAAATATATACAAAATTGGAAAAATGTATGCCAAAAGATAAATGTTGCTGAGCAGGGAGAGATAAGTAGCCAGAACAGAAGGTGATTAGTTTTTGAAAACCGAGATGGGTAACCCTATAAGAATGAAAAATAAATGGGTATGTGAAAATCTGCTATACAATTTACTGAGTGTCAAGAAACTAGAAGAGAGTGGACTCGAAGTAATATTTAAAGACAGAAAAGTCACTGTGTTGAAAAACTCATTCAAATTATTTGAAGGAACCTTGAAAGAAAACTTGTATGTTGTAAGTTTCTATGAAAATTCCAATTTGAATCATGAGAAACCGAGTGAAGGGCATAGAGCTATACTTGCTAAGGATAATGAAATGTTAATGCATCGAAAAATGGGGCATTCATCAAGGTACCTTGCTCCAGGACTATGTGAAGTGTGCTTGCAAGGTAAACGAACCAGATTAAGTTTTCTGCATGAAATTAACGCAGAGAAAAAGGCAAAAAGATTATTGGAATTGTAACTGATATTTGTAGATCAATAAACCCTGCAACTTAGGATGGTAGGCGATATTATATTTCCTTTATTGATCATGATTCCCATTTCTGTATTGTTATTTGATTCAAAGCAAGAGTGAAGCTATGGAAAAATTATATTTCGTTGGTTGAGGCCACATTCAATATGAGACTATCTAAGTTAAGAAGCGATAACGGAAGGGAGTATACCTCACATGAATTCAAAGATTTTTGTATGCAAAAAGGAATAAGAATTCAATACACAGTTGCCTACAACCCTGAGCAAAATGGGGTTGCGGAGCGTTTTAATCGCTCCATAATGGAAAAAGCTCGATGCTTCATATTTGATTCTCAGTTAGGAAAAGAATTATGGGGTGAAGCAGTTCGTACATCAATATATTTATTAAACAGAACTGAAACTAGAGCCCTGAATGACAATAGAACTTCGGCTGATATTTGGTATAAAGAAAAACCCGATCTAAACAAAATCAAACTTTTTGGGTGTGCTGCATATAATCTAGTACCAGAAGAACTGCGAAAATCAAAGCTAGACTCGCATTGTGAAAAGCTTAACATGATAGGGTATGCAGATAATGGCTACAGGCTTTGGGATGCAAATAAAAGAAAAATAATTCATGGAAGAAATGTTGTATTTGACGAAACTGACGTACCAAAACAACCAAACATATATACAGTATCTTTCAAAAGTATTGGAACGGACTCATATTTCAGAAACGGCAAAGAAAATATATGAAAATTTCGACAGGTTGGTTTTTGATGATGCATGATTCAATGGTGATATCGGCAATGTTGCCAAATCAACAGTTTTTCAGATATGCCCATAGGCACTTTGATAGCGTATGTCGGAAAAAATCAGTATTTCGAAACCTGAACGACGTCGATTTGACTCCGCGTCTGTGGTTACGGGTACATGTAGACGATTTCGTAATTTTTTCAAAATCTCAGGCAACTTTAAATTCTATAAAAATCGATTTAGCTAAGAAATTTAAAATGAGAGAATTCGGAAATATGATGAATATGAGTTTTCTTGGGCTAGAAATTGTAAAGCGTGGTGATGCTGTTTATGTATAGCAAACCGATTCTATAAACAAAGACTTGATTAAATTCAATATGGTTAATTAAATTGTAAACCTCATGACCTACCAATTCAACCTAAACTTAAATTGACAAAGTCTAAAACTGAGTGTATTGAAAATTTTCCTAACAGGGAATTAATAGGCTCATTAATGTATTTAATGCCAGTTTCAAAATTGTTACATAATCATAGCAAAATAACAGAAATGGCGAATAACAGTGACGTTATTTTTAACGGAAGTGACACAGCATGGGGCTGATTGTGATTTCATCCGTTTATAAATTTCCGCAAACGGAATTCTATCAAATAGCGTTTTATCACCTTTCAAAAATGTTTTTCTTTTGATTACATTGCTCTTTTCAGTTATAATTCACCGTCCCCTATATTAGTGTGCAGTTACCGATTATAATTTTTCTATTTAATTGTTTCTTTAACTACAATTTCGCCACAGAACTTCCGATCTGAGACATAATTTCAACCAAAAAGTATTTTCGTATATAAAACTAACTGCTTCATTCTCCTATCGATAACACCACTAGCAATATTTGGAGGAAATCGTGTCATAGGCCATCGAACATTGCACTTTCTTTGGAAACTGTGTTCGTCAGCCAACGGCCCAATCTACCACGTCTGTATCGTGGTTTGGTCAGGTCAAGATGAGGTTGAGAAGTTAGTAAAGCACGGGTTCGCCGGAGAGCAATCTGGACAATAGGTTGGACGAACTCAAAGAGTGGTAAAAAGCTACCCTTGGGCGCCACCTAATTTTTTATCTGATCTCCTACTGTGAGAATTAATTGGTGGTTAGAGTCGGGCCGAAAAACTAAGAATCAGACAGGATAAGTGAATGTAGAAGAAAATATTTTCATAGTAAATATTCTGATATTCAGTAGTGAGAAATTTGTGGAATGACTAAAATATTCAATTCGAATTCGGGCTTGATTTACCTGAATTCAATGAAATAGTTTATCACAGATATAAGGCAATATATTGAAATAATAATAAACATCAATACTCAGTTATATAAGCACATTTAAATTTTATGTATGGATGAATTTCTAATAGCTCAGCATAGTACTATGAATCGCTTCACACTGGTATTATTTATTTGCAAAAAGTGATGATGATAATGTATAATGAATTTTAGAAATCAGGGTTTAGTGGATAATATAGTGGTAAAGTAGATAAACCATGTATCCCAAAAATTATGTTTTTTACGGACAAAAGAATTTCAGTAATGCGAACGTTCCTGTTCAAATATGATGAAGTATATACATAGGTGTATAATTCTGACCTGTTTTATTCCGTGTAGACCATCCAGAAAGGTGTGAGAAGGGGCTGTATCCAGCTGCAGACAGCAACAAGAAAGGCTGTCGAATATAGAGGGGTTGAAAGTTGTATCAGCTGTTCAACCAACGCTGACGTGATGTGGAAGGCTCTTAGGTTGCCACTGTGGGGAAATGATTATCTTGAAGTTCTCTTGGTGGAACTCTCGCATCCAGACCAGAACACCAGGATTAGAGTAGACACTATAGTTTCTTGTGACAGGAATTCTTGAACTGGACTCAATGATGACATCAAAAAGAGGCTAGGGGCTGGTAGCACAAAAAATAGCTTCAATCGTACGTAGCTGAAGTCGGCCGTCAACAATCATTCAACAAATCCAATTAGGAATCAGGAAGCAGCACTGCATATTGTTGAAAAAGTCGGTACCACCACCTTGATTCAAAAACCTTGCACACCTTCGCCTGACTGTCCTCCTCGCTCACCGATCCCCTCTCTTCCATTCTCGTTATCGAGTTTGGAATATCGCTATGGGTTAGGACAGGTGACCTATTTTAGAAGGAAGTTTAAATTTGAAAGGGATTATCATTTTCGAATGCAAGATATGAAGAATTTAGCAAAAAGTTGAAGTAACACGAAGAATGTACTAGTGAAATCCTGTAAATGAGGTATTTTGGAAATTCAAACTATTTCGAAGAGTGGGTGATAGAAGTTCAACTAGATGGTGATGGTTGTACTTAACTGAACGTAATTCGACATTTATACGAGGGTGCTCACAATGCATAATGTCAAGACTATTTGATCATTTCATAATAATTATCACAAGTAAAGAATAGTCTTTTGAAAAAATTGAAAATACTTCCACTGGCATTTTGAAATGCTACACCATAGCCGACCATCTTAATAAAGAATCGATAAACCACTAAGAATATCTGGAGGAGATGTAGTCCTAGGCCAATGAGCGTTGCATTTTCATTGAAAACTGCGTTCACTAGCTAACGGCTCGATCTGCCAGGTCGGTATTGCTCTTGGTATTTCCGATGAAATGATTTAAGAGGAGATGAGTGTACGATAACTTTCGCGTTTGTTGGGAAATCTACGCCCACGGAATCCATTACTTGATTTACCAGATTAACATCCCCACCACCAATATCTGGAGCAAATCAAGTCATAGGCCAATGAGTAGTACGTTTTCTTTAAAAACTACGTTCACCAGCTGACCGATCGATCTGCCAGGTCGGTATATTGCCCTTGGTTTTGTTAGGAAGAGGTCACTAGGTAGGTAGACGGACGGTTGAATTTAAAGTAATTCCGTAAAAATCCTGAAACATCGATTATCGAGACGTACTGGCAAACTTTCATAAATAACCCCTGTAATTCAACTTTTTGAAGAGACCGTTAAATATTTCGATTTTTGTAAAGACTTGATTACGTTCCGATCGACCAGGTTTTTAAAAGTTTCCTGCAAGTTGACAATAGTAATTTTCCGTTGCAAAGTTGATACCACTGTCAATTTTCATAGCTCTGAATATTCCGTTTTCATGTCATCGTGACTTTCAGACTACTAGTCGAACCGTAAACATTTATAGAGAAGATGACAGAAATGAAGATTATGTATCTTGTAGGCTTAGAAATAAATTGTTTTGCTATTTGTATTCAATCTGTCAGACTTTCCGTTTATTATTAATCCATTTATTTATTGATTTGGAGGAGAGACTAATCGAGTCCTTCATTATTGGTGAAATAAAGGATAGCAAGATTCATTTTTTGATCATTGTTACAAACCCCTTTAAAATTTCAGGATGTGTAGTGTGGAGTGAAAGAGTCAGAGCTGACAGTGAAATAAATCAACTGGTATCCAGATCAAGAAGTGGTGCAATTAAAACCAGCACTCACTTGATATATCAAGTTTTGGTCTGATAACTGACCCCTGGATACCGACCGAACTCCATATGTTGCTACCCCGGCAATTGGAGCACACCAAACGAAGCTGGCGCCCGGGTCACCGAAAGGACGTATGAATCTGCCGAAGTCTCAGGGCCAGTTTTAAGGTCTTGCTCGCACCTACCGTAGGTTGTTGAATTGGGTACTCGGTTAGAGATCCCAAATTCGCAACCCGAAACAAAAAGCCTTACAGTTGTTCACATTACGTGCTGTTATAACAAGTTCATCCACATATTCATCAACTGAACTACAACTTTCAAGTTTGGTGGTGATAAAAATCGTGATACCAAGCAAACAATACCATAATTCCTCGTGTTCGAGATACGCCTGCATAGTATATATTCTTATGTGAAGAAGTTTTTACTTTCAATGAGTTTCTTCATCGGTAGTATGTTACTGCTTGATGCCGTGCTTCATGGTAGTTCTGGATGGTCGATATTTTCAAATATTTTTAGTAGAACTGGCAGAAACTGACATTTTGTCGGATTGTCGATTTCAGGTTGAAAAGTTCGGTATTATACTTCGATCTTCATTTCTATTATCATCGTGAAATATTTACTTCAATAGAGCATGACATCTGAGCCCATAATTAGATGAGAATTAATATAATATAATAATAATAATTATAATTATTCCTGTATTGTCCAAATTAGTTTGCACACTAACATTGTAGGAATACAAATAAAAAAGAGGAAAACGTGAGTAAATTAAAAAAGTTGTCAGCATAAAATGACAATGAGTAAATATCACAGACATGTCACAAAAAATAACAAATCAGATAAATATAAAACGTATATAGAAAGAATATGTAAATAAAAACATCATTTACTTGTCACAAACACTACAAAAACAAATATGTATAATTATAAGTAACTCTAGTATTTGAAATAAAACATACACGTCACATATAAGAGCAAGTTACAACAGAAACTCATCTATAGTGTAGCAATTTTTTGACACTAGTAGCTGTTTTAACTTCTTGAAGAGGTATACATTTTTTATTATTATTATTGTTATACAGTCTGCATCCCTGATATCCAAAACTTTTTTGATAAAGTGCCGTGCGATGTTGACTAGGAAGAAGTAAGTGGGAATTACGTGTCGAATAAGAGTGTTGTGGTTTATTGGCAGCCAGTTTGTTTTTGTTGCGATATACATATGTACATGCCTCAAGGA
Organism: Chrysolina americana; assembly: GCA_958502065.1. Lineage (NCBI taxonomy): Eukaryota > Metazoa > Arthropoda > Insecta > Coleoptera > Chrysomelidae > Chrysolina > Chrysolina americana. Next base: position 28,316,602 of record OY293421.1, read on the forward strand.
TGTATATTCCTGCAGTTGTTAATATATGCATATGCTAAAATACATCCCTACAATAATCTCTAAATCCCAACTTGGCAATGATCCTTATCTTCTGAATCATGAACACTCTACTTGCTGAGGAGCTTGTACCCCAATTCAATACAGCGTTAATGTCTTGAATACAATGATAAGAGAGATACCTGAGAGAATAGCAGGCTCTTTTCAGTTTTTTACACAAATTATCTATTTGTGGCGTCCATTGTAATCTGTTATCAAAGACAAGACATTTTGGTTGCTGTTGTTGAAGTCAACTTCAAATGGGTGTTCTCAAACAGACGCAACAATTCGTTTTTGTTCTATTCATATGCAAATCATTTTCCTCAGACCATGTCATAACTTTGTTGAAATTGATTTCAGCTGTGTTTCTCATGGTATTCCAGTCAGCTTCAATTACTAATATATTTGTGTTATCAGCATTATACTTACAATGCGTGGTTGAATTTCCATTATATATATACACTAATAGATCATTCGCAAAAATTAGATAAAAAAGGCCAGAGTATGGATCCCTGCGGTACACCGTCAAAAATTTGCTTTTCTGAACTTATACTCTCCCCAATTTTTACTACTTGTCTCCTATTTTCCAGGTAGGAAGTTAGTAAATTGAGCGGCTGTGGAGATATGGTATTAGATATCTCCACAGCTTTTCCAGCAAAAGACTATGATTGACGCAATCAAACGCCCGTGAAAAATCAATAAACAGTCCCATTACACTTTTTTTGTCAAAGGCTGTAATTATCTGACTGTGTAATTCGCAAAGATCTGTATCAGTGCTTTTATTAGTCGTGAAACTATGTTGTGATGGTGATAATAATTTCATCGCAATGAAATACGCGTTCAACTGTTCGTTTAAATTCAATTCGTATAGTTTCGAAATGCTAGATAAAATACTAATTGCTCTGTAATTATTCGAATTATTTGTATCACCTCTTTTAAATATAGAAGATACACTGTCTATAATTTCAAATTATTTGGATGGATGCCTTTTTATTTTGAAAAATTGATCAAGAAGATGAGAACAATACACAATTCCGAGGAACAACATTTACAAAACATGTTGGTCAGTTCCAAATGAGTTGGAGTTTTTGAGTTTTCAATTAGTTGTAATTGTCTCACTGATTGGGGACATAAATAAAGTAGATGAATTGAGTGAGATGTTACTTTCGAGAAAACTAGTAGATATCAATAGATAAGTTATCAGACATAGATATCGTAAAATGAATATTGAATTTTTCAGCCAGTGCCTTACCCTTATATTGAATACTATTTTCAACTGCAATAAGTTTCTGTTTGTTGGGATGCTTTTTTTGTAAGGCATTAATAATTCTCCAGGTTGTTGTGAGAATCAGTGATCAATTCATCATGATATTTTTCATTCATAGATTGTAGTTTTTCCCTATATTCTTTGCTAACTTTTCTACACATTTCACTATAGCCGCTGTCGTTCCTTGCTAGCTCATACTAGCGATACTCTATATTTTGGGTTATATTTCTTATACTTACTTACACTTATACGTTTCCAACCCTCTTCTTATTATCAAAACATCACACCAAACAATATCAACATTTCCATGAGAGTATAAAACAAATATAAAAAATCTTTCATGGCCAATTCAAATTCAAGTTAATTTCTCTAACATAATTTTCATGTTGTCGCATCCAACTAGCTACTTCGCCGATACCTTTTCGCTTGTTGCTTCTCCTTTGTCTAGGTGAACCAAACTTGACAAATTTTCATTTCTGAATCGTTTCCGAATTATTTCCTGTATTTTTTGTAGATATCTGAGTCTTTTCTTTATATTGATTCTACTAATTTCGTCCAGATCTGGCACTCCAGAGCTTTTTATACTCTGAAAAACGAGGATGTTGTTACGGGAACTAATTTTCCTAGATTGCGTCTCAAAAGTTCCTCGACTATTCTCATTATACGCTCCCACCATACTCCTTAACATGGTGCTGCTGATGGGACATTGTATTTCCAGGTGATGCGTTGAACTGATGGTTATTTCAAAATTTCATTCCAATCTATCTCTTTAAGTTGATTATTTGCTCCAACTCAATTGGTTCCATTCGGAATGTATAACTGACTCCTTTTCTTGCAATGAACCTACTGAGAACATGAAAAAGCCTCCGTTCAAAGGGATTTAACCAACTCGAAATGACACGCTCAATATACAGGACAAGTAAAAATAACTGAATACATGCCTTCTCTTTATTATCCTAATACAGTGGGCCTGCAAAATCTGTAGCGGTTATTTTAAATGTTGCTGAGTTTTTCAATCTGTCATTGGGAAGTAGGGCAAATTGCGTTTCTGATTCTTTCGTTCTGAACCTCTTGCATACTACACACTTTAATATCACATCTTTGACCATTCTTCCAGCCGAAATTCATCACGAATTATTTCGAAAAGGACTTGTACTTCAGTATGACATGAAATGGTATGTTGTTCTTCCACAAATTTTCTAACGATGGTATGTTCATAGGGCAAAATGATTGGAAACCTAAAAAAGTCAGCATCCTCTGCGAAAACAAGCTTAGTCTTGACTCTGATCAAACTACTTTCAATCTTGAATAAATTCAGACTGAAACTTTCTTTTGAAGATGTTCTGGCTGAACGTTAATTTTGTGTGATTTTTATTAAACAAGTTTCAATTTATGGAAAAACGAATCATCCAAGCAATAATTCTGATTATTTTTGAGTATTTGGAGAAATAGTTGAATTTAACTGAAGTCATTTCTCTTTGGTGCACTGAATTTGTAATAACATTTTTTCTAGAGTCCTCATATGGTTTTTCTCCGAAAATTCCTTAGATGTAGAAGACCAAAATTGAATACTTCTGTTAAGCCAATCAGGGCCCTCCCACCATTTTGATTATAATAAACGTTTACTGCAACCTCGTGATAGAAGGTCGGTGGCATTCACCCGGTACGTGATTTCATCAGTTATTGACATTTGTAGTTGTTCGTATTTCGTTAACTCGATTCATTACAAAAGTGGTCCAATGGTCCGTGAGTACGAATTTAAATTGTTTTTTTTTTCGTTAACCAGCTGTCATCCCCCTACGACAGTCCTTACTTTTTAATGTACGATTTCTAGCAACGTAAAACAACTGCAAGGAAGCATTTCTCAAGCATAGGCTGATTTTAAATAATGCACGAGGTAAATTACAGAACTGTAATAATTGAATTTGTTTGAGCCACTTTTCAATTTTTTATAATTTGTTCAGGTTATTCATTATCCCAAATCAGTTTCAACTTCCATGTTTCTTGTAATAGTAATTTTGGGATTGAGGTTACAGGACAACTGAAATCAATTGGATCTAAGATACGTTGTGCTGCTGATAATAAACCGAGTTTTATAGTTGGAATTTTAACTAATCCGTTCAATACATGAACATCGCAACATAATGTATCATGCTAACACTGAAGTTTTATTTTCATTGCATGGTAAGTTTCCTCATTATTGATAAATATTTTTTTATCATCCCCTCAAATGAAATTCGGCAGATGACATCAATATTCTGGATTCTCTAATAAATTTGGTCAACTACTCCGTATCGTTCACACTAGTGACACAATTACCAACATAGAAAGAGTTCAACAGTTTCTGTGCAGTTTATTTCAAGTTTTCAGGTGACCTATTCAAATGACAAGATAGTGTAGCTGCTAGTGAAAAAAGGTTAGTAGATATATCAAAGACAACTCTAGTATGTCTATATATTTTTTATGTTCCATGACAAATCTTCCCACCAGAGGGATCTTTAAAATATTCCTATCTTCCTCAACTATATTTATTTGCAGAAACGCCTTCTTTATATCTGAAATCATTCCATTTATGCCAATTCTGAATTTAAGAATGATTATTGGTATGTGTTCAATCATATTGGGTCCCTTAATCAAACAACTCTCCAAAGAATTTCAATGTTTAACAGTAGCTGACGTATCAAAACCCGGTCTAATTTTTGTTGTGGAACTAGTTTCTTTCATTACTAAATGATGTGGAATGTAATATTCTTTTTTAAATTTTGTACTAATCTGTTCGATGAATCCTAATTTTTCCTACTCATTAAAAACTTCTTTATTTTCCCGATATTTTTCTAAGATGACTAATTCTTTGTAGATAGAAGCTTACTTTCTGCTATTTCTTTAATATCTGATAATTCAGACCCATTTTCAATCCACAGCAATTTTATTTCATATCCATTCACTTTATTGCTTTTAACTACAAAACTTTTCATTACTTTAAAGAAACTGAATCCCCCATTCCCAGAACATCTAAACTTCACAAATCAGAAAGTGTAATATTTTTGAAACATCACAGAGTTTGAAATTGATTCTTGTGATGAACTGATCCCATTTTCGTCTATCAAAACTGTGTTTCAACCGCTATCAAATCATCAAACTATTCGAACATACCTGTTAAAAGTTTATCGTAAATATCTGCTCCTAGAAGTTAACTAATTTCTTTGATTCCTATTTCATTATCGGACACTATTATATTATTCTCTTTCAATAAATTGATCAAGTTAACGTTTTCTAGTCTTGGAAAAAAACTGCATATACTCTGTTCCAAAGCTACTAGTTGTAATTGGAAAGAGTTAGTCAGATTCTCAATAGAGACGTTCTATGAAGCATGAGACTTTGGAGCTGATTGTTTCCCATCGAAAACATTCTGTTTAATGATATCATCTCCAACCTTCTTCACTCCTATATTTTTAGAACAATTAGAAAGAATATAGGAACGACAGTTTGAAGAAGAGTATCTATAGTATTGTTACTGATCATAATTACCGTATTGTTAGTTTTTTGGGATTTGTGAACATACGGAATTTTGGGTTTTTTTGCTGTACAATTGATAAATCATCACACAGAAATGAAAAATGCCTTCTACCGTAAACAGTGCATTTGCGAATCTTTGCATTTTTTAATACTGTGTGTTTCAAACAACTGAAGAAAACATCATTTTTTATGACAATTTTCTCTCTATCTCTTACTGAAAGTCATCTAGCCCTGATGCAATCCTGACTTGCGTGTGATTAACCATCACAGAATATACAAATTTGTCACCATTTTTAACTGCTTACCTGCTGCATGTTTATTTTTCTTGGGAAATGGCTTACTTTGCGAATAGTTCTTTGTCTTCTTCTTAGTAACAAAACTGCTTCTTGCTACACTGACCAATTCTTCCCTTTCCACTTCAGATCGGTGAAAATCTAATGAAAGATTCAGATGATTGATAGATTCATCCGTAGAAGCCTTATTGAAATCTTTGTTGTTGATGTTAATTTGGTATGTCTCCCAAACTCTAAAAATATTTCCACGAAGAGCAGATTTAGCTAAAAGATACAACATGGCAGCATATTTCTCACTAGTTGCTCCTAATGATTCTGAAGTTCCTAACTGTGTTTCTAGAAGCTAACCTATACCATCTATAGCCGTAGACGAGTGAAGGTCGTCTCCAGTGCTCTCCTACTTTTTGTCGAAACGAGGTGTTTTTTGGACGTTGTTATTAGTGAAATTTAATATCAATCAGCTCAGTTTCAAAAACTCTGTTAAATCTAGTGTGTTTCTTGGTTTTCTAAACTGTAGCAAAGTGCATCAGCCTGAAGCTATAATGCCTAGTTGCGGTACATACAGTTCGCCAGTGACCCGCACAAACCCAGAAATATTTTGCGCTGGCCCCTGCAAAAAACATTTTCACTTTAAGTGTGCCAAATTGCCAGTGGCGTTGCAGGAAATCACTGAGGACTCAGGTATCACCTGGAAATGTGAGAACTGCAAAAGAAACAAGCTTGATGAAAACTCGAAACTGGATCAACTGATACTTTCAATAACATCTATACAAGATAATCTAAAAGATGTCAAACAAAAGCAAGATCAAGTTTTTGACTCTCTCAATTTCTATGGCGCTAAAATAGATGATTTTGGCGTAAGGCTTGACAATTTCCAGAAAACTGTCCACGCACTGGAAGGTACGAAAAATGATGTCGAAGCACTGAAAAGAGAATGCGGAATGCTACGTGCTGAAGTTGAATCTATCCATCAAATGAATCGCTCAGATAACATAGAAATTTTTGAAATACCAGAAAAGAAAAACGAAAATCTCCTCTTGGTCATCAAAAAAATCGGTGAAGAAATAAAGCATCCACTGCAAGACGGTGATATTACAGAATGTCACAGAATACAGTCACACCCCAACAACAAAGAGAAAAAGACTCCAACGAACATAGTTGCGAAATTCAAGAACCGTCTCCTGGAAAAAGAATTCATGGATGCCTTGAAAGTTAATAGAATTAAGCTTTCCACAGGTAATCTGGGTTTCCCTGAAAACAATGATATATATGTTGATGACCATTTATCCCACTACTACAAGTTGTTGTTCAAACTCTCTAGGGAATTCAAAAAAGCTCAAGACTACAGATACTGCTGGACCAAAGATGGAAAAATATTCCTCACGCTCTCGAGCAATCCTTGTAATAAATGAAGACACTCTAAGGAGACTTCATAATACCACCTAATAATTAATACAATTTTTCTTTTCTTCATTTCCCGTTGCAAAAAGTTATATATCTCAAATCAAATTCAACGAATTAAACATTTTTTACCAAAATACTAGAGGTCTCAAAACAAAAACTGATCAGTTTTTGAGAGCAGTCACATCTCAGGAATTCCATATTATCTGCATTACTGAAACATGGCTTGATGAAGATATCCTTAATCCAGAACTGTTTCCATCATCATACCAAGTGTTTCGCAAGGATCGTGATTTAGTGTCTAGTGGTAAATGTCATGGTGGAGGGGTTATGATAGGTGTACATAATGACTTGATGTGTAAAAGTATGCCAAAATGGAGAAATAATGGCAAAATCGAAGATATATGGACTTCAGTTGCGCTGGGTGGGGGTAAGAAATTATACGTATGTTGCGTTTACGTCCCTCCGACTACAAACGCTGAAGAGTTAAAGTTATACCTAGACCTAATAGAGAATATTATAAATAACAGTCCACAACATATATTTGCTATAATTGGAGACTATAACATCCCTTGTTTCAGTTGGAATACAAATAACGACCAAAATTTCTTTGACCTTGACCCATCCGGCTCCACTGACAAAAAAAGCGAATCTTTCATCAACTTTCTTTCTTCAGCAGATTTGAAGCAGTTTAACGGTACAAAAAATCAAAATGGAAAGATTTTAGATCTAATTTTGTCGAATTACACGAACGTAAATACTTGCCCCGCGATGATCCCCTTCGTTAACGAAGATCCTCACTACAGGGCTCTTGAGATAACTCTAAAATATGTTGAACAAAAAAAACTCCATAAAATGTCTCGAATCAAGGTTCTGTATAAACACTCGGACTTTGCTCAAATCAAAGATTTTCTCACCGGATTTGACTGGGTAAATGCTTTTAATAATAAAAATGTTGATGGTTGTGTCGAAATCTTCTATGATATTTTGCAACAGGCCATCGATAAATTCGTACCAAAGAAACTTCTCAATAACAAAAAATATCCTCCATGGTTCTCGAAAGAAACTTTGCTTCTTATCAAACATAAGGCAATATACCACAAAAGGTGGAAAACTCTCGGAAACCCTGCAGATTATGATAGTTTTTCATATTTTCGTAGAACTCTGAGAAAAAATATTGACAAAGATTACAAAAAGTATGTAGAAAAATGTGAAAGCAAAATAAAAAATGACTCCAAATATTTCTGGTCATATATAACAAATAAAAAAAATACGAACTCTATTCCTATGCAAATGAATTACTCCGGTGTGCCTTATGAGGGGACGGAATCGAGTTTTTGAAAGTGACCAGACTCCTTGCTTGTTAGCAAAGGAGCGAGCAAATCATGCCTTCAATATCACCACTATTACCGAAAAACAGATAATGGAAGCTTTGAACGAACTAGATTGTAAAAAAGGGCCAGGTCCGGACGGCCTGCCACCACATTTCATGAAGACACTACGAAATCATCTGTTAAAACCCCTACATTTACTATACAACAAATCTTTATGTTCTGGCGCATTTCCATCACGGTGATAAACTGCAAAAGTTATACCCATCTTCAAATCGGGTGATAAAACAAACGCTGAGAATTATAGGCCTATATCAATATTAAATATTTTTGGAAAAATATTTGAATCTATCCTAACAAAAGAAATATTTTTCATGATTAAATATGTTATTACTATGCATCAACACGGCTTTCACAAAAAAAGAGGCGTTATTACTAACTTGGCACCGTTTGTACAAAATGTATATAACATTATGGAAAGAGGTCATTCGGCATGTGCCCTGTACACCGATTTCTCGAAAGCATTCGACAAAGTGCATCATCCGACCCTGATAACCAAACTTGAGAATTTCGGTGTGCACGGCAACCTGCTGAATGTCCTGACTTCCTACATAAAAGACAGGCACCAGTATGTCGCCGTCAACAATTTCAACTCTAGTAAGACTCCTATCACTTCGGGGGTCCCCCAGGGTTCCCATTTAGGACCAATTATGTTTAGCGTTTTCGTCAGTGATGTTGAAAACATTATCAGATTTGCCAAAATAGCTATTTACGCTGACGATCTGAAACTCTATATGCCTATCAAAACTGCATTGCATTATGTTGCATTTCAAGAAGATCTAAATAGTCTTTATCATTATTGTAATATTAATAGATTATTCATAAATATAAAAAAATGTCACCATATTGTTTTCACAAGAAACAACAATCACCCATCGAATGATCTATACTTAAACAACGAAATAATACCAACCTGTGATGAGGTCCGTGACCTTGGGATCATCCTGGATAAAAAGTTAACATTGGAATCATACTTGAATACAACCGTTAGAAAATCCCTTCGCTTGTTAGGGTTTGTTCTTAGAAATACGAAGGAATTTCGTTATCATGAATCTATTATATACAAAACAATAGTGAGGCCGATATTGGAATACTGTACGAGTATTTGGAATCCTTTTTATGAGAAATACGTCGCAAAAATTGAACAGGTACAAAAGAAACTGGTAAAAGCGCTCAACTACAGATTTTTTCAATATCGACATCATATGAATCAAATTTATACTTCTATAAATTGGAATCAATGATTATTAGGAGGGAGTTCTTTGATATACTGTTTACTTACAAAATATTGAATAATTATATCGACTCACCTGATTGCACTGAACACCTTCATTTGAACTGCAACCCAAGATCTACTCGTAATCGCCTTACTTTCTATTCACCCTCGTATGATACTAACTATTATGGTAATTCACCAATGATTCGATGCATGAACGCTTACAACACGATTTGTCACTTGAATTTAGACATCTTTTATCTCAATATAATAAATTTTGGAAAGAAACTGTGGCAATTCTTGCTCGATTTTTATGCTTCCTCTGCTGAAGATTGAAAATTAAATTTTTCTCTGAGTTTAATCTTTTTAAGCACTTATCTTTCCTGTACCAAACTGTTGAATAAGCATTGTAAAATCTTTGTGTATCGTTTATAGCTATTGATATCCTGTTATGTTAATTGTAACTCTATCATCCTATCAAAGGATGAACCACTAAGGTTCGTCTGTTTGGATGATCAACAAATAAATAAATAAATAAATAAATACCTGCTTTTTCGTTTGTTGCCTGTTTAAATACCAGATTCAGTAATTCTCTGACATACCTAGACGTCGAACAAACGTTCATTTCTTGTGAATGTATAAGTCGTATAAGCCGTGGAACGCTTTATCATATTTTGATGCTAATGGTGAAAAATTATTAACTAAATTACTACCTGGTTCCATAGATTTTAAAAAATACTGAAATTTCTCCGACATAGTTCAGTATCTTCGTGAATTTTTTAAAATTGCTCCTAAAATCGTATCCAGTTGCAAAAATCCACGTCAAATTTTTTTAATTCAATTTATAGTAGTTTGAATATCCTCCATCTCGATTTTCCTCATTTAATAAGGCAAACTCACATTATCAAATTTTCACGGACCATTTCTGTTGTTCCATATTCTTCTTCAAATTCGTCATGTGGTATAATATCATGGACCTGCTCGTCAAGTATAAATACTCTGGACCCTTTTTCTTCTAACTGGGCTAATAAAACTTTATTTCTTTTCAGCGGCCGGGCGTTCAGTTCAAATTCCAGCTAACTGCATGTTTTGGTACACTTTTTCTCAACATATGTCTCGTTCTTTCTTCACCTTCGATATATTCTCCACAGATTGTCCTGTTACGGTCACTATTTGTGTATTGAATGTGGAAAATTTTAATGTAAGAAGAAAATGTTCATAGACTTATATGACTTTTTGATTGACGTTTCTCTACAGCCATCTGTCATCATCAAAATTAATAACGTCGTATCTAATAAAAAAACTGAATATATACAGGGCTATTCAAATTCGTTTCTGTACGTGGGGATCTCGTAAACGATAAGAGATACAGTTTCGGTTAAACGGTGGCAAAGTTGCGTATTTTAGAGACCTATTCAATGATGTAAAAAAATCGAATTTAGCTTTTTTGGTTCTGGAGATATATGAAAAAACAAAAAATCGTAAATTATTTTTTTGCCTGTATCTTCTTTATTTGCAGACATATTGAAAATCTGTCCTCATTTTGCTATTGGCACTTCGTACTGAGGAATTGAATTCAATTTTATACTTCGGTTAGTTTCGGTAATATTTAATTAAAATTGGGTGAATTAGTCCCTTTTAAATTACGGCCCTGGAAATTGGTTGACTGAGTTAAATAAAAACACAATAGCAACTTTCACGTCTCCCTATGTACCATAGTGTTTTTCGAAAGTATTTTTTTATTTTTAAGGTACCAATTCATATTTTTCATATTTTCAATGCTCTTTGAGCATTTTCTATAATGAACTTCAAATAGCAAATCCTTTTATGATTATCTTAAACATACCTACAACAAAAATAGATTATATGTATTTTAATATGCTGAAAAAGAAATGATAGCAATAGTTACATTCGAAACGAACACTACTTATAATTGTAATGAAAATTGAAATTTATATACACAAAAAATTTAATGGCGCAATAAGTGTTCGAATTGGAGTCCCTCCATTTGGAGTAATTTTTGAACACGTTTTTTCATGTTATTTATTGCCCTTAATACACTACTTTGCTGCATTGTTGCGAAAGCATTCAAAATCCTCAATCTTAAGTCTTCCACATTTTCTCTCTCTCCGCCAGCGTAAATCCTATTTTTCAATGTCCCCCATAGAATATAGTCCAAAATAGTAAGATCTGGTGATCTTGCAGCTTATTGGCCCATTATTTGCTATATCAATCTGTCAATGGGCCGAATGGAAGCAATACCCACGTTTCTCTATGCACCATAAGTGATTCTTGGAGATAGAAAGATCATAAAAGCACGTTTTCGCTAGTTACTATAATACTTACCTATAAGTTGCTAATTTCTTTAGTTACCATGTTTAATACCGATGAAATCTCAGTAGACTATGAGAACCAATTGTCGATAATATTTTGACATTTGTCATATTTGTTGCATATCTTTGAGTTTATTGGTGTAAAAATGATGTTTTCCGCTGACATGATGAAATTTTATTATGAAAACCATAGAAACAGTTATACTACTGCACAACGGTATTTGGAAATTCATCCCGTTGTCAACCACATGAAACTTTGTTCCAGAAATTAGAAAAAAACCTCAGCAAATTTGTATCATTCAATAAGCCTCGCAAAAGTTATGATAACAGAACTCCAGCCGAAATAGAGGAAAGTATTGTTGAAAAAGAAAGTTTTTTTTATTTTAACAAACTCTGAGTAATATCACTGAATTTTAGATTAATAAAAATTCATCGAAATCATCGGTACAAATTGCAGATGAATTGAATTTGCCATAAACGATAGTTTGGCGCACTCTCAGATAGCATAATTTTAAAATTTACAAAAGTAAAACGGATCATAAATTATATCCAGGAGATCCCGAAAAAAGAAGAAACTTCTGCAACTGGTTGTGTAGACAAATCGTAAGAGATGGAAATTTTTTCAATAACATCATTTGGACCGATGAGAGTCGTTTCACAAATTGCGGTGTATTCAATGGTCATAATGAACATTTCTGGTCTCAGACCAATGAAAATAATTTTAGTAAAGTTCGTACTCAATTGCAATTTGGATTTAATGTTGGGCAGGAATTTTTGATAATAAAATAAGATGGCCTACAAGATCACCAAATCTTACTATTTTGGACTATTTTCTATGGGGGACATTGAAAAATAAGATTTAAGCTGGCAGAGAGATACAAAATGTGGAAGACTTGGGATTGAATGTTTTCACAACAATGCAGCAAAGAAATGTATTAAGGGCAATAAATAACATGAAAAAACGGGTTCATAAATGTCTCGAAATGAAATGACTCACTCCAATTCGAACATTTATTGCGCCATTATTTTTTTTGTGTATATGAATTACTTCATTTCAATTTTCATTACAATTATAGTGTTGGTTTTGGATGTAATTATTGCTATCATTTCTTTTCCAGCTTATCAAAATACATATCATCTATTTTTATTGTAGATGTTTCAGATAATCATAAAAGGTTTTACTATTCGAAGATCATTGTAGAAAACGCTCAACGAGCATTTAACATGAGAAGAAATATGAATTGGTACTTGAAAATGGAAAAAATACTTTTGAAAAACACTATGGTACACGGGTAGACGTGAAAGTTGCTATTGTGTTTTTATGTAACTCAGTCAACCAATTTTCAGGGACGTAATTTAAAAGGGAATAATTTACCTAATTATAATAAAATATTACCGAAACATCCCGAAATATAAAACTTAATTTAATTTATCAGTATGAAGTGAACGTCGACTATCCAAACACTACAACAAAAAATACAGGTCCGTATTTAAAAATTCAAAGATGGGGGGGGGGCAAGTCAGATGACACATCAACTGTCAATAGCAAAATGTGGACAGATTTTCAATATATCTGCGAATATAGAAGATACAGGCAAAAATATATTTGGGATTTTTTGTTTTTTCCTGTATATCTCCAGAACCAAAAAAGCTAAAATCGATTTTTTTACATTATTAAATAGGTCTATGGAATATGCAACTTTGCTACAATTAAACCGACACTCTTTCTTTTATCGTTTATGAGATCCCCATGTACAGAAACGAATTTGAATATAGCCCTGCATATTAATAATACAGCGTCTTCAGAAACGGTGACTCTGCTAAAATGTTCTTGAAATCCAACAATACGCCCCTTTCTTGAAATAGGCAAATTTCCAGCAACTCGGCCATGCATGGACAGGTAGAGTTTTTATGAAGTTGAACGTCTTGTTCGAGCTCCCCTCTTGAAATGTTGAGAAATTCTCGTATGGGTACATTCGTGTTCTTCACATCAAAGCTGATTAAAAGACCTCGAAGCTGATTAAAAGGTCTTTTTGGTATTGTCCAATTTTGTTTAACATGTTGACGAATTGGCTGGAGTTTTTCGGATTCCATACAGATGATGTGGTTTACTGAGTATTTTCATATTACATTGTAAGTGTTCTTTTTTATAAGATTCTCTGCATGACTTCTGGTCATAGGTTTTAATGATCATCCTGACAGTAGCGTTTCATTTGTTTGCAGGTAATCGTGGTATGGATAAATCCTTCTGCAAAGTTTTTGACGCCTTTCGTTCCCTCTCAATGAAGTTATTTCTGGAACATTTTTCTCCACATTTCTTCTTCCATCTGCAGAAAAATTGCTAAGGCTTGAAGCTTTCTGCCGGAGGGAGATCAGTGATAACTTTTGGAGACTCGAAATACACGTTTTGTCGATTCGAAATCATCAGAACAAAACTTATAAGTTAATAACAATACAAACTATTCATTCACAAATCACCGACTCGATTTCGAAAAGCAACGCAAATATTTCAGTAAATGCTCTATGCAAACATCTCGCATACGTATGCATTTCCTCAATCGATGTAGATATGAATGTTGAACATTAGGTTTGTTTTGGTTCTGAAAATTATCAGTCCTGGGACGTCAGGATCATGCGCAGTTGACGAGAAGTGTGCTCTTTAGGTTCATATTCGCTCACTTTTTCTCAACTGCGCATAATCCTGACGTCCCAGGATTAATAATTTTCAGAACCAGAACAAAGCTATTAAATAGCATTTGGAAACTGTTTTGTTTTGTGCTATTAGCAAAGAGGAAATCAATACTTTGTGCAATAACATTACTTTGATATCTACTGAAACTTATATAAGTATAGAAAATGTCATGTGATGCCATAGCGTGAGTCTTCTAAAAATTAAAAATATGTATAGAAGTTGCTCTCCTTCACAATCCAGTAATCACCAATTTTGAGGTGCCAACTTAAGCTGACATAGTTCGCACACTGGTTGCTGTCAATTCCCGAGAAGAAAAACTAAATATTTTCTTCTGTTACTCTTTACTTCACAGAAGAGTATATGTAAAATTCGTCGATTTTCTGGTGATAACAAAGTGACTGATACATTATACACTGATGTGATTAGTTATATCGGAGGTAGAACACAATTTATCAATCAGCAGAATGAAAATTCAAAAATTACTTCTTAATTCTTATGTAATTTTAATGTATCTCGGCGATATAATGAAATTGAGTGACCAAACTGATCAGGTAAGTACTCAAAATATGGTGAAGGAACAGATGTTATGAATCGTTAAAATAATTTTTTCTCGTCATCGGAGAATATTGATGTACACAACAAAATAGTCATCAAAAACAAGCAAAGACCAACAAAAAGGTGAGATACCTCGACCATCAAAGTAGGACGATTTTCGTCATTGAGTTTTCAGCTCCTGGCGAAGCAAACATCGTTCGAAATGAGGAGAAAAAACGTACTGAAAATCGGGACCTACTGTTCACTTTACCCAAACCATACCTATATATCAAGGAACCTGTGCATCTGACAGTACTCTAAATAAATACATCTCAAACGTCAAATAGAATCAATCGTGTTAAAGCTGTATAAGTATTTGAAAATGAATCGGTTTGGAGAAACCCTAAACGAAGAGATAAATAGGGTAATCGAGGCTACAATCCTTGACAATACACTGTGAGTTATACGACTGATATAAAGAATTGGATTCAAGAAATATTCTTCATAAATATAATACGACCTTGATTTATTGTCGGGATGAAATCCCTCGAACTTCGAACTCGAGTTTTCATTAAATTATATAAAATACAGTCCAAATTCAGATGCAATAAAAATAGTCGACTATTTATCAAGGTCTTGTTATATTATCATTGACAATTTTGTTGTATATATCAATATTCTCCGATGACGAGACAAAATTATTTTAACGATACATAAACATCAGTTCCTTCACCATATTTTGAGTACTCACATCAGTTTGGTCATTCAATTTCGCTGCATCGCCGAGATAGGTACGATGATATTTACATAACAATTAGGAAGTATTTCTTGAAAAACAGAAAAAAAAATCTACTGATTGAAAAATTAATGTTGTACCTCCGATACTAATCACACCAATATATACAGTGTCTTTCAAAAGTATCGGAACAGTCTCATATTTCTGAAACGGCCCTAAGAAAATTTACGAAAATTTCGGGTGGGTGGTTTTTGATTATTCCCGATTCAACGGTGATATCGGCAATGTTGCCAAATCAACAGTTTTTCAGGTACTGAGGGTAAATCATTTTTTTCAAATAAAATACCCTATTTGTTTTTATTGCAATCAATTCAGCGACGCCTCATTACTTAGGTCTCCGAATATCAGATTTTGAATTAATGCAGTTTTCGAAGTATGACATGTTCTTGTACAAAATTTCACGAATTTTCCTTAAACCGTATTGAAAATATTGCAACGTTCCCAGACTTTTGAAGGAAAAAGCCATGTTGTCATATTTCAAAAACTACATTGATTTAAAATCTGATATTTGGAGACATATGTGACTAGGCGTCGCTGAATTGATTACGATGAAAACAAATAGGGTGTTATATTTGAAAAAATTGATTTACCTGAAAAACTGTTGGTTTGGCAACATTGCCGATATCACCATTGAATCGGGCATTATCAAAAACCACCGTTGACAAATTTTCATAAATTTTTTCTGGGCCGTTTCTGAAATATGAGACCGTTCCGATACTTTTGAAAGACTCTGTATATTACTCACTTTGTTATCACTAGTTAATCGAAGATTTTCACATATACTTGAAGTAAAGAACAGAAGAAAGGGTGTTTCAAATTCGATCCTCACTAATGGGATCTCGGAAACTATGAGATATACGAAGATAGTTGAATTGGTACAAAGTTGCTTATTTACCTGACTAACAATATGCCGTTGAGAAAGGACCACTCACACATCTAATGCAAAAAGTATTTCGGTCACATTGGCTTCCGAACAGAAGTTACCGTGGGCACACAAAAATGCTATGTGTAGTTTACGGGATACAGAGTGTTGAAGTTGTAAAATGTCGCTTTCAGGCCATTATTAACTGAACTTTATGGGTAGTAATATTACAAAATTATTAGTGGGTTTTTCATCTACACCACAGTATCCAGAGTTTTCATTTCTCAAAAGAGAATTATAAGATTAATGTTCAATCTAGACCATAAAGAATCATGTAATCATTTCAAAGAACATGGAATTCTAACCTTTTACTATTTATACATGTACAAATGCATTCTTTTTGCAAAAAGCAATTATCATAAGTTTTCTACCGAATCTGATTATCACGATTATCCAACTCGTTCCTCTGAACTTATTAGGCCTCCCAAACATGTAACTGCACTGTATGAAAAAAGCCCAATGTATAAAGGAATTCAATTTCTGAATCATTTGCCTTCCTGTCTGAGATTGGAAAATAACTTTAACGTATTTAAACGAAAATTAAGAATAATTTTAAGTAATGAATGTTACTATGACACATCAGAATCTTTGAAAAAGAAGTTTACGTAATTTTAACACATGTGATAGATTAGTGACTTGCTGTAACTATACAATGCAGCTATGCACTTCCTCCCTACGACTTATTCTATATCATAGAAACTGTGATCATAAAGGACTAATGAAGTATTAAAGGGTAAATCACTGCGTATCAAGAAAATGGGATCTGTACCCACCTCAGTGGCAAAATTTTTAAAACTTGAGAATCCAGAAACTTACATCAGTCTTTGTTTCCGAAGATTCCACAGCTACAACCCTAGTAGATGCAGGAGGAGATATTATCACTCTCAAGAGACACGGAGGATGGAAATCATCTGCTGTCGCTTAGGGGTATATAGATGATTCTCACATCAACAGAATGAACGCCGCCACTAAAATTGCCAGCGCTGTGCGTGGAACTTCGGAAGACACTGATACCCAATCAGCTATATTAAAATACATAAAGGACCCCGCACTTTTTATAGGTAAAATTGTTCTCGGTGAAATTGTCTGAATTTTTAGTATATTGTAGTATTCGATGTACTGATTAAACGTGCAGAATCGCAAAGTTCGTTAATGGACAGATTTTGAAATACTATTATTATTATTTAATTATTTTCTTGGGATTTGAAAGTGCCAACTGCATTTTTTTCGTTCTTATTATCAACATACCGTAGGAGTGGGTGACTTGACACACTTTTGAAATTCAATCAATAACATCTGTAATACTAATAAATATATCATGAAATGAAAAATATGCGCTTATGCCATTTTTTACATAAAAATAAAGAAAAGTCCCAAGAAAAATAAAAACCGTATTTCCCAAGTCACCCTACCTGTTGGGTGAGTTGAAAATGTAATGAAAAATTAGTGTTAATGGCAACTCAGACTATCCTATATAAGAGACTTGACATCAAATTTAACTTTTAAAAAAAGTATGCTTCTGTAATACAGGGCGACAAACTTTCTTGAGACCATTTACCTACAGAAAAGAAACATTTATTAGACCATATTACAAAATCAAAACTAAAAAATCAAAATACCTAAATTACAAATATTTGTTTATAAAACATTGTCATCTACAACTGAATCAGTTAAAAATGTTATGCGTCCTCGGCGAAGGGGCTTTGGAGCTGACAGACATACGACGTCATTTCTGTTCGCCATCGAGTCGTCAATGATGTCAGGATACGAAAAATGTGTTTATTTCGTACTTACAGTTTTTCGTAAGAATTTCACTTGAAGGTACTCTTCATCTATGACTTGACAGATTTCTCCAACATATTTCACAACTCGTTTCTCCGTATTAAATTTCACGAGAATAAAATCTCCACATTGAAATTTGTGTCGTTCCACAGGTTTTTCATTTTGGCTGTCTTGATGTCGCATTTGCAGATTATCTTCAGGCTCAAATTCACTAGGCTCTTTATCCTCGATCTCAATTTCACTGGATTCTTCTTCGATCAGGTCTTCATCCTCCTTTTCAGAAGAAAGATCGTATTTATTGGACTTTGGTATTTTTTTAACAATTTTCTTCTGCTAAGATTGTTGTACTGCCATCATGGTCTCATCTGATTTTCCTGCTTCTGAATCCTCTACAGAGATGCTTTCCCCTGGAGCAACATTTAGTTTCTTCCGTCTGCCGGACTTGACGGGTTTTATATTTCGTGTCGTCTCAAACATACACGTATAAAAAGGATATCTTCAATCAAATATATACAAACTCTTGAATAAAATACTCTCCTGAGAAGAATAATATGCCCTAATTTCAAATTTATTGAGCTGTTTGCTTCTTTACATAAATTCTCTTGGAATGAATTTGATTGCAGCAAAATATTCTACCTCTTTAACCTAGAGAAAACCAACATTGACTCATCTACAGAACATGTTCTCTGTTCTCTTGACTCAAAAATATAATTCTTTGGCAAAGATCTGGAGGACGCACGTGATACAGTCAACCAATTAGCTTAAGCCATAGCGGGTGCTCGCGAAACCCTGCGAACCCACAAGAAAGCGAGAACTGCTACCGGGATCTCCATCTTGTAATCTTATTCCGTTTGACTGATCGTGTGAAGGGTTGTGTTCGAAAATCAAAGTTGTTATATTCGTCATAGTATTCAGTGGTTTTGTATGCAGATATGGCACTAAGGAAGTGCAATATGGAGATTGAATTATTCCTGCAGAATTGGAATTCAGATCAATTATGGGCCAGTTGTGAAAGTGAGTTGACAATATTTTAGTTTTCAATTGTTGTGTGTATAATGGCGAAAAACATTTTTTCTGTATTTGATCGCATTGTTGTGCATCACTGATAACGATTTTCATTAAATACGTAGGTATGTGTATGAAACAACCGGCCATATATTTAACCAATTTTTCAAATCAATCTGTAAAAAATTTATGAATTGTAATAAATATAGGCCAAAATGATTTTATCAATATATCATTATTACATCGAATATTTAGGAATTACTCATTTTTCACTCTGAACATAATGATATAATCTGCACTATCTGAATGATATTTAGTAATATGAAGATAAGTTGATGATAAGAGCGAAACAAAATGCAGTTGGCACTTTCAAATCCCAAGAAAATAATTAAATAAAAATTACCGATTTTTTAATTTAACGCCCTATATTTCAAAATATATCCATCAACGAACTTTGCGAATCTGCACGTTCAATCGAATACTACAATATTCTAAAAATTCAGACAAATAGAAAATATTGATACGAATCTTTCTCAAACACCGTTACAATTTACAAACTGTAACAGTAACCAATTTACTTTAAATTTTTTTAGATCCAAATAATTCGATTTGTTCCCCAGTTGTATCTAATAAGTACTAACTTATTGTAATTTTTTCAAATAAACGTTATTTATTGTTATTTCTTCATTTCACTATAAAAGTAATTGTGAATTCATGTGCACATTTTATAGAAATAATATTTTAACATAGACAAGACAGTAATATTTCGAAACAAATTCGAAAATATTGTGCCAGGGAGGTATCAAAAATGTGAAATGAATACGGAGTACCCTTCTCTCTTAGCGTTTCCACCAAGTGGAAAAATAAAGGTAAACATCCTCACAAATATCTCTCAGATGGAGTTCAATGTCCATCTTGGTATAAGCCAGTAGTTGTTTTCTGACAGATGTTGCCGTAATTTTTCCACGTGGTAGAAACGATAAGAGAGAAGGGTACTCCGTATTCATTTCACATTTTTGATACCTCTCTGGCACAATATTTTAGAACTCCGTTCGAAATATTATTGTTTACTCTTCCCGGAGTCTGTGCTACTTGGGAGTGTTTTGTCTTGTTCTTGATTTCCCGTGCGGATGGTGCTGCGATCAATTTAGTTGTGGGTCGTAGTGTCATCCGTGGGAAAATATTAGTCAAACGGTTGATTGTTATTCATTTGGCAGGGCAGGACAATTATAATGTTGTCCGACCTACCCTGTCACATGAGAAGCAATAAACGTCGAAACATGCATGTCTGCAGGTGGTCATTCCCAGCCAAATGAAGGATAATCTTCTGTTCAACTAAAAGACAAGAACTTGCAATTGGGTCTTTTTGATAGAACGTTGCACAAATATCTGTCAGTTGTAGTTCAATGTCCGTCGTGGTATTAGCCAGGGAAGGAGTTTTTTTCAGACAGATGTTTGCCTTTATTTTTCTACTTGCTGAAAACGCTAAGAGAGAAGAGTACTCCGTATTCATTTCCCATAGAAAACACAAACAAAACGTTAGATTAGTCATTTTGTTTAATGAAATAGGTGGTCGTAGGAAAAATAGTGTAAATTAATTGTGTGAAAATTATTTTTCACACTCGTAATGTAGAAACCACTGGATATTATGAAATTACCACGAATGTAGAGATTCCTGCATGTGGACGATAATAGTTGAAGTTGGACGTTCCCTATTTCTTCGAAGTCAAAGGTAAACAACGAAATTACTGGATCAAAATAATCTTATAATAAAGTGCATTAAATTTTCAGAAGTAGTTCGTATTCAGGCAAATTTCCGTCAGTATATTCGCATCGAACCGCAATATTCTCTTACATTATTGAGCCAGAATCCTAATCCTCACGTTTAAACTAAGCTGGAACTAGTGTTAGATGTGGGAAATGTTTGGAGGGGTCTACCAGCGAGTTTCCATTGTTTTAATCGAACTCATCTCGAGTTCTCATTTCGTGCAAATGTTGGCCGCCATAGTGGGGAATATTAACGCTCCTAAGGGTGTTGGGTTCGCAAAGGGTGTAGCTCGGCTTTATCGAGCAGAATTCTGCGTTTAATCTAACTTGCGATCTATTTGTTCAAGCCATATTCTCTTTTCTCTTCCAACGAATCGTTTGTTTCAGTCCATATCGCCAAATGGAGTCTGGTAATACTGAGGATTTGTTCAGAATGATGGAGCCATTTATTTTGATGGTCTTGAATATCGAAGAAATCGAAATCACGATGTCAATATTTCATTTCACTCGGCAAACAGCCGATGTTTTTTCTGTAGTACGCCGATATGTGAAGAACTGCTGCATTTGTATACAATAACAAAACTGCAGTGCAAACGTTAAGTGGTATCGTTTAGAAAACCAAGCAGCAGTGTCTACGGTTACAGTTTGCATATGTTATTGGCATACTGAGACGGATATTTTCTATATGAATTATATCATTTGTGATAATATTTCGATTCTATAGCGGAAATATTGATAAAACGCTCGCATTTCCAACTTGTTCTTACATGATTGTTGATGATAGTGTCAGTGAATAAACGAACACCTCCTGATATAGCATAAAGTGCAAGAATTGTAACTTTGAATCTCCTAAAAGAGAAACCAAGGAAAAAAATATAGATAACAATACATACATATACATATTCACGACGTGGTGCTAGTCAAAAGAAATGGATATTTAGAAGTGGGTATTTAGAAAACGTTTTTCTCGCCTACAATACAAGACAATGAATTATATTAACGAAAATGCTCAAACCCTTTTTCATCTCATCATATATTAATTGGGGCAAATATCTGTCAGGATCAAACTACTAACCTGTATAATACCACGGCAGATACTTGTGTAATGTTCCTCATTACAGGGGAATCAATTACAAGTGCTCGTTGTAACTAACAAGCAGAATTTTGTTTAATGCTCATTTTCAAAATCATATCAACCCTAAAAATTCTGGATCCAAGAGAAAAACACTGTAAAATAATAATATGTTCTGATTCTGAGAAATAGAGCATTCTCAGTGACGTAATCTGTCAGTTGTCAAACAGCTGATGGGAGGACAAACAAAGCTATTTTCCATTAGGTGTGTCTTTCTTTCTTGTAAATTTTCTGCGAGAACTGGTTTCCTAATGAAAAGTTTTCAGCATTGTGGTGTGGTATAG
This sequence comes from Chrysolina americana, assembly GCA_958502065.1. Lineage (NCBI taxonomy): Eukaryota > Metazoa > Arthropoda > Insecta > Coleoptera > Chrysomelidae > Chrysolina > Chrysolina americana. The sequence continues at coordinate 28,338,969 of OY293421.1, forward strand.
TGTGAAGTAAGTGCATAAGTCTGTTGTCGTGTTATAAGCTTGGATTTTTCAATTTAAAATTGTCATGCTAACAACACACCTGAATACTCTTCTATTTTGGAATTGGTGGGAACAATAATGAAATCTGTGGAGTTGGTGGGTGGTAGTAATGGATCCAATCGAGATCAGCAATGTAATTTTCTAAAGGACCCCGCACTTTTTATAGGTAAAATGGTCCTCGGTGGAATTGTCTGAATTTTTAGTATATTGTAGTATTCGATGGACTGATTGAACGTGCAGAATCGCAAAGTTCGTTGATGGATATATTTTGAAATACAGTTCAAGTTAAAAATCAATAATTTTTATTTAATTATTTTCTCGGGATTTGAAAGTGCCAACTGCGTTTTTTTTGCTCTCATATCACTAATATCATTCAGATGATGCAGATTATATCGTTGTATACAGAGTGGAAAATGAAAACATTTTAGTAATGTAGGAATGTAGGCTTTCACGGCTGGCGTCAACGTTTTGGTTGGTTTCCGGGTTTTACCGTGGTCTTCTTTGGTTTAAATCTCCAAACGTTTCGACTGCAACTACGGCAGTCATCTTCAGTGCCGTGGTCGAAGTACTCTTCTAGACGTATCAACTGAAACTCAGTTGATTTCATTTACGAAAATTTCGAAAAGGTGATTTTTGATTATACCTGATTCAACGGTGATATCGGCAATGTTGCCAAATCAACAGTTTTTCAGATATTGAGGGTAACTCAATTTTTTCAAATAGAATACCCTATTCATTTTTTATTGAAATCAATTTAGCGACGCCTCATTACTTATGTCTCCAAATATCATATCTTAAATTAATGCTGTTTTTGAAATATGACAACATTGCTTTTTCGTTCAAAAGTCTGGAAACGTTTCAATATTTTCAATACGTTTCAACGAAAATTTGTGAAATTCTATACATGACGGTTTTTGATAATGCCCGATTCAATGGTGATATCGGCAATGTTGCCAAATCAACAGTTTTTCAGATATTGAGGTTAACTCAATTTTTTGAAATAGAAAACTATATTGATTTTCATTGCAATCAATTCAGCGCCCTATCATCACTTATGTCTCCAAATGTCAGATTTTAAATTAATGTGGTTTTTGAAATACGATAACATGGCATTATCGTTCATAATAATTCTGGAAACGGTCCAATATTTTCAATACGATCAAGAAAAATTCGCGAAATTTTATACAAGATGGTTTTTGATGATGGATGCCCGATTCAATGGTGATATCGGCAATGTTGCCAAATCAAAAGTTTATCAGATATTAAGGGTAACCCAATTTTTCCAAATGGAAAACCCTATTTATTTTCATTGCAATCAATTCAGCGCCCCGTCGTTACTAATACTCCAAATACCAGATTGTGAATTAATGTGGTTTTTGAAATATGAGAACATGGTTCGTTGAGATGTCTGCGAACGGTCCATTATTTTCAAAAGGGCTATTTTCAAAAGGGTCCATTATTTTCATACAAAATGGATTTTGTTAAAACAACTCATTGATAATTGAATTATTTTCCAATAGAGTTTTGATTCTGATCTGAACTATCTGATCAAGTGCTCGAAATGTTTGCCCAAGCGGTTATAAATTCCCTCAAGGTATTAGTTAGCATTTGGGGCGTGATTAAAAGAGCTTCCCGACATACCGGGTGGCTACGGAAGTATTGCCTACGGAATATCTCAGTTATTGTATGAAGTAGGTTTGTGAAATTTGGAGCGTTGATATAATGACATAAGAGCTATAATTTGAGCATATTGACATGTCGAAGTTAACTTCCGGTCTGACCGGAAGTAACATCAACTTTCTTATTTTAAATGGAAACCCTATTTTTTGGAATTCAGCATTAAATTCCCTTTCTAATGACATATCACAAGTTGGTTTCTAACCAGAAACTAGATCAGAAAAAAATTATTATTGAAATTCACCGAGTTGGCCGTGGAAGCAAAATGAAAGCCAAAAATTGAAAAGTTGGCTTTGGAAACCATACGTCACTTGATAACAGTTGCTACTACTGTGATATTTTATTTTCATTCGTCGGCGTTATAAAAAGCCGCCAAAAAAATATTGGAAAAATTGGGAAAAAAACAATGCTCTGTAGGTCCATAAGTGAAATAGGAACTTACAACTTTTTCTTGCCTGTACTATTCAGCATAACCATTCCTTTCTAATGATATAATAGAAAGTAATTTTTTGAAATGAAATACCAAAAAATCCAATTATTATTCTTCAAATAACAAAACAGATTATCGCCATACGCAAAAATAACATTAAAAATAATGTGGAATGATAAATTATATCCTGTAGGTTCTAGGTTAAATAGGAACATAAACGTACTTGGTCTGTGCCATCGTCCATAGATATTCTAATATCTACCTATGGACGATGTTTGTGCTATTTAGAATAATCATTCCATTGCAATCATCATTCGAACCAAAATATTAACAAGTAGGCTGATTAAGATGTATTTTGGAATGAAACAAAAAAGAAACGAGAGCTCTCACGAACGCTGCTATCCATATTATTTCGAAGTTCGAAGTAGTGTTTTTGATTATGCCATTTTAAATGGGTTTGGAAATCGAAATCAGTTAGTGGAATATTCGAAAAATGCCCCGTTATTCACGAACCGAACAAATTGACATGCTTCTCATTTATGGTGAATGTTTAAAAAATTCTTATGCCGCTGAACGATTGTATTTAGAGCGATATCCAGGGAGGCAGCAACCGTCAAGAAGGTATTTCCAGTGGCTTGAAGAAAAATTAGGAACTGAGCCTGATGTTCACGAAGACCAAGAAGCATTTGTTATTAATGAGGAAACTGAAATTAATGTATAATGTATAATGTATGCTTCAGTACAATATGATAACACAATTTCCTCAAGGCAGATTGGCGCCGAATTAGCTATAAGTAAGGACTCTGCTAGGAAAATTTTGAAAAATCGTCGATTTAAATCCTTCAAGTATCAGTTGCATCAACATTTGTATGAAAATGACGGTGAAAGGAGCCTGGAATATTGTAATTGGTTTCTTCGACAAAATGCTGAGAATCACCTATTTAACTATTATATCTTGTTTACGGACGAGTCAAGATTTACCAACAATGGATTATTTAACAGGAATAATACAAGGTAGGTACTGTACTTTATTTGGATTATTGTCGATAGTCGAAGTGTAAAGTGCTAAAAGTGTGAACGGTCTTTTGTTTCAGGTACTGGACGATAGAAAACGAGCAACGGTTTCGACAAGGTGGCTTCCAGGAGAGATTTGGTTTGAATGATTGTGCAGGAATACTTGGAACTCATATTGTTGGCCCCATTCTTTTTCAAGGACAACTAACCGGAGAGAGATACTTTAATTTTTTAACGAATGCAATTTCGGAATTCATTAACAACCTACCAGCGGAAATATCTGAGAGAATGTACTTCCAGCAAGATGGCGCCCCTCCGCATAATTCAAGAATAGCGAGAAATGATGTTCAAAATCGCTTTCAAGAGATTCTTATAACAACCCATGGTCCAGTCAGGTGGCCACCAAGGTCACCTGATCTTACTCCGTACGACATTTTTCTATGGGGGCATCTTAAAAATAGGGTGTATTCCACACAGCCTACAACTCTACATGAGCTAGAAGTAAAAATTCGTAGAGCTTTCCAAGATATCACGCCCCAAATGTTGAGAAACGTTTTACATGAAAATATCACCAGAGTCATTAAATGTATTGACGCTGAGGGAATGCATTTCGAACATTTGTTTTGAATTTATTTTATCTTCAATCCTATCAATTTGAATTTTTTTTTTCCGATAAATCTGTTTTTTTGTTATTTGAATAATAATAATTGGATTTTTTGGTATTTCATTTCAAAAAATTACTTTCTATTATATCTTTAGAAAGGAATGGTCATGCTGAATAGTACAGGCAAGAAAAAGTTGTACGTTCCTATTTAAGTTATGGACCTACAGAGTATTGTTTTTTTCCCAATTATTCCAATATTTTTTTTGGCGGCTTTTTATAACGCCGACGAATGAAAATAAAATATCACAGTAGTAGCAACTGTTATCAAGTGACGTATGGTTTCCATAGCCAACTTTTCAATTTTTGGCTTTCATTTTGCTTCCACGGCCTACTAGGTGAATTTCAATAATAATTTTTTTCTGATCTAGTTTCTGGTTAGATACCAACTTGTGATATGTCATTAGAAAGGGAATTGAATGCTGAATAAAGCGAAAAGAAAAAAAAATTGGGATTCCATTTAAAATAAGAAAGTTGATGTTACTTCCGGTCAGACCGGAAGTTAACTTCAACATGTCAATATGCTCAAATTCTAGCTCTTATGTCATTCTATCGACGCTCCAAATTTCACAAACCTACTTCATACAATAACTGAGATATTCCGTAGGCAATACTTCCGTAGCCACCCGGTATATTATTTTTTAACATTTCTAAATTTGCTGGTTGGTCAAACTACATCAATTTAAAATCTGATTTTTGGATACATAAGTAATGAGGCGTCGCTGAATTTATTGCAATGAAAACAAATAGGATGTTTCATATGCAAAAAATTTAATTATCCTTAATATCTGAAAAACTGTTGATTGCAACATTGCCGATAGCACCATTCAATCGGGCATCATCAAAAACCAGCATATATAAAATTTCACGTGATTTTCTTGAAACGTATTGAAAATATTGGAACGTTCCCAGACTTTTGAACGAAAAAGCCATTATGTCATATTTCAAAAACTGCATTAATTTAAAATCTGATATTTGGAGACATGAGTAATGGGGCGTCGCTGAATCAATTGCAATAAAAACAAATAAGGTGCTGATATCACCATTGAATTGGGCATCATCAAAAACCACCCTGTCGAAATTTTCTCTGGTCCGTTTCTGAAATATGAGACCGTTCCAATACTTTTGAAAGACACTGTATAACTGCTTGACTGGGAGCATTGAAAGTGCACTTATATTTCTCACTGACATTTTCCAAGGAGACATTGTAGCAGTCATGACTAACAACTTCGGAAGGAATACAACCGAATAAAGCATGAACTATTTGTTCTTTTTTGAATGAAACATATTTCATTTCGACAGCAAGACGTTTAGAAATTTATTAACGCTGTGAACCTGTATCTATGGTGGCTCTGACGTAACGGGATCTACCAGGACCACAAGTTTTGACTACTACAGTTTGCAAAAAAGTTTCGTCAAATCATGTGTTGCATAAAACTACAACAGTTATACCACCATGCAAATATGAGTTAGAATTCGAATTTTCAGAAATATTCTATATATTTTTTATTGCACATTGAAGGAGCATGCATATCTCCACACAAAGAACATATGATCTTGATATTTCCAAGTTTCGCTTATTAAAATTTTTTGTTTTTCTTCAACTGGCAGTTATTTTGTTTAACTGTCACAGTTCATAGAAAAATTACTCATTTTCTCACAAAATACACATTTGGGTGTTTTATCATTGTTTGATAAAGCAGAAATAGTGAGCACTGGCATGCTAGAGGTACTTGGTGCGCCAAATTCGTACTTTTTCGTTTGATGGACATCAAAACTAGTTTTAATTCTCTGTTCGCTTTTTTCTCTGCCCAAAAAATCCATCAATTCTTTTTATTTTGATTTTGAAGGAGTTGTAGAATCGAAATTGAAAGTACGCTACCATTCTCTTAGAATATCTTCAGGTATGACTCTACTGATGAAAATATCATTGCCGCGCATTTCTCAGATATGGCACGTGAAGTTTCCAGAGATACCACTTGAGATTCAATTTGGTCATTCAGGAAAAAAAGTTTTGTTTAGTAGATCAGATTTGTCAATATCAGTTTCGGCAATTTCCCCACGTAAACTTCGACAAGAAGGTCTCTACGTTCAAAGCGAGACTTAAGACTCTCTATAATCTTCAGGTAATTGTTAACAGAAGGTGGATAGCTTTCAACGAGCTGGCGGGGAAGGGAGTTAACTTAATATTTTGCTAATTTGACTTGAGCTGGCAGATGATTCAGAGAGAGCTCTTCACTTGAATAGCTATAAATTTTTGGCTTGAGCCTACTACGGTATCAATTCACGAGACTTCGGCATCTACATCTTCCTAAGGCGTATCATCTTCTAACATCTTATCCAGTAGCTGCATATCCTAATTTTAAATTATTTCAATCTTCTGAACCAGCATTTTAGCATTACTTTGTACATCAATCATATCATAATCGGCATCCTTCATCAGAACGACCGTTTCTCGATAAAACCGCATGAATGAAGTGCAATGAACATCAATCTAAGGCCTTCAGTGATTTTTCCATCGTAGTCCTGTCACGGTTGCCAAATGTGAAAAATTGCCTTCGATGACACCTACCCGATGAAATTTCACGTGTCCAAAAGGATTCACAATGGGAACTTAACTAATTAAAAGGACTTTAATGTTGGAATGCAAATATGACGTTTTTCTCAAGTGACAAAACAATCAAATTTTCATAGATACAGATACAGTGTACCATTCAGAGTGCTTTCTGTGGTTCCAATAAATGGCTCTGGTGCTCACTTTGTTAGAAGGTACTTGGGTGATGTAGTCTTCCTCGACCATGAAAGTAGGACAATTTTCATCATAGAGTTTTCGGCTCATGGTGAAAAGAACATCGTCCGAAAAGAGGAGGAAAAACAGACGAAATATTGAGACTTACTCTTTGAACTCCGCAGGCTTTACCCAAACCATTCTGTTGAAATGATGGTTCTCATCATTGAGTACTTGGTGGAATGATGAACACGCCTCTCTCGAATTTAAAAATTATATCGGCTTGCCGTGATGCCGCAGAAATTTTATACGACGTATGCAGAAGGCCATTATTGTTGGTTCACACCGCCTACTCAGGGCACATGATTCTCGGACCCAGTAATCACCCCCCCCATGAACGTAGGGAGTGTTTACTGGGCTTAATGACACACCAGCACGCTCTGCTGGGGCTCCGAAGGTAGGGCCAGACTGGTAAATTTCTGACAGAAAACAAAAAATAAAAGATAACAATAATAATGTTTAAATAAAATTGTCAAGCTGTGTGCACGTGCCAATACACTTGGAGGAAAAATTTTGTATTTCGTGCAGAGAAATTTCTGCTACGATTTTAGTAAAAAAAAATCTGCACGAAATACAAAATTTTTCCTCCGAGAATAATAATGTTTGTCTGCTCTGTATACATTCTGCAATACATTTTAAACTTACTTCAGTAATAGCTCAGAACGGGGTGGAAATGCAATGCCATTGCATATAATATAATGATGATAATACTCCCTCATAATCACTCAATGTGTGTACCTAAAGGCATAGCCTGTGCGAGTAGAGGACGGCTATTATTATTATTTGCAGTGGCGCTCCAAGGCGACTTACTGATTTTTGGTGAAGTATTCCTAGGTGGTCGGTGCGTACTTCAAGCTAGCACCAGACGTCGTGATGTGCATCTAGGCAACTCACATCACACTTGTTTTACAACATGGCAGTGGCTAAGGTATGCTTATATACTAAAATAATAATATTTTTTCTGTACAAACTAACTTTAAATTTAGATTAGAACAAGTTAATTATGCAATATTATTGGATGATTTGTAAGCAATAAAATTACTTACAATGTCGAGATAAATTAAAGAATAATGTGCATAATATTTTCATAATAATATAATTTTAATACTGTTTGCTGAAGCTAGTGACTTGAAACTTTCAAGGTAACTCAGAACCCAGATTCCTATGGTCACAAGCTACGTCGATTGAATTTGGTAACCAAAAAGGCATTAGCCAGTTTTAATATTGAAATAAAATGTTATTGAATTGATTTTTCTCGATTCTACATTGATTCTTTCGGAAATATAACAATTGCACATTAGTTATATTATTGGTGAAAAGGGACATAATCCCATCAAGACATAATTTTTTTTAATGAACTTTATTTTTGAAACGCGCTAAAAATAATAAATCAATTTTGGTAGCCCCATACAGATTTATGACCCGATAAAGAAGCCCAACTTAGTACAGATTCTTAAAAATTTGTGATTATGAATTTTTGATAGCAATGAAAATACTTATAAGATTCGAAACTAAAATCGCGAAGATCATGCAATAGATGATTGATATCTACATCAATAGTTCACCTAAGTCTGAAACTTATACAGGGTGGGGCATTGAAAACGAAACAGATCGAATATCTTCAAAACACATGTGAAGAAATTGCAAAAACATATCGATTTTTAAATCAAGGGGGACATCTTCCCATCATAACCTGAACGGAAAAAAAAAAATGGCGGCTCCCAAGCGGAAAAGAACTCCGACAAGAACTACGAGAGTTACGGGGTGTTCCCATAGAACGTGATACACATTGTATTAGTCAGCATGAAACAGAGGAACATCTTATGTTTTTCATTGAAGAGTTATTTTTTTGTGATGGGTCGTGTTGTTCTATACGGGTATTACCCATTACCATCACATAATCTGACTGAGGAAACGGTTGAGAGCGATACATTTAACCAATTCTGATTAAAAAGTAGCCTGATTGGAAAAGTCACCAGGAATCCGCTTATGTATATGGCCAGCAAAAAATCACCCATGAAAATCTGGTCACAACAAATCGAGCGTGATGTAAAACATAACCAGTGACATCGTTAAATTTTTTCCAGCGAAAATAATTCGGGGTTGTAAAAAGGGCTTTTGATGGAACATCCCAAAATATCGTGATGTTCGTTCATTAATTAAAAACGTCGTTTTGGCAGCAATTAGCTAGATGAAACCCTCAAAGCAGCATCGACTCTTCAGCTGTACTGTATTTGACATCCAAGAGTGCCGCGAATAGAAGTGATTAATGAGCAGGACAATCGCCGGGCCCACATACATAGCCTACTCTGAACGGACAGCTAAGAAGAAGGGTTGAATCGCCCTGACAATATTCATTAGCGACATTTTATATTTTGTAAACATTAGATAATGTAGAATGCAGCTAAGTTGACTTAACGATATAGGATGTATGTCTACTGTATAAACAGAAAGATGACCATGATTTTATGATTTTTATTAATTACCATTTCTAAAAGGAACTGAGAATATTCCTGGAAGTTTTAATGTGTTTGTCGCCGTTGATTTTTCTGTGGTTGAAAAATTCTGTTTGCAGTATATTCAGAATGACTAATGAATTGAACTTCCGGACTCTCGAAACTCTGATACTTTCGTGGAAGTGGAGATGGTGATTTCCTATATAGGGTTCATTAACTCAATCCTTAAAATAAAATGAATAACAAAAGATTTTATTTACAAAAGAATTAGGGTTTCTTCATCTATTCATCTATTCAAATGAGTACCTTATTCTAGATCGATTACCCTCATATCAAAGATTATCTTTACCAATAATATTAATCTTTATTTCATTAAATAGGATATCCTAATATAAACACATTAAAATATCTTTACTAACTATAGATAATAGACAATAATACAGCACATAGCGACATAATAAAACAACACTAGCAGTACAAAATAAAATATAGAAACAAAATATAAAATGTAAAGTATAAAAAATATAAAAAGAGCATAAAAATAGCAGCGAGACAAATTTAAACTAATTAAAATAATTAAAAATAATTAAAACTTATGACGTTCATGACAGTCAAATACTCTTATTTGACTAGTTACCAAGTAAGTATACAAAAAGAGTTTTTCACGTACATCACATCAACAGTCAGACCAGGTAATAGCCATTGAAAATATGACAAATTCGAATATTTATCAAATTCAAGGGATTGACCTAAATTTTAAACATTGGCTTGAAAAAATCATAACGGTGTCTGGTTACGAATGATTTCGATCACATTCTTCTTGAAGCTATCAATAGATTTAAGATTCTTAACACTGTCAGGCAGTTGATTGTAACTATCAAAACCTTTGAAAAATAGTGAGTTTCTAGTACTGGTTTTCTTTGTTCTAGCTATATTCAGCATATTATTATTTCTTGTAGGATAATTATGAAAATCTCTTCGATGGATGATATAATTATTGAAATATGGTGGAGCAAGATTGTGCAATATTTTGTAAATGAATAGCATTGTTCTCAAGAAAATTTTTTGTTTTATATTCAACCATTGAAGAGATGTCAACATTGAAGTGATGGATGTATAACGACTGGTTTTTAAATTAATTCTCATACCTCTATTCTGTAATTTTTGTAGTTGGTTCATTTTATTACCATTGAACATATATAAAACTGAGGAACAGTATTCAAAGTGCGGCTGGATTATAGCATTGTACACCGTTATTTTGGTTTGAGTTGAAATGTGTTGAGAAACTCTGCTGAAGAAGAACAGTTTCTTTGAAATTTTTTTATAAACGTAATTGAAGTGGTCATCAAAAGTAAGAACATTGTCAATTAGAAAACCCAGATATTTCATGTTACAAACTATTTCAATTGGCTCATTGTTTATTGTTAGTATTATATCATTCACATTTATCAAATTATATTTATATTTACTTGTACATATCATAGCTTTCGTTTTGTTTGTATTATTATTGTATTATTCGCCATGAGGTATTCATTAACTGTAATTAGAGCAGTATTCATTTTATGGAGAGCTCTGTCTAAATTGGAATCATAGCAAGCCAGTAATGTATCATCAGCAAATAGATTAACAAAATCTACATCAACAAAGAGATCAATATCATTTATTTATAAAATAAACAGTAGTGGTCCAAGGACACTTCCTTGTGGGACATCTATAATAACATCAGATTCCTCTGAGATATAATCATGAACTTTAACTTTTTGTTTTCTATTTGACAGATACTCGGATATCCATTCATAAACATTACCAGCAAAGCCATAACCTCTTAACTTTACCAAAAGTATGTCACGGTCGATGGTTTCAAAGGCCCTCTTGAGATCAAGAAAGACAGTTACAACATATTTATCATTATCAATTTCAGTTTTGAATGTGGATAAATTAAGTTGTATTGCTGCTTCTCATGAGTATTTCTTTCTAAACCCACATTGATGATTTATCAAAATTAAATTTTTTTCTATGTGCTCCATGATTTGATTATAAGTAGCTAATTCTAGAACCTTTTCTATTGGTGGCAATGTATTAATAGGTCGAAATTCACTAGCCTTGATTGTATTGTTTATTTTGGGTAATGGGACTACCGTACTTACTTTTAATGAACTGGGAATAACGGAAGTCTGGAGGGACGTATTTAAAATATTTAGAATTACATGACCACACGTCTCAAAGACTGATTTTAACATCTTGGAATTTAAGATCTCTTGGGTACTACTTTTATTATCTAGGGACTCAATAATCGTACGAAATTCTTTCAACGATAATAGGTTAAACTCTGAAAAATTTGGATACAAGTTGTAGTTATTAAATTTCCTCACATCACCGTTGTCAATACTGTCTACGATTTGTTGAATACTGGTTATAAAGTTAAAGGTAAAATTGTTGAATTTGTTCACAATTACAGCTTTATTCTGCTCAAAGTACACCACATTATCAATTTTGAATTCAATAGAATTTGGGAAACTTTGACAATTTACATTTATTAACTTTTTTAATGTCATCCACATCAGCTGGGGATTGTTTCTGTATCTATCTACTTTTTCATAATAGTACTGTTCTTTTTTATTTTTTAACAAATCAACAAATTCATTTCTTTGCTTCTTGAAATTTTCCCATAACATAGTTTTGTTTATATCATCAGACAATATAAACGATTTATATGTTTTATCTCGTTGTTTCATTTTGCAGTGAACTTCATTATCAAACCAAGGTATGTTACTTTTGTAACGGCATATTTGCAATGGTGCTATAATACCAATAATACCAGAGTTTTGGGGATCATGTCGAACGGTTGCAAATATATGGGCTTGATGTTGCAAACATATGGGCTTGATACTGCAAATATATAGGCTTATATGTCCATTGAATTGAATTAAATATTGTGGGGACTGTCACTCAAGAGAGACGACGCACCAGAAGAGAGTATCTCGGTTATGGATTCAGTTAGCAGACCTTGCTTTCCAGAGGTTCAACTAACATCACGTAACATGCGAGTTCATAATCATAAATGAAGGATTATCCTGGGGTGAGGTTAGGTTAGAATTAAATGTTAGTGAGCCTATTATTGAGAGATTCAGGTTCTTTAGAGAAAATATCCGGTGTTGAATCTTCAGGAACCACAACAAACTGTCCTTCAGTGGAATTATCCGGTGTTGAAACGGAACTGCAACATTTTCTTCATCGTGTTGAGGATTGTCAGATTCAAAATAATCGTGATTCATTTGCCAGTTAACTATACTTTCTTGAGAAACTGACTCTGAACTAATGAACGCGTCCAAGAAAATATTGAATGGAAGTTGATTACATCATTCCTCCCTATTGTCGAAGTATCGTAGTACGACGTTCCTTCCTATTGTCGGAGCATCGTATTCGAATTTTATTCACATGGACCTGACCAATCGATTATTGATACCTGATTTCAACAAAACACCATACATAACTTCTCCAACTATCTCAATTATTTGACCTGGGCACAATTTATAGGAATTTCTCTCAAAAACTTAAGCCAGGACTAAGACTCCAGGAGTCCAACTGGGGTTGGTTTCAACTCGAACTGGCGGATTCTTGACAGGTTTCAATGAATCTAGAGAAATTCTGAGTTTTCTGCCAAACAACAACTCAGCTGGCGATTTTTCTTCTGGAGTGCTTCGATTTGGTGTAGAAACGATATGATAACAAAAAAGTATAGTGCGGTAGAAGTCCATGGTGTCTCGAAGTGGAGTGGTGTGGAATTTACGAAGAATAAAAACTCAAAGTCATCTCCACAATTTAATATAAATGACTGGATAAATGGTAATGGATAAATAAATTCTACAATAAAAGAAAAGAAGGGGAATATAACTCCAGGTAACAGAACACATTGTGCAGAATACTTACATGGAGAAGAAAAAACACATGTTATGTCAATATGGTGTGGCCATTCATAAAAATTGTAAATAAACTAAACTACATGTTTAATATAACAATAAAGCTATACTATTGAGTGATACTGCTTTTTTATTTTTAAAGTGAAGGCTTAGAGCCTTCAACCAAAATAGAAAATGAATCCACCAGCACTTGGTGCCGAGACACACACGGAAAGAAAAGAAGGAAGCTGTATTATTTCATATGTCAATCATCTACAATGTCAAAAGGTAAGTGTGACAACCCGCGAACTCTCAGCACAGAACACTGTTGGGAAGAACGTGTGACAACTCACACTGAGTAACCAGTGTTCGGAGCACAGAGCACCCACAATACCTATCCATGGCCAACTCTTCGTACATTAATTAATAAGTGTAAGAAAGGGGAACAAATCTACAAATCCTATCAAGCAAACTATTTAATAGAAGATCAAGGCAAGGAGTATTAAAGAAAAATAATTGAATTAAAAAACTTTTTGCAATCGAATTGTACTTGTTCGTTGAGAGAAACAACGTTAGGATTGTTTATAACAGAATTGATTTAAAAAATTTCGAGAAAGTTGAGTAAAGAACCTTTTTGGCAAACATGTAAAATATCTAAATCTGTGTTAATATCAAAATAATGGTCATTATTAAGAATGTGGTTAGCAAAAGAACTTTTGGTATTGTATTCGGTTATGTGTGGGTTTCTAGAACTCTCAATTAGTTTGACATGTTCCAGAACTCTAGTTTTAATTTTCCTGCCACTCTGTCCAACATATTGAGCTGGGCATCCCGGTTGTGAACAAGAAATTTTATAGACACCTGACTTATGGAAAAGAGGTACTGTGTCTTTAGTATTAATTAACACTTTGGAAATGGGGTTCGTAGTATAAAACGAGGAATTGATATCATTACTGAAACGTTTGAAAATATTAGAGATGTCAAGCGAAACTTTTCCTAGATAAGGAATAGAACAATATTTATTTGAATTTTTGATAGGGATTAAACTACGATTGAGAGATTTGGTTAAGTGTTTGCTATAGATTCTATTGATTATGTAAAAGGGAAAACCATTATTCTGGCCTATTTGTTTGATAATATTCAATTCATTGTTAAATTTTCTGGGGACAAAGGTATATCGAACAATCTATGAAAAAGTGAATTGAAAGATGCGAATTTATGAGAAATGCGATGACATGATGAATAAGGGATTACTGAATCTGTGTGAGTATCTGTGACTCACAGTGATGGGCCCACTTCCATGGAGTTTATTTTCTGAGCAAGTTATCCAATGGCTGTCTCAATGAATGCATTAGTTTGATAAAGGAGCCCGCACATTTCTAACGGGAAATGGCTTTCCGTGAATTTGCCTGAATTTTTTGTATGTTGCAGTTCGTTATGAGCTGATCAAAAGTGCCCATAGCCACAAAGCTAAAAAATGGACAGTTTTCAAGATATCAAGCTTTGAGAATGGATTTTTTCCATTTTTTGGGGTATTTGCTCATCCATCGGAGAGCTCATTTATTGTTGAAAATTGAAACAATCCATTTTCAAAGCTTCATATCTCGAAAACTGTCGATTTTTGAGCTTTGTGGCTATGGGCACTTCTGATCAGCTCATCAAGAACTACAACATATCAAATTCACGGAAAGCCAATTCCCATAACAAATGTGCGGGGTCCTTTTGAGTAATAATTTATTGCTCCAAGAAATGATCTCAGAGTTGTTATATCTGATGGAGGACGCATATTCAGAATAGTTTTAATTTTTGCAGGATCAGGGTGTATTCCGTGCTTATCCATTAGGTGTCCCAAGTATTTGATTTCATTTGAAAAGAAACTACACTTCTGGAAACCCAAATGGAAACCAAATTCTGATATTCTGCCTAATAAATTGAACAAATTTTGATCATTCTGTGCTCTGTCCTCACCCCCTACCCCTATGTCATCCAAATGGGCATAAACTTTTGACAACCCAGAGATCATAATATTGTGTGTTTATGGTTAACAGTTTTTTTGACTTTTCATATACGACTTGTAAATATGCATCTAATAAGTCTATTTGACTAAACACTGTACAACCTGATATATTAGAAAACTATTCTTCTCGGAGAGGTAATGGATGTCGATTCAACTCCAGTGCGTCATTTAAACCTGTGGAATAATCTGCACATATTCTGATGGATCCATTCTTCTTCCTCACTACGACTGTCGGTGCTGCCCATTCAGAGTAGTCTGTTGGTGTTATAACATTTTCATTCTGAAGTTTTGCTAATTCTTCATTCAATTTGGGAAGTATGGCATAGGCAACTGGAAGTTTTGGAAGAAAAACTGGATCTAGCCGTACCTCTATACTATCATTTGCTTTGGAGAATGAACTGGCCAGCAATTGAGATTGGTCTTTCCGATTGTTCTTCCTGGTGCTTCTTGAAATCCAGCATTATCTTTCGAAATTCTTCCATTGCCTCGTCGCCAAAATATTACGATCTTTCGTAAAACATTTTGCAGACAAACTTTTGAAGTTTTATTCATTGACTGACTTAACAACAACTGCTTGGATAAAAAATATACTTATACAGTACAGTTTTCTAGCAATACTGAATATGAAAAATTTGGTTTTAGTAACTGCAGGGCTTGAACATTAAAAGAGTTTTTATACC
Organism: Chrysolina americana; assembly: GCA_958502065.1. NCBI lineage: Eukaryota > Metazoa > Arthropoda > Insecta > Coleoptera > Chrysomelidae > Chrysolina > Chrysolina americana. The sequence goes on from OY293421.1 coordinate 28,354,630, forward strand.
GATTTCAATTATTGTATCCATGCTGTGTGTGAGTTTGCAATGGCTCTTAAGTAAACCTGTACTATAACTCCTACCCTCCTCCATTTGCCAGCGTGATTGCAATTTTTTCTACTGGTAGACCAATGTGACCTGGTATTCAGAACAGAACTCTATAACGTTACACCATTATTGGGTCCATCCCTTAAATTCCGGCTCCGACCCTATCCAATATTTTGGAACCATCGGTGAGCCAACACTAGTTTTTCCTACATGAGTTGGATTTGTTCTGAGCAGTCTTCTCTTCCAGGAGAGAATAAAGTATATGATGTATGAAATTTGAAAGTTTTTGACATGAGGGTATATCATCATAATGTTATGAACATGCCTGCCTGGAAAAGAATGATGATCGCTTGATGGAATATGTATATGTTACTATCCGAAACTATATGAAAAGAAAATTATTCCAGAAACGTTCTATTACTGATGTTGGCATGATGCAAAATGCTCCTGATACGTTTGTCCCTGTATTCCATCTAGTTGAAAAAATAATGAACCTGATATCAACACAATGATTGGACACATATTCAATACTATTTTTCATTACTACAATACCAAAAATTTATTAAAAATAATAAATTTCTGTGATCGGTCAATCAATAGTTTCATAAAACTGAAAGTTATCTATATTATGGAATTTACATGAGAATGTTGTATGAAATACATTACCGCCAATTTGTCTGCTATTTCGTCATTCAAATATCTCACGGCCAGATAGTCTAGTTTATTTTCATATATTTAGTTTATTTATTTATTTATATTAGGCTCGTTGAAAAAATGTAGTGAATAATGTTAATCATTTTAGTTTCCGAAGAAGATGCAGAGGCGACAGTAAGATCACTCAAATTGAGAAATTTATTATCGGAGAAATTTAACCATTATTGGAAAGGATGCAGCAAATATAGATTTAATGAAATAAATACTGTACTTTATTCTGGTATTTCAGAAAAATAGCCGTTTTACAAAGAACTATCAGGATTCAGACTGGTAATTTTAATTTCATCACATTATTATTATTTTAATATAATTATATTTCAATTCGAGATTGATATGGACTTATCCATGAAGAACCAAAGCGGTGATGGTCTTCTTATGAATTGAGAACCAGAAGTTCCCAGATTCATTGCTTTTCTTCTGCATGGCAATGTCGAGGACAAAACCATAACGTTTTTATTCCACTAAAAGTCTAAAATATCGGGAAAAGTAAGTTACATTATTATTTACTGAAATAACATTCTCATAAAAAAAAGTAGTTTCCGCATCTTTAGAATTTCACACTTTTTATTCTCGACTGTAATACATGTAGGTAATGTTTATTTCTAGATGGGCGAGATGTGGCAGTATTGTGAGCTTTGTGCCAATGGACAACGTGATGTGAAAAGACATTAGGCACTGGAAAATCTCAAATGACAAAATTGCTCTTAAACCTTGCAAAAGCACCACAGGACATAGGAGAATTGACACAATTCTTGAATTAAAAGAAATAATCAATTGAACCCTTCGATATACAGTCGGCGAAGATTTCTTTGAAAATGGTTTATGCTTTCAATTTAAGTTTTCCTTCAGAAAGTGTAATGTTTTGGTCGTTTATTGAAAAACATTCTTTCAGCCTCAATCCTCGTATTGCATATAGTAAATAAATCCATATCTAAAAGGATTTGAATTTTTCCTTAAAAAAAATATTCCGTGCAGAGAGTTTATCTTTAGATCATGATTGTTCGTCAAATATAACAGAAGATACGAAGGTGTTTCCATGAGAAGTGAAACACAATGTATATTATGTAACAATTGTTATAAATGTTCCTTCAGTAACGAGTATTTTAGAAGTGTCTGTGAATGGTTCACTGCAAACTATTTCAAAAACAGAATTGTTTTTTTTTAAGTTGTTCTTTCTGAGGCTCTCCGCAGTTTCATTCGACAAGAAGGCGTTCAAACTCTGGAATCAAACAGTACCAACACTGATGTATTCAAAGAATGTGTTGCAGAAACGTGCAACAGTTCGAATTTCCCGCGGCTCTGGAATTCGCCCAATACAATCTAGTCACAGCGCAGCATGAAATAACACTAGCTGGTAACTATGTAAACAAAAGGCGGCGCGAGAAGCGAGAGAATGCTTGTTGTTTGCTACTTTGAATTTTTTACCCCGAAAAGCCATAAATCTCTCGATAGCGCAGAAATTACACTATATACCGTATGAAAAATATTGTATAATATTGCATAGTATCAAGGTCCTTCGAATTGTTGACGTTTTATAATGAAATATCTCAAGAAATTTGAAGCAGTGACTTATTGGACAGTTCGACAAAACTTGGTGAGCAGGGTTCTAAGCCGGAATCCCCTCATTTTGGTCCCATCGAGCCGGATATATTCACTATTTACTCTCCATACTCCGAAGGAAACAACTAGGAATTGTTCTCAAGTATCCCAAGTAAGTCCGTTCCATTTAATACCAACCGTCATTCAGGGTATTCAGAAACTGCTCAGTGTACCGTGCATAATATTGACGGTACGTAAAACGTAAGACCCTATCTCTGATATCAGCAAACTTTCTCTCATATTATCTCTGCTGAATCTTTATCCCATGCGAAATGGATCAAAAAACTCTGAAAAAAGATAGAAAAAATGCTAAAGCTTGTATGACTCGTATTCGAACTTGGGTTGAGAAAAAAAAAGATGAGGAAATTAATCTTGAAGAATTTGAAATTAGGAAAGAAACGTTAAGAGAATCTTTCAAGAAATATAGTAATGCTCAGGATGAAATCAGTAATATTGAAAATGTACAAGAAAATGTAGAGGAAGTAGAAGATAACTATTACTCAACTATAGCCACAATCCAGGCTCGTATTAAGAAATTATCTTCGTCTGATGATCCCAGTAAAATATCTGTGAAATCGAATCAAATAATGTGTCTCACTTGAATCAAACTTTTGTGAAATTGCCTGACATAAACTTGATGACTTTTGACGGACAAATATCGAACTGGAAGTCTTTTTTGGATTTATTCACTGCTCTAATTATAAATAACTCGTCTTTTACTGATGTTCAGTGATTTTATCATTTGAAAAGCAGTGTGAAAAATGAAGCACTTTCTCTAATCAATCATCTCAAACTGACAAATGAGAATTTCAAAATAGCCCTGGAAACTTTGAAAACTAGGTTTGAAAATGTAACTAGTGTTGTCAATAGTCACATTAAAATTGTGTTCAACTTATCGCCTGTAGAAAAAAATTGTTCATCTGCGTTATTGAGAGAATTCGTTACAATATTCAATCAAAATGTAGCATCTCTTAACAAACTAGATGTTGATTCATCGAAACTTTATGAATATCTCTTGATGTATATCGCTGCACAAAAATTAGATTACCAGGTAAAGAAGGAATTTCAACAAGAATGCAAAGGTCGCTTACCAACTATACAAGAGTTCACTGATTTTTTTAAAAGGAAAATGTGTTATTTTGGAAAATTTAGTTAGTTGTGAACTACAGTCCAAACAAAGAAACTACGGTAAAGTTTCTCTCCATGCCCAGAATACTACTGATTCTAGCTGCTCTTTCAATTCACAAAATAAACATTGCATATTTTGTAAAACTCTTGGGCACCGTATTTATTCTTGTAACTCAGAAAAATATAACTTTGTTAAATCAGTAAAGTTGTGTTATAATTGTTTGGGTAGTAAACACGAATTCCAGAATTGTGGTTCAACGCAGAAATGTAATATTTGTAAAAGGAAACATTATACAATCATGCATATACAGAGGAATACAAATTATACTCCTAGTTCTCAGAATAGAAATGATTTATACTATAATATTACTGGACCAAGAAATACCCCACATAATAAGCCAACTCCAAATCAAAATGTTACTATTTCTGCGACCCAAAATGATAGTAATAATGATCAAACTCTCAGTGGAGGTAACTCAAATGCCCTTGCATTATCAGCTTTTGCTGCTGAAAACTCAAACTCACAAGTTCTCTTAGCTACAGCTCAATTTACACTTTTTTCAAAACAGGTTGAACCAGTGAATGCTCGAGTTCTGCTGGATAATGGAAGTCAAACTTCTTTCATTACACAGGATTTGGTCAATAGAATACAGGGTGTTTGCTATAGGAAAATAGTAAGAATTTCTGGTATTTCACAAACAAATACCCTCTCAAATAAAATAGTCGATATTTTTATTCACTCAAATATCAATAGACAACAAAAACTCTTGGTGTCTTGTGCTGTACTAGAAAAAATTACTCATAGGCTTCCACATATGTCTTTTGATGTCAATCAACTGTGTATTTCTCATGAAATTGCGAGTGAACTTGCAGACCCTAATTTTTTCACTCCCTCTGAAATCGATATGCTCGTTGGTGCGGATCTATTCTATGATATAGTCATTTCTGGTATTCATAAATTAGGTATTGGATACCCCACTCTTTTAAACACACAGTTAGGATGGATAATTGCTGTAAATCCACCACCTTCTTGTGTAATTCACAATGACTCCTTCAAAATGCAAAAGCAACATATTAGAAATCAATACTCATTTTTAGCTCAGACTGTAGAGGTCGAAGATTTATTATCAAAGTTTTGGAATATTGAAGAAATCAAACAAGACCCCCTTCAGCTCCTCAATATGAAATTGCTGAAAACATTTTCATTTCAACTACTACCATTTTGTATCTACTACCGTATTTCTGGATAACCCCACTCTTTTTTCTGAATATAAAAAATTATTGAAGAATACATCTCTCTTGGTCACGCCAAATATGTCCCTCTCTCTCTCTTAAAAATAAAAACAATGAAAATGAATATTTCATTCCCCATTTATGCGTCATTAAGGAATCAAGTTCAACAACTAAACTTCGAGTCGTTTTTGATGCCTCCTGTAAAACTTCTTCTGGTATGTCCCTCAATGATATAACTTTCAAAGGTTATCAAGTTCAACCAGAATTATATGATATTTTGTGTTGATTTCGCATTTCCAAGTATGTTCTCACTTCTGATCTCGAAAAAATGTACAGGCAGATACGAATAAATCCCACCCATAATATCTTGCAACACATTCTTTGGTGTGACAAACCTCACGAACCATTCAAATGTATAGAGAGCTCTTGACTGTCACTTATGGAACTAATTTTGCGCCCTTTGCTCCAACACGAGTATTGAAGGAAATTCCTATTTCACAAAAAGAAAAATACCCATTGGCTTCAGAAGTTCTTCTATATCAGTGCTATGTAGATGATATTATTTTTAGTTGTGATAATTATGATGTTTTAGAAAAATGGTACTATGAACTCAATTGTCTCCTCGGTAGTGCAGGTTACCATTTACACAAATGGTGTTCCAATTATCAAGATTTCTTGGATAAGATCTTCCAGAAAAATACACTAGAATATGATTTCAATTTTGATGAATCTCCCAATAAGGCTCTAGGCCTGAAATGACAACACTTGGAGGATATGTTAATCACTTCAATTCCGCGAACTCCATCCGAAATCACTCCCACAAAAAGAACCATTTTATCGACTCTGGCTCAATGTTTTGGTCCTCTTGGATTAGTGAATCCAGTTGCTGTCGAGGGTAAAATTTTATTGCAGAAATTGCGGCTAAAAAAATCAGATTGGCATACAGTTATTGATGATAGTACTCTGTTAAATGATGATGTGCTCGGTGGTTCAGCGGTCTAAGGCACAGGCCGTTCGAAACTCCAGCATAGCGATAGTCGGTTCGAGTCCGATAAAGGTACGAGAATTTTTCTCAACTGCTTTATATCGGATCGATAGGCGACTGCATGCCTTGTTGAAAAGGAAGTGTATGGTGAGTTGTCTACATGCCAATCTCGTCTAGTGCTAGCATGGAGTGCACACCGACCACCCGAAGTGGTGCTGTAGGTTTTCCGGGTTTTCCTACAGCTGAAAAGTGAATACATCACCTGAAACATCAGTAAGTCGCCTCGGTACGCCACGGCAAATAATGATAATGGCCATCTTCTACCCGCACAGGCTATGCATTTAGGTACACTCAACGAGTGTTTTTGAGGGCGCATTTTTTAATTTCTTTTTTTATACAGAATGTACCAGTCAGGCCCTGTCTCCGGAGCTCCGATACTACCGTAGGGCGCGCTGGTTTATCATTAACCCCAGCAAACACTCCCCACGTCCGTGGGGTGAGTGATTGCTGGGTCCGAGAATCATGTGCCCTGAGTAAACGGAGTGAACCAAGAATAACGGCCTTCTGATTTCTTCCGCTAGGTTTTCTGCCGCATCACGGCATGCCGGTATGATTTTCAGATTTGAGAGCAGCGTGTCCATCATTCCACCAAGGACCCCTATTATCAAAACCACCATCTTGACAGAATGGTTTGGATAAAGCCTGCGGAGTTCAGAGAGAAGATCTCGATATTTAGTCCTTTTTTCCTCCTCTTTTCGGACTATGTTCGTTTCGCCAGGAGCTGAAAACTCAATGACGAAAATCGTCCTACTTTGATGGTCGAGGAGAACTACATCAGGCTTATTGGCTTGTATTTGCCTGAGGGTGGGGAATGAGTAGTTCCAATAGATTCGGCACTTCTCATTCTCCACAATGGACTCAATATCCCCCGGAGCATATGGCAACACCGGTGTCTCATCTACATCGTACGGGTGTCGTAGATAGTAGTACAACACTCGTAGGGCCGCGTTATGCCTGTGGATATAGGCTGAGACCACATAAGCTGGACAAGCTGACAGCAAATGCATTATGGTCTCAGCTGCCCCACGACACGCTCTGCATCTAGTATCAGGGACCTCTATATCCATCACGCGACTACGGTAGACGAGGGTGTTGAAGACACCATCCTGGCAGGCCATTATGAAATCCTCGGTTTCCGACTTCAGCCCACTTGACCTGAGAAAAGCGAAGGTCAGGTTTCTGGATAAGCCAAGGTCTTCAATGTTCTTGAAGAAGACCCCATGTATTGGCTTATCCCTATGTAGCTGTAAGAGCCTGTCACACTCCGCAGCTTTCACGTGGGCTTTTTGCTGAACGGGTTCCAACTTGGTGACAGAGTTTGTGTTCGTCCGTTCAGTGTCGAATATGAGACCCAGTTCATCGGCTGCACGGGTTGCTGCCTTAAAAAGAAATGCTCCAGTCCCTGCTTTTTCATGATCACATACCAAACAGAGAAGAGGATCTGAACTCCTGATGACTTTACAGGCTCCATCCAGTACCATTCTGTTATGTAGACACTCCAAACTCAAAAGTCCACATCCTCCCCGTTGTCTGGGGAAGTATAACCGTGGAGCAGACGATTTAGAATGCAAGCTTCTATGAAGATGCATCATTTTGCGAGTTTTCACCTCGAGTTGTCGCAGCTCTACCTGAGTCCATTTCATTACTCCAAAGGAGTAGAGTAGAATCGGAACGGTATGCATATTAGTTGCAGCAACTTTGTTCTTCCCTGACAATTCTGAAGACTAGATGTGTCGGAGTTTGTGCTGATAATTGCCGCAGAGAGAGGTTTTGACAGTAGCTACCTCTTGGGTGTGGCGTTGTTCCACCCCTAGGTAGGTATACGTCTCTCCGGCATCCAGATGATGTAGGATGCTTCCGTCTACGAGCTGAACGTATTATTATTATTACTTTACGGAATGTACCGGAGGGCGCGCTGGTGTATCATTAACCCCAGCAAACACTCTCTACGTCCGTAGGGTTAGTGATTACTGGGTCCAAGAATCATGTGCCCTGAGTAAACGGAGTGAACCAAGAATAATGGCCTTCTTCATTCTTCCGGCTAGGTTTTCTGCCGCATCACGGCATGCCGTTATGATTTTCAGATTTGAGAGCAGCGTGTCCATCATTCCACTAAGGACCCCTATTATCAGAACCACCATCTTGACAGAATGGTTTGGATAAAGCCTGCGGAGTTCAAAGAGAAGATCTCGATATTTAGTCCGTTTTTCCTCCTCTTTTCGGACGATGTTCGTTTCGCCAGGAGCTGAAAACTCAATGACGAAAATCGTTCTACTTTGATGGTCGAGGAGGACTACATCAGGCTTATTGGCTTGTATTTGCCTGAGGGTGGGGAATGAGTAGTTCCAATAGATTCGGCACTTCTCATTCTCCACAACGGACTCAATATCCCCCGGAGCATAAGGCAACACCGGTGTCTCGTCTACACCGTACGAGTGTCGTAGATAGTAGTACAACACTCGTAGGGCCGCGTTATTTATTATCATTATTATTATTATTATTATTATTATTAAATGAATGGAAAATATTTCTGAAACAATTTTCTCTACTTGAAAATATGACAATCCCAAGGTGTTTATAGCTGGCTAAATCCAAGACAAGAATTGAAGTTCATGGTTTTGCAGACTTTTGTATGTCCGCCTATGGGGCCTGCATATACCGGGTGGCTACGGAAGTATTGCCTACGGAATATCTCAGTTATTGTATGAAGTAGGTTTGTGAAATTTGGAGCGTCGATATAATGACATAAGAGCTAGAATTTGAGCATATTGACATGTCGAAGTTAACTTCCGGTCTGACCGGAAGTAACATCAACTTTCTGATTTTAAATGGAAACCCTATTTTATTTTCTTTTCGCTTCAGCATTCAATTCCCTTTCTAATGACATATCCCAAGTTGGTATCTAACCAGAAACTAGATCAGAAAAATATTATTATTGAAATTCACCGAGTAGGCCGTGGAAAGAAAATGAAAGCCAAAAATTGAAAAGTTGGCTATGGAAACCATACGTCACTTGATAACAGTTGCTACTACTGTGATATTTTATTTTCATTCGTCGGCGTTATAAAAAGCCGACAAAAAAATATTGGAAAAATTGGGAAAAAAACAATACTCTGTAGGTCCATAACTTAAATAGGAACATACAACTTTTTCTTGCCTGTATTATTCAGCATAACCATTCCTTTCTAATGATATAATAGAAAGTAATTTTTTGAAATGAAATACCAAAATATCCAATTATTTTTAATGTTATTTTTGCGTATGGCGATAATCTGATTTGTTATTTGAAGAAAAATCCATTTAAAATAAGAAAGTTGATGTTACTTCCGGTCAGACCGGAAGTTAACTTCGACATGTCAATATGGTCAAATTCTAGCTCTTATGTCATTATATCGACGCTCCAAATTTCACAAACCTACTCCATACAATAACTGAGTTATTCCGTAGGCAATACTTCCGTAGCCACCCGGTATATTCGTAGTTTTTATGTGGATAATTCAGTACACTGTAATCTTATATCTGCTAAATCTAAAGTGGCCCCTGTTAAATCTGTCACTCTACCAAGGCTCGAACTTTGTGGCATGCTTCTTCTTGCCAAACTGGCTTTCAAAATAGTAAACATATTTGACACAAAATTAGATTTCGAATCTATTAATTTATGGTCTGATACTCAAATAGCTCTCACTTGGTGTAAAAGCCATCCAAGTAGGTGCTCAGTCTTTGTTTCTAACAGGGTATCCGAAATTCAAGAAATTACCTCTAATTTCCGTTGGAGATACATCATTTCTGAAAATAATATCGCTGATATATTATCTCGAGGAATATTTACTAAAGACACCATCGACAGTGGCATTTGGTTTCACGGACCTAAGTTTTTATGCGATTCCAATTTGAATTTTGATGATTTTATTAACACTCCTGTTATTTCAAATGTAATTGCCGAAGAAAGAAAGGTTACTTTGATCATTACTGATGTATCCAAAGAATCTGCTTTTTGGGATGCATTGGGATACGTGTTGAGATTTGTGAATAATGCAAAAAATAAATCCGAAAACATTTTTGGTCCATTGAATGTTACAGAATTGAATTCATCTCTGATGTGTATTATTCGGATTATTCAAGATAAACACTTCCATAGTGAAAATTCAAATCTGAAAAAAAAATGTTCTCTCTCTAATAAATATTTGAAATCACTCAACCCTTTTCTAGATTCTAATGATTTCCTACGTGTATAGGTGGGAGATTGGAAAATGCTTTTATCTGCTATGATCAAAAACATCCTCTACTTTTACCATCACATAATTCGGTGGTTTCTCTCATGTTGGAACACGAACACAAGAGGTTAGGACATGCAGGTGCTCAGACTGTATTGTCCAATTTTCGTTTAATATTTTGGCCTTTGGATGGTTTGAGAGAGGTTGAACGAATGATTCTAAAACGCTAAACAAATAATGGCTGATCTACCTCAAGATAGAGTTCAGATTTCAAGACCCTTTCAAAGGGTTGGAATTGATTTTGGAGGACCCTCTTATATAAAGTCTTCCAGATTACGTAAAGCTCCGATTGTTAAAGGTTATATAGCTCTTTTCGTCTGTATGGTTACCAAAGCTGTTCATCTGGAACTAGTTTCCAGTCTCAAAAGTGAAGCATTCATTATGACATTGAAACGTTTTATATCTCTAGACGTGGCAACCCCCAGATCATATATAGTGATAATGACACAAATTTTTTAAGCACTAAAAATGACTTGAAAATGCTTTACGATTTCTTCAAACTATTCAAAAATATTGTCCGTTATCAGAATTGTCTATAACAGAATGAAATTGAATGGAAATTTATCCCCCCTCGTTCTCCCCATTGGAGTGGAATTTGGGATGCGGCTATAAAGAGCGCAAAATATCACGTTCGCAGAATAATTGGTAACTCTCAATTACCCTTTGAAGAATTCTGCACGATTCTTTCTCAGATTGAAGCTATCATGAACTCAAGACCTCTATGCACACTTTCTAATGATCCTTCTGATTTTCAATGTTTAACACCTGGTCATTTTCTGATTGGTACTAGTTTAACAGCGTATCCCGAAAAAAATCTATCTCATGTTCCCGAAAACAGACTCAGTTTCTGGAAAAAATGTTCTCAAGTACATCAAACATTCTGGAAACGTTGGTCTGTAGATTATTTGAATCGACCGAAATGGATGAGTCCAGATAGAAACTTGGAGGTCAATGATATTGTTCTCATCAAAGAAGACAATACCCCTCCATAGTATTGGCCTAGAGCTAGGGTATTAGAAGTATACCAAGGTCGTGATGGGAAAGTTAGGGTTGTCAAGTTACAAACTCCCAATAATATATTTACTCGCTCTATTACCAAACTTTGCCCACTGCCTAGTGATAATACTGTTTCAATTAAAAATTGATTGCATGGTTATTTATATATTAGTTAGTTACTCCTTTCAAATATTAATGTTTTTGACATATGATTTCCCTATTTTTTTTTGAAGCTGAAAGCTTCAACGCGGGGCAGTATGTTGCAGAAACGTGCAACAGTTCGAATTTCCCGCGGCTCTGGAATTCGCCCAATACAATCTAGTCACAGCGCAGCATGAAATAACACTAGGTACTGGTAACTATGTAAACAAAAGGCGGCGCGAGAAGCGAGAGAATGCTTGTTGTTTGCCACTTTGAATTTTTTACCCCGAAAAGCCATAAATCTCTCGATAGCGCAGAAATTACACTATATACCGTATGAAAAATATTATATAATATTGCATAGTATCAAGGTCCTTCGAATTGTTGACGTTTTATAATAAAATATCTCAAGAAATTTGAACCAGTGACTTATTGGACAGTTCGACAAAACTTGGTGAGCAGGGTTCTAAGCCGGAATCCCCTCAGAATGAAAGTACTATGACTAAAATTTAAAAAAAAATCTGTTATAAATAAGACATTTAGAGCGTTACATATCCGTACGTTGAAGGGTATTCTAGTAATGTGAATAGTAAAATAATATTATGTACTTTGAGTTACGACTCAAACTCTTTTCTACATTTCTTCAAGAGTGTATTACTGAGTGAATTTCATTCATTCTTCATAAATAATATTATGTACTCTGAATTACAAATCAAACTTCTTTCAACATTCTTTCAAAAAAATAATTTGGTGAAAACGTAGTTATACAAGTACATAGGTACTAGTTTCAATATCCTGGACAAGTTGTCCTGTAAACTTGCAGAAATGTTGAGGACAAGATGTACTGCTACGACTAAAGAACTGACCAAACCTGTTTCCAGACAATCGTTGGTCACCCGAAGGGGTGATATCCGTGAGAAGATATTTCTAGAGATTCACTTGCGCTTACATTAAGATTGGTGTGTAGATTTAGGGTGTTTTGTTTGATATTCAAATAACGAGTATGATTCTTTTGGTGGACGAATATGTTCGTTAATATCTTGAATATATAAATATTTATCGAGGTTGTTCCCCATCAATTTGGGGACTGACCAGTATTTTTATAATATTGTCCAGCTGGATTGACAAAGTGCTTGGGGTGATTATTTCAATATCAACGATTAAACGGTTTTTGTCGAGTTATAATCTACAGCTTGACGACAGTGGATTGGAAGTGAAAAATATATGAAAGTTGTATATTAACGAAAATGTACCAAAACGATTACGATTATTCTATCAAAAAAAGACAACTAACCCCCTCAAAATATTGTAACGTTTATGTCAGCTATCAATGGCGAATAAAAAGATTATACTTCGACATATTACGTGAATGTTTGATTTTTCTACACTCACAGGGTTAATGGGTTGATTGGGTTTTGAAGAGACAGTCACATCTATTCTCATCAATAGACATGTAAAAATGAAGGAACCTGAATCAAACCTACCATTACCATAACAACTACGTCGCTGTTGGTTGACCAACCAAGTTTTAATACAGACATTATACCACTATATATTTTAGTAAGTGACATAATAGATATTTTTGATATAAAGATCATAATGACTATTATTATGGTACTAGCTTTGAAGATGATCAGACGAGGCATCAGCTGAATCTGATATCACCTAGTACCATAATGATTGTTTATGATCCGAATTTCATACAAAATTTTATATTCCAACGATTTCATTTAAAATAGATTTCTTGTAAGTAGGTAATGTGAACGTAGTTTAGTTTCAGTAATGTGCATAAAAACGTAAGGTAACAATGGAATTATTTGTTTGTATTCTCATGTCATTGTCAAAGTCACATTCATTGAGAAGTTTATCACCTACTTAAAATGGCAACGTTCGAGTCAGTCTCCAAAGAACTACACAAATTGAAAAAATGTGATTAAATTGACATTATTATACAAAAAAGTGCCTAGTGAACTCAAACTCAGTGAAAGTGTACGAAAATTCATTGACGAAAATGATTATAGCGATTTTCGCGACTCTGAAAGTGAATCAGCGGTAAACACTACACATATCCTCTCTCAAAAAATTAATATTGAACAACTGAAATGTGATTTGGAGTCTGTCAATACTGAAATGGAATGCCTTAAAAAACTAAATAGACAATTAGAATCAAATGTCGTTGATAAAGATATGATAATACGCTTACTGAATACCAAACTGGATGGCAGTGTTACCGAGCAGGAGGCACAGGAAATGAAAAATCTAGTCATTCTGAACATAAATTCACTTTTGGGGAAGATGAAGCAATATGTAATGGAAAAATTTCTCCTCAAGACGTAAATTCAGCTATCCGAAACGCACAAAAATCCATTAAAGCACAGGATCAAGTGGAAGCAACAACATCAAGCGAAGAATGGAGAACGGTTTCCTATAAACGACAAAAAAAGTCCACTGGTAGCTGAAAAATCCAATAATCAAACGGAGGCTTGAACTGGAAAGCCTCGATCAATGAATACACCATTAATTGGAATCAATAATGATGAAAGCTGCTCTATACGAGCGGCTCCCAAAAAATCATTCCTGCACGTCTATAAACTCCACCCGGAAATGACGGAAAAGGAAGTCAATCATTTTTTATCAAGAAACTTTCCAGAAGTGGAAGTTGAAAAATTAAATTCACTCTACCCCAAACTGTACTCGTCGTTCAAAGTTTCAATCGATGAACAAAACTTCGAAAAAGCTTGGAAGCCAGAAGTTTGGCCAGCTGATGCCTGGGTAAACCATTTTTTACACTCGAAAAGAAGAACGACCTCCAACAGCAAAACCTGACGTTCTTTTTTCCACAACAAATGAATCCAAAACAAGTGGGATGAGCATTCTACATGTCAACATACAAAGCATCACAAATAAAATCAATGAGATTCTATTATATTTAAACGAACATGAATACTCAATCGTCTGTTTTAGCGAACACTGGCTGAACGCTTCACGTTTGCAAATGATTAATCTAGGAAATTATGTATTGTCTAGATATTTTTGTAGAAACAATGGAGAACATGGTGGTGTCTGTATCTTCATAAAATAAAATATTCAGTTCAAACCCATCGAGTTGACTGAATTTGAAAGTAAATTTCATGCCGAATTTTGTGGAATGAAAATTCCTCAACTGAAAGCAGCAGTAATAAATGTATATCGCTCCTCCAAGTATGGTGACCTAGGTATTTTTATTAGCAATTTAGATGGCCTCCTCGAGTATTTGACAGATAAATAATATTGGGAGACTTCAATATAAATTTCAAAAAAAATACACCCGAACTAGCAGACTTAACTCAACTCATTAATTCTTATGGTCTAAGTACCAAAATTGAAGATTTCACTAGATGTGACCCAAGAACGAATACTAAGACTTGCATTGATAAAATTTTGACAAATATTGCTGATTCCAAATGCGAAACGGGGGTAGTTGAGACATGTTTGGCTGATCACAAGGGACAATTCATCAAAATTTTTCAACATGAAAATAGTAGCAAAAAAAGGTTCTGAGACGAAAAATTTCTAAAAAATCTGCAATGATTTAAATTTGACTGACTGGGATATGATTACGAAGTGTGATATTTACTCAAACATAAACCTGCTTACTGAACATTTTTTGAAAATCTTGATTGAAATGGTCGATGAACACCTTCCACTGAAAGAAACTTTGTGTGAAATAAACCCAATTGTCAACTGTTTTAATCAACATTTAAGAGAGAAGAGGGAACAACTATCTTGTTTGAAAATAGTGAGTGATTCGAGCAATTGCTATAATGTTATTCAGGTTTACAAATCCTTTAAAAACTATTACAAAAAATGCATAGAACGTACAAAAAAAACAGCGTATGATAATTATATAACTATGACAAAGAACAAAAATAAAGATAGCTGGCGCCTAATAAACTATGAAAGCCATAAAAACAAATCTGATGGAGTAATTTCCAATATTACTTCTTCTGAATTCAATTACTACTTTTGTATGGTGGCTGATGAAATTACTAAGGATTTGAAAAAAACTGATAATTTGGCTGGTGAGTTTATGGAAAAACTCCCAAGAATCTCAAGCTCCTTCTTCATCGCTCCCGTGACTTGCCACAAAACTCTTGATACAATTAAAAGCCTAAAACATTCATCGTGCTATGACGTCCATGGATTGAACAGCATAATTTTGAAGGAAATCGCTGAAACTATAGTAGATCCTCTTACCAATCTTATTAACATGTGTTTCTTGACTGGCACCTTTCCGGATGTTCACAAACTAATGAAAGTAATTCCAATTTTCAAAACTGTAGACAAGGATACCCCAGTAAATCACAGACCAATTTCAATCGTTCACATCATCGGTAAAGTAATCGAGAACATTGTTAAAGATAGGCTTACGATATACTTAGATAAATACAAAATTCTCATTAACAGACAATTTGGAAGTCGTGGGAGACATAGTGGAAGGACTTGAAGCAGGAAAAGTAACTGCTATGACACTTTGCCATCTTAGTAAGGCCTTTGACTGTGTCGCCCATGATATACTCCTGCAAAAGCTTGAATACTATGAAATACGCGGAATCACACTGGACCTTTTCTCTTCTTAACTTTGTAATAGATTTCAATCTGTGCATTACAGTGATTGTCATTCAGAGTTCAAAATTATTCAACATGGAGTACCTCAAGGATCTATCTTAGGTCCCCTTCTTTTCATATTATACATAAACGACATATCGGAAAACTTGTTACCGTCATCTTGTATGATCTTCGCAGATGATGTAACAATGTATGAGACACACATTGATAGGGCTCAGCAAAGAGCTGAAACATGGTTTTTAACAAACAAATTCAAGCAGAACACTAATAAAACTGAAAGATTTCAGTTTTCAATAAACCCTCATAACAATCCCGATGATGAGGTAAAACTTCTAGGTATTACTTTGGATCCCACTCTAAAATGGAACTGCCATAGCGAGAAACTCTGTTCTAGACTTTCTAATCAGATTTATTACTTGAGGCAAATGAAAAAAGTAATCAGTATGGATGCATTGAAATTATCATACTTCTCACTATTCCATTCGCACATTACTTATGACTTTCGACTCTGGGGAAACTCTAGTCTGTCATTCAAAGTTTTTAGGAAACAAAAAAGCCATAAGAATACTTGTTTGTCTAGGGTATTGAGAATCTTGTAGAAACCAATTCGCACACTTTAAAATAATGACACTCTATTCTTTGTTCATTTACGAGTGCATTAAATTCACCAAAACACCTGCAAATATCAAACACATTCTGATACCCATGATTACAATACAAGAAACGGTGACAAGTTAATCAATCTTCGATGCAGACTCACTACTTCGACTAGGAACTCGCTCGACTTGAACTTATATAATAAACTTCCTGCCAATGTTAGAGATATGAGTAAATATAAATTCAAAAAAACAATTACTTCTTTTTTTCAGAACAGTACATTCTATTCCCTTGACGAATATAAGAACTGCCGAGTGAATTATATCAATAATATGTTGACATGTTGTTAATCATCCTGCTAGGACCATCGCAACTGGTTTTTGCCAAATTATATTGATAATTCTATTGAAAATGTATATTATTTTAATTTATATTTTACAATTTTTAAATTCGTTAAAAGTTTTTGAAAAATACATGTGCTAATGTGGGTGTATGGGCATGTATATACATATACAGATGTTTATCCTCTATTGCTCAATTTTAATATGATTTTAGTTTTATTGTATTGACTTGCTACAAATGATAACACATAACGTAGTCAAATAAAAGATATATCTATCTATCTATCTATCTATCTATCTATCTATCTATCTATCTATCTATCTATCTATCTATCTATCTACAGCACTGTTTTGAAAATTCATGACTTTAAAGTTTCAATATGGATAATTTACCATCCGATATCGAAGAATTAGTCATTAAAGCAGTTGTTGGTTTGTTGCTCGAAAAGTCTAAATGCATATATGAAAGAACTTATGCCAATTAAGAAACTTTGTGTTCCCAGAAAAAAGTTGTCAATATCGTACACGAAAAGGTACTTTTGGCTTATTTCAAGGAAGAATCAACGAAGAAAAAGTATTCGAGTTTATGGAGTAATAATGTTACTTTCAATATTAATCGTTGAATTTTATTTTAAAAAAATGTTTGAGTTTTTTTGTCTAAATTTTTGTCATTATAGTCCTCAGTACTCTAACGAATTATTATAGTACTCGTTCATTATATCATTTTAACACTAAAAATCAAATCCATAATAATGTCATTATAATCATAGTTTCCAATTCCGCCTGACATGTGTCGGTAAGAATAGAAAACTCGTTCTCATATGGGACCCTTGAAATGTGCCCTTATGACTTTCTGACTGAAGCGTGTCACCCTACACGTGTAATGATGCCGAAACGGGACCTTTGCCATTCTTATAGTTACCAGGTAGCAGGTTGGCTGCTCACATTTGTTGGCCTTCAATTATTAAAGAATAATAGAAATAAAAGGTAAATATATAATTTACACTTATTTATTTTTAAATTGAAATATCCATTCCAAACATATTCTACTGACTGATGATCATTTACATATGTGTTTTGAATTTATATGATCAGTATTTTTCTGAAGTTGAAAAAATTGATGTTCAATGTACAATAATACTTTTCCTCATAAAGTATCACACAGGTGTATGCGAGAGCAGAACATGTGAAGGAATAGAACGGCTAGTAGTTATTTGCGTAGCACTTGGTGGTGACTCAACTGATGTTTGGTTAGAAAAACTCGAAAAATTGTATATTTTGTGAAGATACTGTTTTCGTACAACTGTCAAAATAACTTGACATTTCTGCTTCTCTATTCGTAAATGTTTACTTTTTTTCACTGCCAAAATAATTAACAAAATAAACATGAAATATTACTTTTCGAAGGATTTATTGTTAACAGAGTCAATTATCAATTGATTATTCATCATAAAAAAATTTCATTTATTGAACTAATGATTGATAGTAAAGTTTGAACAATTACTTCCAACATAAATTCCCAAAGATATTTCATGTTGCTACTGAATTGTTTGAAAGAAGATGAAAAATTCAATATTTTGTTAGAAATCTCAATTTAGTCATTCAAAATACATTCTATATATTGTTACAGCGCGCTTCTTTAGATGTAAATTTCCGTATTTATTAATTTGTCACCGGAGTGACGGGCTAGGAAGATAAGTGTGTATTAGATGTGAGTCAGATAACTATTCATATTGTTGGGCATTATTAGGTGGGATTCATTACGTTTTGTGAGTTAGTGGAATACAGTTGTGTGAAGAAGATTGTCTTTAATACGTTGTTCTACCCGTAATAATTCAGAAGTGGGATAAAGAACAATTTTTAGTTATGATTAGTGACAGTGGAGTCAGTAGTGAAAGTGAATACTACAAAAGGAAATCAACGGAAATGGATGGACCACTTCGTCGTGGAAAAGGAGCAAGATGTGTTATGGGAGTCGAGGAAATCGAAGGAAATGATGCGAGTGGATCAGAACCGGAAGAAATCCTAAATACTCAGAGCAAACGTGCGAAGAGAGCAAGTACTATTGATAAATTGGTAAATAAAAAGATTAACGAAGTGATGGCCAAGCAAAACATGAACTTTGTTGATCCGGCTATTGTGGGATCAATGCATAATCCTGCCAGAAATGATATAGTTCCCACGTTCGACCCAGAAAAAAGTTATTTGACGTCTTCAAATTGGTTACACAAAATAGACCAAATCGTTTTATATGCAATCAAAGCTAGGTGGTATTGCAAAAGTGTGGTATAACTCCTAACAACTCTACAATAAAACATGGGATGAATGGAAGACTGCTATCCTTGAAGCATTCCCTTTCCACGAATATTTCATAGACAATTTGAAAAAAATGGTAGTCCACCAATAAAGATTACTATTATTCAAAATATATATTAGCGAAAAAGTGCGACATTAGTGATGTCAGTGCCGTTCCTTGCATTATCGATGGCCTTCCATTATCAATGCAGAGAGCTGCCAAATCCGGAAATTATAAAACCCCAGAAGAACTTTCTCAAGGGTTTTTAAGCAAATTGGAATCGGAAAATGGAAAAGAAAAATTCCCTACAAGATTCAGCGAGTCCTGCCACATTTGCCAAAGGCCAGGCCACATTGCAAATAGATGCTGGTTCCGCCAAGATATGAACGAGCCAGGTCCATCCAGTAACCGACCAAGAATGAGGACATGCACGAACTGCGGAAAAAATGGACATACTCGTAAGGAATGTTGGTCCTCGAAGCACGGTGCTGTCAAAACTCTCAACAGGCAAGTCACTGATAATTGTTATAATATTTCATTACCAATAAATAATATTTTGTACTGGGGATATTTGGATACTGGTAGCCAAGTAAACGGTGCGCATGCTAAACTAATAAACGAACAGAACGTTGAATTGCATGAAACTACAACATTCATAACTGGTTTTGGAAACCAGATCATATATCCTCTGAGAAAATCTGTACTCAACTTGTGTTTTGAAAATTTCAACATTGAATCTAATGTGTATTTTGTTGATGTTGATATGGGCTCCCTTGATATAATTATCGGTCAACCGGTAATCAACAATGAAAATCACGGGACAAACAGTACAGTTAAAAAAATCTGAACCGCCAAATTCTGCAAGTAGTGGAAAAGTTGAAGTTAGATTAACTGAAAACGTCGATATCAAACCAAAATCTATGCATCAAGTCAAAGTAAAAGTAGTGGTGCTGGTCAGCTTTTTATACCGTCGAAATTTCGAAATGGTTTTTCCATTTTGTCCACAGTGGCAACTCAACCCGTATTTAACATTATTGTTACTAATTTGGGGTCGAAAATCTTATCGCTCAAAAGTAACGAAATTCTAGCAAGGGGTTATAGGCTTTGCAATGTGGAGCAAGAATGTGAGTTTGAAATTATTGGTGTACAGAAAATCGAATAACATGAAATAAATATTGGCGACATTACGAAAACTCATAGGGAATTCTTGTATTTCCTACTGAATAAAATCAGAGAATCTATGTCTTGCTATGCCAGTCCAGCAATTCTGGTAAAAAAGAGAAATGGTGATTACAGAATTGCAATAGATTATAGAAGGTTAAACAACATAACGGTTGGGGATAGGTACCCATTACCGAATATTGAAGATCAAATAATTCGCTTGAAAGGCTACAAATATTTCTGCACGTTAGATATGACACAAGGTTACTACCAAATACCAGTTGCAGAAAAGTCGATTGAGAAGACGGCTTTTGTAACTTCTGACGGTCAATATGAGTTTTTGAGAATGCCTTTTGGCGTATGTAATGCCGCCGCCCTGTTTCAGAGGGCATTGCATCGCGTTTTGAGAGACTTAAGACATGATAAAGTAATTGTATACTTAGACGATATTCTTATTCCTAGCTACACTGTTGAAGGAGGCCTAAAAACACTCAAAACTATACTGAATTTGTTCTTGAAAGCAAATCTGAAACTCAACCTTAATAAATGCATTTTTTTGAAAAAAGTAATGACTTCTTGGGATACGAGATCAACGAACTCAGCATAAAACCGGGAAAACGAAAAATCAATGCGGTGTTGAATTTTCTATTTCCCAAAAATGTACATGAAGTAAGACAGTTCCTCGGTCTATGCTCATATTTCAAATAATTTATAAAAAATCATGCCAACATTGTGCAACCTATATGCCTATTACTAAAACAAAATTCCTATTGGAAATGGGGGAAATCCCAGATGGAGGCATTTCAAAAAATAATGGACTTACTCACGTCACGCCCTTTACTCAGTATTTTTGATACTGATTTAGATACTGAAGTTCACTCGGATGCGAGCAGTAAGGGCGTAGCAGGGATTTTAATGCAAATGCACCCACAGGGACTGAAACCGGTCATGTATTACAGCAGGGCTACCACCAGAGAAGAAAGTGTATACCACTCTTATGAACTAGAGACATTAGCGATTGTCGAGTCACTCAAACGTTTAAAAATTTATCTCACTGGTATCCACTTTAAAATAGTTACTGATTGTAGTGCTGTTCGATCAACGTTCCTGAAAAAGGACATTCTCCCGCAAGTAGCTCGCTGGTGGCTGTCCATACAAGACTACGATTTTGAATTAGAGCACAGACCTGAAACACAAATGCGACATGTGGATGCGCTTAGCCGAAATGAAAATAGCATCCACTGTATGAAAATTTATGAGGACGATTGGATATACTGTGTCCAAATCCATGACGAGGAAATAAACTCAATAAAGAAAAGGCTACGGCAAAAGAATCTTGCCAAGAACTAAAGAATATCTATCTAGAAAAAAATGGTCTATTATTTCATAAAACACTCGATGGCAAGAACAAACTTGTTATACCTCGGTACGCTAGATTTAATTTGATGAGAAAATATCACGATGACATTGGTCACATAGGACTTGTTAAATGCGATAAACTCATCAAAGACAAATTCTGGTTTCAAGGTATGATTAGGTTTATAAAAAAATATGTAAACGCATGCCTTGACTGTTCCTTCAAACGCGAACACTATGGAAAAAAATAGGGCTTTTTATTCCCAAATAGGAAACCATCCGAACCACTACATACTTGGCATATCGACCATTTGGGACCATTTTGTAAGAGCTGTGGCTTCTCAAATATTTTTATGGTAGTTGACTCATCTACAGAATATTTATTTGCTCATCCTACCAAAGCTACAAATTCTAAAGAAGTTATCCACCATTTGATAGATTTGTTCAGTATGTTCGGAATTCCGAAAAGAATTATATCGGAACAAGGAGAGGGTTTCAAGTCCAAACAATTTCATGCGTTCTGCTTAGAATTCAAACTCAAACACACACTGAATAGTAGGTCGTCACCAAGATCCAACGGGCAAGTGGAACGCTATAACCGCTCCCTATTGAACGCCCTGAATACAAGCATAGAAGATGAACTCGAATGGTACGAAAATATTACCCCAAGTGGTTTTGGGTATTAATAGTACTGTCAATAGCAGTACCGGATTGAGTCCACACAAACTAATGTTTGGGTTTGAAAATAACTTGCTTGGTAACCTTGGTGACGATATTGCGAAAACTGCTGATCGACAAGCAGACAGGAAAAAAGGATTGAAACGTATGAATAAACAAAGCGAACGAATGAAAAAATATTTCCAATTGAAAAGAAAACCTAGTAATAAATACACGCTCGGTAAGTTGGTACTATGGCTTGGAGCAAAAACAAACGTGAAGGAAACCAATAGAAAAACAGGAATACGTTTAGTGGTCCATACAAGATCATTAAAATATTGGGGAACGACCGCTACAAAATAGTCGCATTGAAAGGGTTAAAGGGGTACAAGAAATACAAGGCAACTGTCTCTGCTGAACAGTTGAGACCATTCATTGCGGGAATAATTACGG
This sequence comes from Chrysolina americana, assembly GCA_958502065.1. NCBI lineage: Eukaryota > Metazoa > Arthropoda > Insecta > Coleoptera > Chrysomelidae > Chrysolina > Chrysolina americana. Next base: position 28,377,268 of record OY293421.1, read on the forward strand.
AATCTGAAGACTCCAATTCAAAACTAAACAGCACCGATGAACTTATTGATTTATTGGAGGGTTGAGATTTACTTAAAAATTTACTAACACTTAAGGCCTGTTAGAAGGCAAATGAATAAATAAAAACCAGACCTGCTAGAAGGCAACCAAGAGACCTGTTAGAAGGGAATTAACGACAAAGTAGTTAACAAGGCTTGAGCGAATGTCAAAATGTCAAACACTGTTCAATATTTAAACGGAATTCAAATACTACCGTATTTCTCTCATTACAGGCAACCACGATACCCATACCCTAAAGGACGAAAGGAACACAAAACATCCTATAAAACATTTCGCGAGGACGCTTCATGAACAGGATGGCCGAATGTTAAAGTGCGCTTCTTTAGACGTAACTTTCCGTATTTATTGATTTGTCACCGGAGTGACGGGCTAGGAAGATAAGTGTGTATCAGATGTGAGTCAGATGATTATTCATATTGTTGGGAATTATTAGGTTTTGTGAGTTGGTGTGAAGAAGATTGTCTTTGAATACCTAGTTCTACCCGCAATAATATGCTCCTGCTACGGAGGCAGATTTCCAGCCACCGTGACGTTTTATGGATGTAATGTTGTCCCCTGCATTGTCCAGAAGAGAAACAGTGACCTTTGTAGCTCTTATACATGTCTTTTCCAAGCCATTTTGCAATCAAGCTGGAAATTTATACTATTTTATTTGTCCTCACATGTTGGTTTATACACTTTCCTTTCGAATATTTCAAAAATAATCTTTTACTTTTTGTATGGGGCTCTATACTTGCGGTATACCTCAATATAATCAGAATATGAAACAGTAAACGTTCTTGCGCAATAGGTCTTCATATCAGGTATTTTAATAAACACTATAGATCCAGCATCTTCATTGGCATCAATAGTTATATGTAATAATTCTTCACAGCAACAAGCACCGCTGATACCCAAGATTAGGACAACCTACAAATAAAAAATATTGAAACTACTACTAATCTTACAAAATTATTATTATATCTTTACCTCATGAAGTTAATTTGTTCGTTCCTTTGATAAAACTTCAGATCTCTCTCTTCGGTAGCCGTCGCTTTTGTTCTCAATGACCTATTTTGAAAACTTTCTCATTTTGAAAACTTCCTCATATCAATATTTTCCTTAACATTGAATGTACTTTTCAACATTGAGTAGAAATCCCATAATGTAGGAGGTTTTATAATTTTTGATTTTTTCTCAAAATAGCATATGAGCACATTTTCAGAAACCTTTTTTACATGATTTTTGTCTCACCATTTACGAAATTGGTCAAATATTTTCTCATATACTGAGTTGGATTTAGCCGGTAACATATACTAGATACTATTGCATTTGCTTCCTCAGATATGTCTGATGGGGTATCGCTACCACTATCATAATCAATATCCATCTTCTTGAATATATCTTGAAATTGAAGCAACTATGAGCAAACACAGTCAAACACGCGTAGGGCCAACAAACCGTTTCTATAGTAACGACACAGAAAGGACACTGGATGCTGTGAAGTTGTATTGGAAATATTGATAACATCAAGGATAACATGTATAGAAAAGAGAAGTACCTATTATTTAGTTATTTTGTACTTATTTTTTTTTCAGACAGGAAAAATTGTTGAATACGATTTTACCGAAAATATTGATTAATATTTTCAAGACAACAGTCGTTTAAAGCGATAACTTATCGGAACAAAAACCACGTCAAGATGTATTGAAAAGTATTAATTTTTAATATATTTCAGACGATGTAACTTCATTTAACAGTTGTACAAAAAATGTTTTTTGTATTTCGTGTAATGATTGTTTTCAAGTCATATTCGCGAGAATTTCCTGGCTTCGACCTGCAGTGTCGGCCAAAAATTAACATTCTCATGTGCCATAAAAAAACACTCTTTTAACACACTTAATACAAAAATAACTATTTTTTCGTGAGTTGAGAATTTGTTCACAAGCGAGCGAAGTAAAGTTCGTTTGCTGATTCAAGTGTCAAGTAGTGACTTCAACTGTCATTAATGTCAAAAATCCATCAAATTGCTTTTAGTATATTCCAATCTGGTCGCATGATAATGTTCATTTGCTTCATTTTCATCTCTAGAGTGAAAAACTATCACTTTCATGTATAGGGTATCCTATTGAAAAATCATCCTTTTTAAATACATATAAATGAGTAGAAAAACCTATAACTGCATTATCCCCTGTAGAAAGTGTAATCCAAGCAAACATTCGGCACCAGAATTAACATCATGCTGTCTTTGAAAAGAATGTATGCAAAGGATAAGTTCATCTGAGTATATAGGCCGCTAATACTTCTGCTAGACACAAACAATTCAACAAACGTCATCAGCGGTAAACATTAGTAACGAAGAGCCCATGCAGTTACCTTAGATAAATAATTTAATTTTATGCATATTGATAATGGAACGCAATTAGTAAATATAACAAGTCGATTTAGTGTGGCTTTGGAACGAATGTGAGAAAAAAAATAATATAGTTCACATGGCAGAAAAGCAGATTTATTGTCACTGATTTCATAGCCTCGGCGTGCCTTGGCTATGAAACAACAGCCACGGCATTGAATCTTGTGCTTTTATGCATAGTAAAACAAATAATTATTTATGACAACTGATCGATTCTTTGGATAATTCTTTTTTCATAATAAAAAGACGAATTATTCATTCCAAAAACAGGTTTCTGTGTTTTATGAATGATTTGGACATTAACAAAAAGTAAACGTAACAGTGGCTATACCTTCCGAGACCGTTGAACCCAAGAAAAAAAAACATTCATCGTCATAAGGTTTCCGACAGATTGAAGCTCCGATACCTATGATGCTAAGGTGCATTTTCATGATGCCTTGGTACTGGTAGTTTTTTTAAATGAAACTGACAACTCTGGAGTATGCTTCGAGAACAAATACGCTTACTTTTCTGGAAAACCTTTGAGAAGTTTGTCCTTCAGAGCATATTATAATGGAAGATGTTATTCTCACATATCATAAATCTTTCCATGCCCAATAGTTTCATCAAAAATGACCGAATTCAGTTTTTTCACCACCTCGCAGTAACTTCGTATGTCAGCGATTCTACACCCTTAACAAAGAATGAATTTATTGGTTAGGAAAATAATATCAGAATACAACCCAGAAGTTTGAAAATACAACAATACACAACATATTTTCCTCAGTTTTCATTGAGTCCACTAAAAACTACAGGAATTTTCATTTTGTGCACACTCAAGGGCAAAACTAAATCAGTATTTGTTGCTTATTGAAATAAGTTAATGTTACTACAGTCATAGGAGTCGTCTAGGGTCCGGTATAGTTTTGATTCACAATAAAGAAATATGAATGCTTTCATTAACCCACAATTTCGAAATTTGTTGAAAAACATGATTTCAGAAGAAATCAAGAAGTTTCAAACTTTCCATTCATCTTCTAGATGAATTATTCAATTTGTTTTGATTCAAGCTCTATATAGAGAAATATAAACTGGTTATTAAATGAAACCCTTATTGTGTCTAATTTAGGGCCACTATCAAGACGACTAGACTGTCCAATCTGGTTTGGCATGTGCCAGCACGAATTAACAGCCTGTTCCCAAATGGGACCCTTGATATTTGGCCTTTATGACATTGCCGACAGGCACGTGACGCTCTATTACCGGAATGATTCCCAAACGGGACCCTCGCTATTCATGTGGTTAGCAGGTAACAGACTCCTTGTTTGAATGACACACTTGTCAACCAGTTTGTTATTCTGTTCCTATGAGGAATTAAAAGGCACCGACTCATTGGCTATAAATGCCAAAAAGACGGTAGAAACGATTCGATATTTATGAATACGATACACTTGCGACAAGATTAACTGGGTTGAGGGTGATAGGTTGATAAGATGCTTTTTTTACTTTCTTGCTAAAATTTTTGAATTTGGGCACTGATAAACAGGACTCTTGACCACAGGAAAAGAGAATATTTTGAGGCCTAAAATCACTTTCTTCTTTGAAGAATGGAAGTTGGTTGAGGCAAGAATATTTCAACTTCAATAATGAACACTATTCTTTCATTAATGAGATCCTTTAACACCTGTGAGCGTTGATCCTCTTGACCCAAGAGGTTTCATGTTTGATCAGGATGAAAACATCTATCAATTATTTGGTATTTTTCTATGAAACCTCAACACTTTTCATTGAAATATATATGTATTTCATAAGAAATAATAAAATGCTCATAAAAATAACATTTATTAAATAAATAAATACTTAATTTTCAACAATATCAATTTCAACAAGGGAACAAAAATTAAATTTATTATAACATTAACTTCACATACAATCATATTAAGATTAGCAAACATTTTCAAATGTTCGTTATTCATATGACCATACTTGTTGATGAAATGAATAACTACCAACTCTGCCAATCTGTCTCTATCGGTGTTATTAAGGTTGCTAGAACTGGTTTTCGTCAAAAGACCTTGTCCTAAAAGGTAATTTCTTAGGTTTCAGAAGTCCTTTTTTGAGACAAATTCGATCCGCAATTATACACTTCCGTCAGTGCATTGATTTCATTCTCGTCTATACTGGACCGAATTTCTAGTTCTGTTTAATTTCATTCTAAAAAATAAAATAATTTTAGAAAATAATAGAAATAATGAATCATGTCGTACCTATGGAACCTATTCTACTGAATGAAATCAAATTTTTAAAGATGGAGAAACGGGATTTGGAGTTGACATATTCTTGAAATAATAAGAGACAGGTATTTGAAACAAATATTTTTGTTTCAAGATTATCTGCATTGGAGGTTGAATACAAAATGTGGACGTTGCATGCACTTGGTAATAAAAATATGCCATGAAGACAATTTTACTTAGATATTTCGCATGAATTGTTCGGAAAGGAGTTGGATTTGGCGTATTGGGAATATCAATAATTATTGATGAATATGGTTAACTACCTCTTTGTTGTGAATTTTAACGCACGAAGTTCATAACAATGGTCAATTGAAAAGAAAATAATGCATTAACAACTACGAACAATTGAGGTATAATGGCTATATGTGAGAATAGTTTTGTAATATTAATTTTATACCTACGTATTCAATGAAAACCATTAGCAGTGATGCACAACAATGCGATCAAATACAGAAAAAAAGGATTTTCGCCATTATACACACAACAATTGAAAACGAAAATATTTTCAACTCACCTTCACAACTGGCCCATAAAAGATCTGAATTCCAATTCTGCAGGAATAATTCAACCTCCATATTGCACTTCCTTAGTGGCATATCTGCACACAAAACCACTGAATACTATGACGAATATACACTGGCGGATCTAGGGAGTTTTCAGGGGGGGCTATGAGTTGATACATTTTTTTCCAATGGGGGGGTTAATTCGTGACGCAGAAGTGACAGAAAATAGGAAAGCGTCGCAGGTGACTTTTATTTTGTTCAAGGTCAGAGGCCTTTGAATTGATAGTTACATTTGTCAGCGGGGTATCATAAAGGTGGGAAAAAAGGATGTCAAATTCAGTTTGTTTTATTTGATATGAAAAGAGAAAAAATTATTTAACGATATCAACAGATGCATTCTGAAACTAAATACATTTTACTTTAACATATATAGGTAAATGTTAATTTTGATTGAAACACTGAATTTTCCTCGATTGTGTGTTTACCTCCATTACCCCCTTAATTTACGCGACTGTAACCGATAAAAAGACAACTACCTAATTGGTTTTGAATATTACCGCTCACCGCCACCGCTCACGGCTTACCGCTGATGGTAAGATGCATTTTATTGAAGCCCAGTCCCCGAAAGTAATTATTTTTCTTCTGTCGTAATCTGTTTTGCCGCCCTTTGATTTGGCCGCCTGTATTCTTTTCACACGATGAATGACTCCTATGAAATTCAAAAACGTGTTGATTTGGGATGTTTGAGTGTTTGAGGAAACATTCAATACTAAAAACACAAACACGAATAATTTTGGTTTGTATAACATGTGTTTTGTTCTTGTTAAAAATCAATCCTGGTTCATTTGCATATCCACACTGGTCTAAGGGTGGCCATGGCGACTATAACAACTTTGATTTTCGAACACAACCCCTCGAACAGTCAGTCAAACGGAATAAAATTACAAGATGGTGGTGCCGGTAGCAGTTCTCGCTTTCGCGTGGGTTCGCAGGGTTTCGCGAGCACCCGCTATGGCTTGAGTTAATTGGTTGACTGTATCACGTGCTTCCTCCAGATTTTTGCCAAAGAATTATATTTTTGAATCAAGAGGAACATGTTCTGCACATGAGTCAATGTTGGTGTTCTCTGGGTTAAAGAGGTAGAATGTTTTTCTGCAATCAATTCCATTCCAAGAGCATTTAGGTGAAGAAGCAATTAGCTCAATAAGTTTCAAATAATAGTATATTCATCAATTAAAAATAATCATTCGTCTCAGGAGAGTATTTTGTTCAAGAGTTTGTATATATCATAATTGAAGATATCCTTTTTATCTGTGCAGAGGCGCCCATCATCATTCATTCTTTAAGAAGTAAAACGTGGAAACATATTTATTCCGAAGTCTATATATAGCGTTCTTTTCTATGTACCTACCTACATTTGATTTCAATCAAAATTCAAACATATTGTTGATACTGATACGTTTAATCGGTTATTGAGTTCTTTCCTTCGTGCTGTGTGAAATGGGTGAGCTAAGGAAAATGAAAATGCAGAAACAACAAAAAGGTGGGTTGTTTTTTTTCCGTTACGAATTTCCCAGGAAGGCCCTGTTTCCGGAGCCCCGACACTTCCGAAGGGCGCGCTGGATTATTTATACCAATAACCACTCCTTAAGTGACTATTGGATCGAGAATCATGTGCCCTGGGCAGGCGGAGTGAACCTTCTGAATTCGTCCGGCTAGGATTTCTGCAAGCCCGTAAGATTTTCAAGTTTGAGACCAGTGTGTCCATCATTCCACCAAGGACCCCTATTATCAGAACCACTATCTTGACATAATGGTTTGGATAAAGCCTGCGGAGTTCAAAGAGTAAATCTCGATATTCAGTCCGTTTTTCCTCTTCTTTTCGGACGATGTTTGCTTCAGCAGGAGCTGAAAACTCAATGACGAAAATCGTTCTACGTTAATGGTCGAGGAGGACTACATCAGGCTTATTGACTTGTATTTTCCTGAGGTTGGGAAATGAGTAGTTCCAATAGGTTCGGCACTCCTCATTCTCCAGAACGGACTCAATATCCCCCGGTACATAAGGCAACAATGGTGTCTCGTCTACACCGAACGGGTGTCGTAGATGGTACTATAACACTCGTAGCGCCGCGTTATTGCTGTGAATATAGGCTGAGACCGCCTAAGCTGGACAAGCTGACAGCAAATGCATTATGGTCTTAGCTGCCCCACGACACGCTCTGCAGCTAGTGTCAGAGACCTCTATGCCCATCACGCGACTACGGAAGACGAGGGTTTTGAAGACACAATCCTGGCAGGCCATTATGAATCCCTCGGTTTCCGACTTCAGCCCACATGACCTGAGAAAAGCGAAGGTCAGGTTTCTGGATAAGCCAAGGTCTTCAATGTTCTTGAAGAAGACCCCAGGCATTGGCTTATCCTTATGTAGCTTTGACGTGGGCTTTCTGCTGAACGGGTTCCTACTCGGTGACAGAGTTTGAGTTCGTCCGTTCATTGTCGAATACGAGACCGAGTTCATCGGCTGCACGGATTCCTGACTTGAATAGAAATGCTCTAATCCCTGCTTTTTTTATGATCGCATACCAAGCAGTGAAAAAGGGATCAGAACTCCTAAGGACTTTGCAGACTCCATCCAGACACTCCAAACACAAAAGTCCACGGCCTCCCCATTGCTTTAAGGTAACACCACTCGTCCTAGCGGACTCGTGATGTTACCAAGCAATTTGATCTTGTTGATTTCCGACAGAATTACTATCGATAGTATTGGTATTACCCCCGAAGGTTTATCTGCCGTATGCATGAACTCCATATCACTGTTTCCGGATCTGAGAGCTCTTGGCTTTCTTAATTCAACTTTGTTTATAAACGAAGTCCACCATTTGGCTTATCGGTATTACCATCAGCCGTATTTTTCCATAGGAAAACCTTCTGAGGTCCATTACAAAAGTGCCTCTCAAAAACGTGAACTCCTGTTTTGCGTCTAGAACCATTTCTCTACCCATCAAAAGATTATGATTTTATAATTCACATATTCAACCTGTATTTCCATGTATGGATTGCCGCCCCTTATCACACTGAAAGTCTCAGATTATGTGCAAACAAGAGCCATTCGTCTTGTCAGTTATGCTTCGCTTACTATCCCTTTCACTTCTTCAGAATAGTACAAAACAGAAAGGATGGCTACCTATCTGTCCTTGTTTCAGAGATATTTTCATAGACAATGCTCTGCTGATATTCCATCAATCGTTCCACCGTTAGCGGTCCCATCAAGATTGACCCGCTGACCTCAGTCTTCACATCCCCTTGTCACTTTGGATACATACCGAACATTTCTTTCCCATGGCTTGCTTTTTCAATTGCCTCGGGAGGTGTTTCCTGGGGTATACAGCCTGCAAGAATTTAGGAACAATCTTTTTTTCAGCTCTCACGATGTTCTCTTAAAATTAAGAGATTTTCGTTTTCGATAGACTCAGATAGTTGGTTCACTACGAATGATTATTCAGCTGTAATCTGGCCTTATTAAAATTTCAACTTATGAAGCAAGAAAATATTCAATAGCTACAAACTTATCTTCAGCTTGTATTATTGTTCTGAAACTAGAGTTCTTCATACATTTAGAACTACCTATTTCAAACGGCTATAGTTTCGGCAACTTACTCCTCACATATTTGTGCATAACACTAGGGAACGGTACATAAAGTTTTATGATGCTTACGTATCGTTTCTACAGCAGTTAATGCTATCAGACTCCTTAGAGATATAATTAAAGTCTGTCGCCAGCTAACGAAGCTGAACATACACATTCATCACGTCACTAAGCCCCCTTCTCCACCCACAGACCGCCTATAGTCGTTGCTGTCTTCTATGCCCGTATAATTATATACGGTGTGTTTACTCAATGAGATTAGATAATCAGACGATGCTTCGATTAAAATCCAGTCAGAGGTTCAATGTTGTTTTTAACTGGTTGAGGTAAACAAAAGAAAATTTGCCTTTGGAAAATCACCGAACAGCACAGCTGTGATCTGAATGTGCATTGCGTTTGGACTGTGAAAGTCGTGAAGTATCATTTTAAGGGATGTGCTTCACACATGATGAAAAAAATTCACTTGAAATGCCATTTCAAAAACAAGCTTCAATTTATCAAGTATTGATTTAAATAAATCCATTTTCTTTACTAGTTTATAATCTTTCATCAAGTAGTTAGTGTCGTCGACAATTCATAAAACGATGTGGGCTTCATATTGAAGTCGACACAATGATGAAGTGCTTTTGAATCCTAGAGATGGCGCTAGATATATATTTACTTCAGTGCTAGCCTTCGCTTATGGGTGTGTAGTGCCACATGAATATACATTTTTGCAAGACCTCATTAGCCATAGTTCTGGAAATTCAGGACAGAAACTTCTTTCTTCTTTTAAAAAATTATGTAACTTTATTTTAACTGGTAGGGTCTCTCAAGAAATTTATTTTATACTTTTTGGTGCATCACTGTGTGCTCTTCGGAAAAAGGATGGAGGAGTAAGACCGATTGCTGTTGGTACCTTTTATCGTCGTTTGGTAGCTAAACTCTGTTGTATGAGGATCAAAGATGAACTAGGATCGATGTTACGCCCACTACAGTTTGGTTTCGGTACTGCAGGTGGATGTGAAGCTGTTGCTCATGCTGCTCGCAGATATATTAATTTTCATCCAAAACCCGATTCAAAAATTTTCCTCAAAATAGATTTTTAAAATGCCTTCAACACGATTGAAAGGAACATTATGCTTCGGAAGTTTAAAGATTCGTTTCCAGTATTATATCCATTCTTGAGTCAATGTTATAAAACAGCTTCCTATTTGAGTTTTGGAGAACATCTGATTCTGTCTGAAAGAGGTGTTCAACAAGGTGTTCAACAAGGTGTTCAACAAGGTGATCCCTTGGGTCCAGCTCTTTTTTGTCTCGCCATCGACGAACTCACTAGAAGTTAATCCTCTGATTTTAATTGTTAGTATTTGGACGATGGCTCAATGGCTGGCGATGAAAACTTTGTGTCAAAGGATTTTGAAAAAATCATTAATTATTCAAAATATCTTGGACTTTAACTGAATTTTGATAAATACAAGCTGATCTCTCTTTCAACTTCGAATAATATTTCCGAATCCATCATTTTGAAATTGGCTCCTGGTATAAGAATTTTGGCTAAGTCTTAATGGAGTCTCCTGGGTGCGCTCCTTTCTAAAGATTCACTTTCAAAACATCTTCGAGAAAAATGTGAATCACTCCAATTGCTTACAACTAGATTGGAGGCACTTCCCAAACACGTCGCATTTTTTCTTTCGAAAAATTGTTTGGCAATTCCAAAACTAAAGTATGCCCTCAGATGTTCCCCCACTTGGTCAGAGCTCGACGAACTTGATAATTTACTCCGTAACACGACGGAATATATTACAAACAATTATTTCAATAATGATTCATGGCTCCAAGCAACGCTTCCTGTAAACCTTGGCGGACTAGGGCTACGTTCGGCTCCTTCCTTAGCGTTACCTGCTCTTCTGTCGTCAGTCAATACTGTTTCTGTTCTTATCGATACCATCCTTCCTTCTATATTTACCAATATCAAATACGATTTTTATGCTGAAGGTGAATCACTCTGGCATGCCGCAACTAATACTGACCCTCCTAGAGATAAAAGGAATATAACTGATAAACTTCTGAAATCTACAAGTAATGATCAAGGAGTCGGGTGCTTGGCTGAATGCTTTACCTGTTGCATCTCTTGGAACGTTATTAGACGATGAATCTTTCAGAATAGCAGTGGGGCTTAGGATGGGTTCATCTATTTGTGTGCCTTATACTTGTATTTGTGGTGTAGTTGATGAGAAAGGTGTGCAGAAGAAGTGCATGGCGTACATCACGACATTACCAGGTGAAGGACATATTGAAACGGGCCATGGTGTCAGCGGATGTTCCTGCAATTTTGGAACCCTTAGGAACAAGTCGAGATGATGGTAAATGATCAGATGGTATGTCTCTTATACCCTGGAAATACGGTAAACCTGTGGTATGGGACTTCACTTGTGTTGACACGGTGGCGGCTTCCCATCTAGCCAAAAGTACGAAGTCTGCTGGAACTGCAGCTTTATCTGGCGAAAAATTGAAATGAAATAAATACCAAAATCTTATTTGTTTCATCCAGTAGCGGTTGAAACTTTTGGTGTTTATGGCCCGGAATATCTGTTATCTGTTCATGAACTCTGAAGGACATTGGGCCAAGCAACGAAAGATAACCGTTCTACCACTTTTTTGATAGAAAGAATTAGTATTGCTATTCAACGTGGTACTGCTGCTTCGGTTCTTGGAACTATTCCTCCATCGCATAATTTTAATGAGATCATGCATGGCCCTCATTTCAGTACGGAACTAAAATCTCTTCGAGAAAATCCAAGAGCTGTGCATTATCATCAGTCTCCTATCAAGGTTAATTCGCAAGTGATTGATCCACCTTCTTCTGTTTCAGTGAGGTCAATGGACATTGGTCATTCCTGCACCCCCATATATGAGTTACATTCCTCGTGATTCTGGTTCCCTTTCAGCGGAAGAACTTCATCAAGCAAGAGCCGAATCGATCCCTCTACATAACCCTTCTTCACTTGGAAGGATTGATTGCAGCTTGCGAGATGGATACGATGCAGAATCTAACAAACTTCCTTACAAATCAGTAGAGAGTTGTCCTGAAAATTTTATGAAGAAAATTGAATTAGATAATTTGGGAAACCCTTGCTACATGAATAATGTTATTCATGACGAAGAATTTCAAGAACGAGATTTTAAAAATGAACGAGAACGTTTCCTACTTATTCGCCAATCTAAAATCCCTGTTTATGAAATTGCAGTTCTGCAAGAATTCAGCATCTTTCCCACCAATCGATTTCCTGGAGTCTTTGAAGTCTACTAGATACTCGTTAGGATAACAAGAGGATTGTTCCGAATTCTTAGGATTCTTATTGAATACTCTTCGTGAGCAGGAAAATAAAAACATCAGTAGTATTGACCGTTCTGGATCAAATAATTCCGTACAGCTTATCTCGTCTTGTGTTTCTAGAGAAAAATCCTCACTAGTTCATTGTAGTACATGTTTGAGAGGCAGTAAAAAAATATGTGACTTTCTGAAACTTCAACTAGCATTTACTGAAATGTCTGATAACCAGTCCGTGCAATGTTTACTATTTCATCATCTGAAAATAGAACTTTTAACTGGTGATGATCAACTGTATTGTCCAATATGCGCCAATCTAACTAATAATTATAAGACAATGAGTATAGTCGAGGCACCAGTCAATCTAATAATTACACTGATGCTCTTCAAACATGACTCTGGCGGAAGCACCGAACTCATACGAAGATTCGAAATAAATGAACACCTCAATCTAGCAGACCACAATTATAATCTGTATGCAATTATTGTTCAGGCGTTGAATGTGGCCATTATTACGCATTGGCAAAAGATAAAACGGACTGGTTCAAGTTTGATGAAAGTTGTACTACCAAATACTCAGACGATATCTTGGGTTTATTGGATCCTCTGGAGACACCCTACTATTTTATGAGAGAGAGGACATTGGCAGATCAAGATCTTCAGATGATGTGGTGCTGCAGGTGTTTCCGGGTTTTCTTGCAGCTGAAAATGTAAATGCGCCACTGGAATCAATCAAGTCGCCCCGTAGCGTCAATTAATTTTTGTTGTTTTATATTTATTGAATACTTTTCTGTTACTTTGAAAATAAGTTTCGAACAAAAAGATGTACTGTTTCAGTAATGTGAATTTTTCTAAGATTGTACCAATTAAAAATACCAATGGTTTGTCAGTTTTTAATGTCAATTTTGATGGGATAAAGAATACATGAATCAAGAAGTACTATTTCGGCATTAAATTGATGGATTGATGGATCATCATGAAAAATGAGAAAAAAACTTCCTATGTACTACTTGTATTTGTAACACAAATGTTACTGCAATTAATTTCATCCTATCTGGACACTACTGAGAAAAGTCTGATGAAATTTCAAAATTGTAGAAATTCCAGAGGGTTCGAGCTGAATTTCGAAAACGGCGTCCTACGTGTCAATGGGAAAGAGTTGGTGCTTCATGAAAGAAGCGAAGATATGATTCGTGCCCGGTTGGCTGAAGATGTAAGCGTACCTGAGAGTGCTGAAACCATTCTGGAGGCTCGCCTGGATGATACCGCAAAAAGTTGAAACGTGGTAATGTTCGAGCCTAAGCTCCACGATGAGTAAATTGGACGAGAAATCGCAACAGATAAAACCTTGTTACTTGTTGATGAATTTGTGCCGGTAAAGGCTGAAACACAATAGAAGTTTTATGTTTTTAGTTTTAACTTTCATAATTTTGGATATTTTTTTAACGCGAAACTATCATTGCCATTATTATTCTGATCACGCATCATAAACAATCTTGTTGGTAAAATTCCAACTTCATTTTTGAAGACTGTTATGCATCTTGTTTTATTTTAAAAATTGATATCCAAAATGCCAAAACTTACAACTCATTACATAAAACATCCATTGTGTCTACGACTTAAGGGTAATGAATGTCAATTATTACTTGGTGACTTTAAAGAAAGGATTAGATTTGGGTGCTCGTCAATTTTCTCTGTGTACGCGGCACCGTTAGCCAATCCAACAACTTGCCAGCGGAATTAGGAAAGCTGGTTGTCACCTCTTACAAGTTCATAGAACATGCGCAATAGCCCAAACTGTCAGGAAGTTAAATGAAAGGTCAGCTGAAAGACCTCCGCTCGCTTAGTAGGAAGAAGCTGACAAAATACTGAGCGTCATGGAGAAAAAGGTTATCAAACCATCCGAAAGTCTCTGGACCTCTCCAGTCGCATTGTTGAAGAAATATAGATCAACACGCGTTTACTTAGATTATCGTCAACTGATCAACCTGACAAAAAAGGACAGGTACTCTCTTCCGAGGATAGACGAAGCCCTAGACACTTTAAACTAGTCTACGATTTTCTCGACCCTTTATTTGAACAGTGGATATTGGCAGGTAGAATTGACTTAAGAAAATCGAAAAAAAAAAAAACAGCTTTCACCGTGGGCTTGGGATTATGGCAGTTCACAGTAGTTATGCCATTCGGGCTCTGCAATGCTCCAGCCACCTTTGAGAGATTAACGAAGACTGTTATGAAAGGACTGCCATGGAAGACCAATGAACATTTGCATTCTGTTTTATCGCCGCGTCGTCAAAAGCCTACTGGTTGAAAGTGTGCGTTTCAAAGTCTACATGAAAAAGCATAAAAGCTTTGTATTTCAAGATCTAGCAAAACATCAAGTGTGCTACATTTTTGGATTGATAATTTTAAGCTCTATTGAAAAATTTGTCTCATTTAAGAATCATATTTTTCCATCAATAACTATGGATATATTATTGGAAAAAATGAGTTACACTATTGAATTCTACGTAAAAGGTGTTCTGGAAATGTATTCATAGAAAAAAGAAATTTTTGACAGGAAATAAGTTATATCAACTTTTCGAAAATACATACATTTTCGAAAAGTTTTCATATATCTAGTTTGAGAAAAGGAATTTCCCTTCAAAAGTATCCAATTTGGCCCACTCTGTACTATAGACTATGCCATTTTCGATATGAGGTTAGTCGTTGCGAGGGGGTTAGATATCGGCCATTGAAACTACTGCTTGCACCCGGCCAGTTTCAAATCCTAAGAATATGAAAATTTCTCAATTTCATAGGGAACGATAGACCGCCACATGCCTTGTTTCAGGAAGTAATCGGGATGTGAGTGGTCTAGATGCCAATCCCGACGTCTGGTACTTGCTGGGAATGCAAACCGACCACCCGGGATGGTGCTGTAGGTTTTCCGGGTTTTCCTACAGGTGGAAAGTTAAAACTCCACCAAAAATCAGTGAGTGGCCCCGTAACGCCACTGCAAATAATGATGATAATAGCCGCCCTCTACTTGCACAGCCTATGCCTTTTGGTACTCTCTGTGAGTATTTATGAGGGAGTATTAACATCATTATTATTATATCTTCTTTATTAAAGATGAACTCGGTTTGTATACCACTATATTCATGTGATAACCTGAAGAAATAAGTTCATGATGCCAAAATTGAACTTAGGAGTGAAGAGTTTAGCCTAGTGAAAATCCGTGTTATGATAATTCTCTGACAAATTCGTCAACTCTATCATACCCTGCTATTCCATAGAACGAATATATGCACTGTTGATGAAGAAATCGGAACTCTACTTCATGAATTGTTTTTGGAAAAAAGTTATGGAAAAATTATTAGTTAATTATTATTGTTGATGCAAAATAGTTTATTCACTATCTTGATATTTCAGATAACACAAAGAATTTATATTTTTATGTGTATGTTGATGAATTCGATGATCACTTGCAAAATGATGAAATAACGGAACAACTGAAAACAAGCCCTTTAGTACGTCTCAGAGTAATTCAATTCATCACAACGTTTACGTATGCATGTATATATGTTCGGATACCGATCTTTGTACAATACAATACAAATTAACACATAATCGATATATCAACACCATCAGCTGATTATTCTATAATTGAACATAATGAGGTGTTAATGAGACCTGGCCTAATCTGCAACTATGATCGGCTTGTTATATTGTTTCCCATGGTTAGTACGATACATACCACCATCCCAGAGTGTTTGCTCCTGTCTGAGTTTGTGTAGTTGAGTAACGCCTAAATCAAAGATCGTATGATGAAGGAACTCAGGAGTTGACTTTTAGATGAGACTCTAGATGATCAAAAAATCAAATCAGTGAAAAAAGCCCGTGGTGTAGATTTTCTGTGATAATGTGAAGATGAGTATTTGAAAGGATTCATTGGATAGCGTGGTTGTCAAAACAATTTGAAATATATAACTTTCTCTTCATGTAATGACTTCGATTTGAATTGTGGAGAATTGATTTTTTTGTATTAAATGTTTTCAGGGGTGATGGTGGTCGTGATAGTAGTTTAGATAGAGTGTTCGCTTCTCAACCAAATTAGGGGCGTGGGTTAAAATCCCAGCGCTGTCACCGGCCTCGTGCATGGCATCACACGTTAAAAGGTAAAGGCCTCGTCTTGTCTAGCTCGCACATGTACCTTGAAGACTTCTTGCTCGTGAGGGTGCAGCCGGTTAATGAAAATAACAATTTTAACAAACAAACTAGACAACAATTCAATTTTGTAAAATCAAAAAATACCTGTCTCTCCACACAGATACAGGTATTAGTACGCGAGCACTCGTACAAAATCTGGTGTGATAACCTGCAAGTTGTAACATTGTATGCTGTTTAATTGTGCCAAATCTGACAAGATGTCGCAAAGAGGAAACCTTGAAAGTGTAAAGTTTTCCTTTGTCGTCAAATCGACATCTATGGAGCGTTGGACTGCTGAAGATCCTTATTAATTTTGTCGGACGATGATGCCATTGAAAATTTCATTTAATTTTTGTATTTTTCTAGAAAAATCAGATTACTGCCTGTCGCCAACCTAAGTAGTAATAACGACACGATTAGACTGGGGGATAACCTAGAAGTACCGAACATTTTTGTCTGATTTTTAGAGGAGAATACAATAGTTAAATGAGATTTTCAATGGCACCATTGTCCGACAAAATTAATAAGGATCTTCAGCAGTCCGACGCTCAAAAAATGTCAATTTGGCGACAAAGTAAAACTCACCACTCCTCGATCGGTTTTTGAAGACTATGCTTGAAGATCCAATCTGCTGAAAATGTTGATCGATCAGTGTGGGCTGGAAAGTTTTATTGATCCCTTTAAATTTTTGGTCGTTGCTGGACGGTCGCGGACGTTCCGTCCTGATCGATCAGTGTGATTTCTAGCTAATGTGAACTTTTCTATATCTCATATATGATGAATGATAAATGATGTATCATCCTGTATCTGGTATTGTATTGATCTAGGTAGTTCAGATTATGATAACATAGGAGAGGAATAAATAAATAAAGGGTATTCAATTATTACTGTCAAATAGATTTCAGTCAAAAATCAATAAAATTTAAAAACTGATTATTCTCGTCATTCTATTATATCACACTGATATGATTACAACACAATGATTTTTTATTTTAATTTAATTTTTTAGGAAAAAAATTGAATGTTCCAGAAATAGATTGCATGAATATCTGAACGTACTTTTCATTTCTGTACAACTTTTCCCCATAACACTTATCGACATTGATGAAATAGAGGTGCTTTACTGTTGTATGGAATTCATAGTTTTCAGAAAACCTCGTATACAGCAGAAAAAAATTTACATCTTATGGTTGCATTTCAGGTTTTAGATCATGTAGAACTTGTTAACTTGTTTCGTAAATTCAATAATGAAAAAGTTACCCATATGCTGCGAACGCACTGATGATTATAATATAATAATTAATAATTTATTTGCTAAAAACACAACATAACAGTAACCAATAAAATATATTTGAATAATAGCAAATAAAATTGAGAAACCATATAAGGTGAAACCTTGTGAATGGGTTTACCACTTATAAATAATATATTCTATTAAACATGCATATTATTATGTAAACAATAATAATACACATCATTTTGGAAATATTTACAGATACATTCAATATATTCAATACAGTTAAAATAAAACAGAATATTTCAGCCATTGACTGTTTTAGATTTTATCATTTATATAAAAACTATTTTGCAACAAAACTAGGGTAAACTGAAATATTATTGGGTTAGATTGTCGAACTGTATTACGCCTCATATGAATTATCCGTGGAGGCATTGGTGAAGTAATAAATATATTTTGTTTGTGATAAATAAGGTTCCTTATATATTCAACTTGAAAGTTTTCATTTATATTTTTGTTGGAAACATGTGAAAAACCTGATTGAGGGATAAATTCAAAAGCCATTTGTTCAATTTTCTGTTTTGTAGGCTTTTCAGGTGGGGACTTTTTGGTAAATTATCGGGCTAGGGTAGAAGGTAGAAGGTGGAAGAGAAATCTTCGATTTTTTGCCGCTCCAACCTTTGGTATTCTGGTGGTTTGATTTTTGAACAACAAAAATTTCAATTTCAATGATTTTGTCGTTAATACTTTTTCTAATTTTATTTATGGTGGTAAGTTATTAATAGATATTACAAAGGCAATGAAGTGAGTTTTAGAAAAATTATCGTCAGTAATTTACTATCGAACTAATGTAATAAAGTTACCAAATCTCTTCCACCTGTGGTTTTCGTTCCAGTCACGCCTCGATATTGAAGTGTTGTGTCGTCGGTAAAGCTGATAATGTTTACTTTCACATCAATATCAAAGACATCATTAATATAGATGTTGATTGAGATCAGTCCAAGTACCGTAAATATTATATCAATAAATATCTGGTTATCTGTCAAATCAAGTTGAAAATGTTGTAAAAAAACTCTCTTTTTTCACATAAAACTTAAAATAAGAAAAAAGTCCCACAAAACAATGCTTAGGTGGCTTCTCTTATTTGTAAATACCAAAATCAATATATTCCACTGTACTTCCTACTACTATTCTACGCAACTTCCGTTAGATTTTTGGAAATTCACATTCTGTCAAAAAATGTATGGGTTCCAAAATCAGTGTTTACTAGAGCAAAATAAAACTATGACGAAAGGTATCTACAACTACCTACTAATATTTTCGATTCACCTCTCGGAATCAACTGAATGATTCTTACCGAAAATGTGTATCAAAAACTTTTATCATGCAATGATAAAAAAAAATCCTATTACAATGTTGATGTACTGATCAACATGATCCTGGTCCGGTGATTGCTTGGAGAGCGCACAAACCACTTGGGTTGGTGGAGTAGATATTTTCACCAAAACACCGTAAGTCGTCTGGAGCGCCATAGCGAATAATACTAGGCTATGCCACTGGGTACATTCGAGTATTCATGAGTTATTATTATTGTTGTATCAGAAGATTGCTGACAACCCAGCAATAAGATTATTTATTTGATCACTTCGGTAAGGTTAATTGTGGTAGTACCAACCCACTCAGGAAATTTTAGATTCAGGTGCTTGGATTAGTGTGAACAGTTCATATTCTCTGTAAATTAATTTTTTATTGGACAAAGGGGGGAGTTTTTCGTGATTTAAAGGAAGAATAACGTGTCTATTACTTTTTAAATACAGAAAAAATAATATATTTCATTAAATGTCCCTGTTACTGGCCTATCAAAAAATCTCCTAATCTAACGCTGGTCTAAGCTCAATTTAATACCGGCTTATTGTAAAATTTTGTGTTATATCACGAAAAATAAATAAAAATTGCAGAAAGTACTTGACTAACTTATTTATTTTCAAAAACGAATAATAAATAAATATTTGGTTATCAGACATTACTATCCATTTTTCTTTAATTTCAGGAAGTTCATAATGATGGTCCGAGTTGGCTCTATTTTGGAGATCACATCATCAAAATCATACCTTATCACATATTCATGATGATGATGGGACCATTTCTAATGACTTCCTATTCGTTCCATGGCTTTTATATGGTATGATTTTGATTTGGTATCTTCTATTAAACCCGGTAAATATTTTTGCACGTATTTGAGGATAACATAGTCTCTTATTGTAAAACTAGATGTATTTTTTATTGTTCTAAGTATTTTGTAATCTGTTATTTCCATTTCTTCCCCTGAAATTATTTCAACTCCATTCGCTTCACTCACCATCGAAAAATTCTCAATCTGCCATTTCGTAAGTTTATTTCAAAAATCAAAATCAAAATGTACTTTATTGTCTGAAGAATAAAAATCTTATTGACAAAGTGTTGATCGTCCTTACAAAGCATAGTCTTATGTAAATAATAAATAAAAATATTCAAATATAAAAAGGTAAATATGTTAAAACGAAAAAAAAAGTGTAAGTATATAAATTATATAAAATTGTAAAAATGTATAAAAGTAAAAATGTAAAAAAGTAAAAATATGTATGAATATTCACAGATTTGATTGTAAAGGCAAAAATACATTTATAACCAACAAGTTTGAGAATCGGTAGCTTTATTTTTTAAAATCAGGTACCCTGATAGAATTCAGTGAGGTTATAATACACTTTCTCCAATAGAATATTTTTTACCGATTTCCTAAACTTTTGTTTGTTTTTTATTTGCTTTAGGTGCAAGGGTAGATGATTGAATATCTTCATGCTTTCGTAAATTATAGAATTCTTAGTTAGTGTTGATGTGGGGATAGGCAGTTTAATGTTGTGGGAAGAGCTGCGGGTATTATGTGTCGTCGGCTCATGTCTGAATTCATTACATTATTTTTGAACCAAGCAAACGGTTTCCAAAATGAAAGTGCAGGCCAGAGGCAGTATTCTATGGGACAAAAATAAAGGTCTACATGAATCCCTCGATTCGGCTTTGCACATATATCTTAGGGCTCTTTTTTGGAGAATAAAAACTCTGTCGAATAAATAGTTCGCTCACATGCCCCAGAAGCAAATACCGTAACGTAGGTGAGATTCAATGAGTGAGTGGTAAGCATTCTTTGCCGCAGTTGGACCTAATTCGTTGGCTGTAACACGTACGGCATAACAGTCAGACGCTAGCTTTTTAGTTAAGTTTAAAATGTGCCCTTCGAATTTTAGTTTGGTGTCAATATTCAATCCTAAGAATTTATGTGAAGTTTTGATGCTAAGACAGTCATTATCAAGAAATACATTGTTTATAACGCACTTAAAGTTGATTATACCTGTCTTTGAGGTATTGAAAGACAATAAGTTGGCGTCGCACCATTTTTTACCTTTGCTCAGGTCCTCATTGATGATGTCTTCTAGAATTACGTTATTAGTACCATGCCAAAAGATGGTGGTATCGTCTGCAAATATTGTAAATTTGCCATGTATGTCGACAAGTGTTAAGTCATTCACATATAGTAAAAATAACAGGGGTCCCAGTACTGAGCCTTGCGGTACTCCATGTTTGAGAGCCAGATGCTTTGAGTTCACATTGGCGATGGTGACGCTTTGGAAGCAATCAGCCAGATAAGATTGAAACCAGAGTAATGCTATACCTCTGATGCCATAAGTGTGCAACTTATGGAGCAGTATTCTGTGATTTACACAATCGAAGGCCTTCGAAAGATCACAGAACACTGCTGCAGCGACCTCCCCATCATTCAGCGTAAGATACAGACGCTACAGAAATGCAAATATAGCATCATTGGTATTTCTCGAGGTTTGGAAGCCATATTGGTCGGTACTGAGGATACCATGTTTGCTCAAAAACGATGCCATTCTTTTTTTATAATAATCTTTCGATTACTTTCGCTAACGCAGGAAGCAAAGCAATCGGTCTGAAGTTTGAAGGAGAATCAAGGTCACCGCTTTTATGTAAAGGAATGATAATTGCTATTTTCAAACAGCTAGGAAAAGCGCCTACTGAGAATGAGTGGTTGATCGCTTCAGCCAGAACTTGCAGCAAAGAGGGTGGCAAATTGAGTAGTAAGTTCACTGAAATATCATCCCATCCAGAGGAGTTTTTATTTTTAATATCGGCGATGGTTTCTCTGAGCTCAGAGGTATCAGTGGGAGCTAAGAAAAAACTTTAGGGTACGGAAATTTGATCTAAATAAATACTGGGGTCAACCGAAGGGGATAATTTCTCATTAAGATTATCTGCTACAGAGCAGTAAAATTCATTCAGGTCATCCGGGTTCACATTCGGTTTCAGTGCATTAGAATTAGAATTATTTTTACCTCTCAGGTCGTTGACGATTTTCCAGCATTCTTTCTGTTTGTTGCTTGAGCAATTAATTCTAGAGTTATAGTATACAGATTTGGCTGTTTTGATCAATTTTCTATAGATGTTTCGGTATTTGTTGAAATAGTTAACAAAGGGAATATTATTCATAGCAAATTTTCTTATTGTGTGAAGTGAAAGCAGATTTCTTCCAGAAATTCTCAGCCCTAGTGTGATCCATGGCTTCTGCTTTTTACGCTTGATCGCCATGATAGGAAAGGAACGGTTGAATAATTTGGTCAAAATTCTATGAAATTCGTTAAGTGGATCATTACTGTTCAGTATATCATCATTCAAACTGCCTGATTAAACCACTGGCGTACTTTTGGGTTCCTTGATTTTTTTCGTTCTTCTTCTCATCTTTTTCATTAGCTTTTCGTTTTCGCTTTTCTAGATTTTCACTTATTTTCTGTTCTATAGTATATTTTTCTATGTCCATTCTTCTTTGGATTCAATGAACTCGTCTGAGATTGCGACGACCGGAGGTAATTATTTTGTTATTCAATTTTTGTTGAAATTTGGCTTCTTTGAGGAAAAGAAAGCATTTCTAAATAGTGTTGGAAATTTTGGAGGCGTTAATACATAATCAGATGTATTCTCTTTATTGCTATCTGGAAGAGTTTTCAAGCAATCAAGTGATCTTGTTACAATATTTTCTAACTGCTCTTTTAGGATAACAGTAATATCCTTTATATTTTCTAGATTTGCTGAAACTGAAGGGAATTTTGGGCCATCAAGTGACTTCAATACATTTTCCATTTTTCTTTAATGCTATCATCCTTTCCGTTTTCTAGTTTGCTGAATTTGGACGAGTTTTTGAACAATCTAATTTTGTAAACAGTGAGTAATGAAGAAGACGATTTTTTCTTACTTTTGTTATAAAGCTTATATAGTTTTACATATTTTTTTCAATTGGTGACCCTTTTTGCCTATTTAAAGCATGCCTCAGTGTGTGCAAATCGAACTTTCAAAAACGCGCGTTTTTGCAATTCCGTCTTAATGAGCCACAATTAGATCGAAGTGAAAAATGTTAGTTTAATACCGGCCTAATTTAGTTTTGCAATTTACATCAATAACGCGAGAATCGTGAAGTCTAATTTAATGACAATGTTATGATTATTTATTTTGACAGGAGTACCTTGTAACGTTCAATGAAATATTACAAACAAATGCAAAACTTTTATTCAGACATTAACGAAATGTATACCGATGTCACATCACGAATTCAACCACTTTACATTATAAGTTCTTATTTCCATTATTTGTAATAATGAAACCCAGTAATTATGATTTCAAAGTACGCCAATTGAAAAAAAAAACGTAAAGTATTCGTGGATAACTGATCTTCCAAACACTTGCTCTATTTCGAGCACTCCGGCTGCGCCGTCGTACTCGAAAAATCGAGCGTGTTTGAAAGACCATTTTATCCACTTATACTTTAATACACTATTTCGAATCATATACGTCACCAAAATTTGAAAACAAATAAAAAATTGTTGAAAATAATTACGATATTTTTGCAATTCCGTCTTAATGAGCCACAATTAGATCGAAGTGAAAAATGTTAGTTTAATACCGGCCTAATTTAGTTTTGCAATTTACATCAATAACGCGAGAACCGTGAAGTCTAATTTAATGACAATGTTATGATTATTTATTTTGACAGGAGTACCTTGTAACGTTCAATGAAATATTACAAACAAATGCAAAACTTTTATTCAGACATTAACGAAATGTATACCGATGTCACATCACGAATTCAACCACTTTACATTATAAGTTCTTATTTCCATTATTTGTAATAATGAAACCCAGTATTTATGATTTCAAAGTACGCCAATTGAAAAAAAAAACGTAAAGTATTCGTGGATAACTGATCTTCCAAACACTTGCTCTATTTCGAGCACTCCGGCTGCGCCGTCGTACTCGAAAAATCGCGCGTGTTTGAAAGACCTTTTCATCCACTTATACTTTAATACACTATTTCGAATCATATACGTCACCAAAATTCGAAAACAAATAAAAAATTGTTGGAAATAATTACGATATTTTTGCAATTCCGTCATAATGAGCCACAATTAGATCGAAGTGAAAAATGTTAGTTTAATACCGGCCTAATTTAGTTTTGCAATTTACACCAAATTTCATTTGAAAAATAAATTTCATAAGCCTTGTTAATCAACCGAAATAAAAAACATATCCAAATAGCCTTATTTCTATGAGTTCTTGGTCAGAATTAGTCAACAGATTTCAATAAAAGTGCAGTTATTCCTTAAACTTCACATTTGCTACTGGTAATTGCTGCGGCACGTGTCAGCACCCCCACTTTTAATGCATTGATTTGATTCACGAATAAAGATCCTTTTGGAGACCGAGTTCCGTTTTCATAAGTTTCTGCCATAAATGTAAATATGCCTGAAATTGATGTAGCTATTTGGGCCGGCATTACTTACGATTTTGCTTGAGGCGGTAATCACCCATTTTACCTTAGTTGTTGTTTGTATGTGTTTGATTAATTCAATGACTGTGACCTCCAATCTGACTTTGAATTGTATATCACATACGATAATTACAACTACTATATCAATGATTTTGACTCCAAAGATAAAATCTTAACTTTTCGATGAATTTATATCATATTATATTTGAGGCTGTCCTATATATATATATACAAATCCTATTCTGCTTCTTCGTCAGAAATGTCCCAGATTTCTACAGTCTCCCATTAGTTTTCTCTCTTTTGAACTTTTCGGGTGTACTTCTCCCATTTACATATGGTATGGATGATTTTCTAAAAACAGATTTTTTTCTAGATTGATCATACCTATTATAGAAGTCGAAACCTTTGGAATACTTCTCGTATATCTTGATTAAAATATTTTTTCTAACCGAAGAGGATTTGTATCACAGGTTAAACGTTAGAAAATCGTTAACCTGTACCCTGAAACTGAGTGTATGAGAATATGCATCCAGGACATTGATCTTGTCCGTATGCCGTCCTTCGTAAATACAGCCAGCATCTAGTGGGCAGTTTTAAAATCCGAACACGCACACAGCCTAAAAGTCGATACGGTCACATCATGGGTGATTTTCTATTGGTGAACTCAAGTCCACGTGACTGGCAAATATTTTACCGGAGACGCATAATTCTACTTATATGAACCTCTACCGTAACCTCTACAACACTTTTTGCGATTCCCTTTTCTTTTTCATCTTTTCCTCCCACCTGTGATGATGCGATTTTTAATTGAATTATGTATGGCTTGAGCTAGGTCAGGAAGCTGCTCTGTTTTCCTTTATTTCTTTACTCTGCTGGTTTATATGCCAAGTATCATTTAGATCGTTACTAAATTGAACTGTTTTGAATTGAAACATGTATTTATATAATTTTATGTAATGGGTCTTATTATTTTGAGTAAGTAGGTAATTTATAACTCGACTGACAGAGGGGAGATGGGAAGGCGAATAATCTGGCGAGTTGGCTTCAACAATTTCAAATTGTTTCTGAACAGGAGCAGAGAACAGGTATGATAATAATTGATGTTGAAAGAAAACTCATATTATATTGAAATTCTATGCAGGGCCGCCGCAAGAGTTCCAGCGCCCTCGTGCTAGAGCTAGAAATGGTGCCCTATGAAATCTATTACTTAACAATTTTTTTTATAATTTTCACTGAAAGTATAAAAAAAATTGAAAAGTTGGAATGCAATCCAGTTGCCCGGTTTCATCCATACTGTGCTGTACATCGACATGGCATACTTTCAATATCGACATTGCAAACAATTCTCGTCCTAAAAAACTCTCCTGAGGAAGCCTGGCTTGATTCTGGCGACACGCAGCGTATCGTCAGGATAACTAGCTCATAGTAGAGCATCATCCAAATAAACAGTTAGCTGCCTCTCCTATCGTTTTCAGGTGCTTCTAACTCTTTACGTATCCGCGTCAGCCTCAAGATGTCCACCTCTTGGCCCCTTAACCAGAAGCCGGATCTTATCAGCCACCAGGACGTATGCACTAGACAGTGCTCAGCTATGGTCGGTGCCATACAGCCACTAAAGAGCTACCGAAGCGACATTTTGTTCTGGTTGGTTATTATAACCCGATTCCACGATGACAGAGTTCCTGGAGCGCAGTCCGTAGTTCTCCCTTTAGTTCACTTCTGTGGTCCGCTGTAGGTGCTCTGTCAGGTTGCTCATAAGGGCGTACCTCTCTGTACTGCATCAATGTAAGGATGTAGGTAATGGAAAAAAATTGTGGCTTTTGTGCCCACGAGTTGCTATTCCCTTTAGATGTAGCGCCTCAGCAACCCCAGGAGTCTGCTTTGTTTTCGTTAGCCGTCATGAGAGGTCATGTCGTTGCCTAGTATCCACCAATAGGAAGTAGAGATGGGGTGTCCTGACTCCAGACATCCCCGGGACTATTCACCAAGAAATCTTGTATTGGATTCTTCATTTTATGAATGAGATGTTTTATGTGGAGGTTAGCTATGGAATAAGGAGTGTAATAGGACAATAAAGTGAAGTAGACAATTCGCTTGCTCTCTTTCTTATAGTTAACTACTAGATCTTTAATTGACAAAAAAAGTTTCGAGAGTGAAGTAACAAAAATCTGTAGTTTCTTCATTTGGAGATGAAAATTTGAAATTCACTAGAGGTACGAAATTAACGATAGCACTTTTTTTGAGCCAACGACAACTTTTTTCAACCTCATGTCCAATAACCGGAATTATCCCAAATTCCTCTTTTCATTTATCATTCTGCGTATTTTCTATTCCATCTCTAACCTGAATGAGCCATGATGGCGCGTGAGTAAGGCGTTCGCTTCTCAACCCGATTATCGATAGTTCCGTGGGTTCAAATCCCAGCGCGGTTTTCGTTCTGGGCATGGCATCACACGTTAAACACTAAATGCTAGATATTCCACACCTCGCACAAGTATCTCGAAGACATTTGAGGCTTGCTCGTAATGGTTGATGGCCATAACAATTTTTAGAATAAAATGTTGAATTTTGTGATAAGAATCAGAGATAATTGAGAACAGCAGAAATTGTAATTGACATATTTTGTGACAACTCCAGATGTCCTTTTTGAAATCCATTTGAGTTTTCCTTCAAGGTTACCAAGAGAAATATTTTGGTTTCTTCTTTCACTTTTTCTTTCATTCAACCTGCAGTGTAATTTTTTGTCAGTTCTTAAGCTTCGTTCACATTTTTTTTTGTTATTTCTTTCAACCGGCTGCACCTTTGCGAACAATCCTTAAGAGCCACCATCAGCGCGTCACACCGAACAGTCGAATTTATTCCTCACCCCGCGCAGCAAAGGTTTCTAGGCATATATTTATGACGCATGATAGTAAAGATATCAAACTCGTCAAATCCTAATCCAGTGCTGATATTATATGTAGACGGTACCGCTAATCGAGTACAAATTTCACGATCGTAGAAAATTCGAGAACTCTACAATTTTTTTAATTCATCATGTCATTCCATTTTTTTCTCAAAAATTATCATAATCAAAATTCAATGAAGTTCCCGAGTTCACACAAAAATATTGTATCATTTGCTCTTAAATGTATTCGAGTCTCTTGTGAGAGCTAAGAAGTCGAGGCCTACCATTCAACGTGCCATGCACGACATCATATAAAAATGCTACCAAAATTGGAATTATGACTAGTTTCATCTGTTCTGGATTTTGCCAAGGTGTAATAGTGGCCAGAATCAGCTCCAGAACCGCAGTGAACAAGTGAAATGGAATCTTCTAGAGGGATTGATTTTGCTCTTTCTTGAAGTATTTGGTTTTGGGTTTTTGACTGTTTTGAAAAAGAAGGAGGATCAACTATCTATGATTTATTATGAATTGGAGATTTAAAATGCACTGAATTCTGCTTCATCTGAAGACATTTTGCTCTCTTAATGGAATAAGGAAAATATAGAATTTTGTTCAAACAATGTTAAGGAGGAATAGTTCCAAAAACCGAAACAGCATTACCACGTTGGATAGCAATGCTAATTTTCTCAATCAAGAAATTAGTGTAACGATTATCATTCATTGCTTGGCCTAATTTTCTTCCGATATCGTGAATAAATGACAGATATTCCATAAACACCGAAAGTTCCAACAGCTACTGGACAAATCAAATAGTTATAACCAAGATTCTGGTATATTTTCATCGGAAATGGCTGCAGATCCAGCGAGCCTAGAACTTTCAGATAAGTGGAAGCTTCTAATGTGTCAACACAAGTAAAGTCCCAGACAAGAGGTTCACCGAGTTACCAAGGTATGAGTGACATACCATCTGGACGTTTTTTATCATCACTACTGATACCTGATGGTTCCAAAATTGCAGGGATGCGTGCTGATACCACGGGCCGTTTCAAGATGTCATCAACTTGATAATGTCGAGAAAATCGACCTGCACTCCTTTTACAACTCAAGCTGTGCCTACCTCTTTTATCAACTTTACTGCCACATATACAAGTATGAGGCACGCAAATAACTGAACCCGACCTGAGACCAACTGCAATTCTAGAAGATTCGTCATTCACTAATGCCCCAAGAGCTGGGACTGGTAGGTAAAGCGTTCAACCAAGCACCAGATTCCTTGACTATTGCAGAGTTTCAGACGAGCTCTCTCATATACATTTGTAGACGTAAAAAGTTTATCAATTATAATATTGAGAAGAGGACGATCCCAAAGATTTTGTGAGCATTAACTGTGGGTGGGTCCATTCCACTCAGTGATTGCCAAAGTGATTCACCTCCATCATAGAAGTTGTCCTTCATACCGACATATTATGAAGGAAGGAGAATTGAATTGATGACAACAAAAACACTATTTTCAGAAGAGAAAAAGTGGGTAAAGCCAGAGAAGAAGCTAAGCGTAGTCCCAATCCGCCTAGGTTTAGAGAAAAGGTAGCTTGAAGTCAAGATTCATCATTGAAATCATTATTTGTTACAAACTCCATCGTTTTGCGAAGTTAATTATCGAATTCATCAAGATCTGACTGACTAGTTCAAGTGGGGAAACATCTGAAGGTGTACATGTGTTTAGGAATCGCCAAACAATTCTTCAAAAGAAAAAATGCAAAGTTTTCAGGAAGTTTATCCAATTTGGAGGTTAACAATTGGAATTATTCTCGTTTAGATTGAAGGTGTTCAGATAGAGCATTCTTAAAGAGGGGTGTACCCAGAAGACTCCATTCTGATTTATTGAAGATTTTCACACATGGTACCAATTTCACAATTTTAGAATCCAAAATTTTTTCAGAAAGAGTTATCAACTCGCATTTATCGATATTAAGTTCTAGTCCAAGGAGTTTCGAATAACTGACTATCTTTCCCAAATCCTCTAAAACGACGTCTCCATTACCAGCAATAGAGCCGTCTTCTTAATACCAACAATTGAATTCAGACGATAAACTTCTCTGGAGAAACCATTCATTCTATTTTACAGAAAAGCAGATAATCCTGATTCGACGAACATCTTCAGAAGTTCTACTTAAATTATTTTCAACTCTTCAGATGCGGGTTTTTCCGGATTTCCCTGTAGCTGCAAAAGCGAATGCGCCACTGTATTCATTGAAGTCGCCACGGAGCGCAGATTAATTATTTTACATTCAACTGGTAAAATAATTGGCGTAGTGATGGCTGTTTTCCATTACTCTGGAAATACTTCTGACTCAAGAATTCTATTGAAAATATGAATAAGTGTTATTTTAACCATTCACTACAACCTTTTAAGACATAGGGTGGAATACCATCAGTGCTTGCAGCTTTTTTTGGTTTTGATTTCTTTACCGCTTCCTCAAAATCTGCCTCAGAAATAGCTTTAATTGAAAATGTGTCGTTAACGTCCCCCACAATATCTGAAATTAGGTTAGGTTAGAAGAAAAGATTTCTGAAAAAACTTCAGCAGTGTCTTCTTCTTTCACTAAATTACTTTTATATAAAAAATTCCCAACATCGGTGCAGTTTGTCCTGTTCACATTATCTGACATATTATCCTGCAACTCTCTAAGATAAATACTCTCTTATTTTTTTATAATTGCTTTCAATTTCTTCCTCATTAATATATACTTTTCATTGTGAAAATTCGATACCTTCTGTAACTTTCTATATGTGTCCTTTTCTTTCAACATACTTTGTATTTCATTTGTAAACCAGATAGGAAACGGTTTATATTTTTTGTATATTTTAAACTTTGGAACAGAGTCAGATATGATTGTATTCAATATTTTATCAAAGGCATCTAAGGCCCGGTTCACATCGGTTTCTGATAAAACACCCGCCCAATTTGTATCCCGCACATTTAAGGTTAGATTTTCGAAATTAGCTTTTTCGAAGTTATATTGGTCCTGATTGTTCATCTGTTTGTTACATTGATTACTTTTTTATATTCAATATATATATTAAGGCTTGGATGAAATATGTCTTCTTCGAAAAACGGTATACATTCTCTTTGCACACTACAATTTTGATCGTTATTTGCCGATGTGATTACTAAGTCGAGAGATTTTCCTTGAATTTTTTTTATGTTTTTAAGACGTATGAAAGGGTTAAATTCTAAAAACTCTTGTAGTATTTTTAATTTTTGATTACATGCGTTTAAATTAAAATTGGAACCGTTAATACCGGAAGTTAAAATCTCCGAAAATATATGTATCCTCAATATTAACTAGCTGGTCCTGTACAAAGTCAAATACCAATTCGTACACGTTACTTGAGCAATTTGCGGGTAAGTATACTACCATAATAGATATTTTTTTGTAACCTGCTTTTAAATGAACAGCCAAATCTTCAAATTCAGTATAATTTCTTTCAGTTTTAATTAAAGTATATTTCTTTCTTAAAGCAATAAGAACTCCTCCACTATTAGCTTTGTTCGTTATTTGGAAATCCCTGTTAGCTCTCGCCAAGTGGTATGCACACATTTGTATCAACAATTTCGCCATCACTAATCCCTTCTTGCAAACATCTTTCGACAGCTATGATGATGTCGAAGTTGTAATCTAATGCACCTCTTAAAAAATCATTGGTTTTGGTGTTCAAACCCTTACTATTCTGGTAGTACACATTAATAGTTTTAAGCATAACATAACATTAGTAAGCTCACTCTGTAATTAAAGTTAACAGTAGAGTGTATTGAGTAAAACTAAATAATATATATGAGTGATCCGTGTTCATATTACTTACAATAGTATCAGTAGGTTATGGATTGAATGAATTTATAAATAATTTTCGACTAATTTAAACCAGAACTAAGAACCATAAAGCAAACTTCATTATTTTTTATTTAAATTGCTTGTCCTCAATACAAAATTTGATAACAACGCAAAAGTATTTTTCAGTATAGGCCAGGCTTTAGATACAATAAGGTTCAAAAACTAAGAATAGTTGTTTTTCTCCTTGGAACTTTTTCCCATTTTAGTTCGCCAGACCCACTTCATGTCGAATAAATTTTACAGCGTTGTCACATTTGGCATAAATTTTGCAATTTTGCGACCAGGTTTCTTTATTACCAAATCTCTTCTTTTCTTGATGGAGTAGCTTGTAGCGATATTCATTGATGAAAACTCCAGTTCCTTTTAGATTGAATTTGGCTTTGTAAACTTCAGTTCGCTTCAGGTTGGTAACAAAGTCTACAATTACTGCCCTCCGTTTATTAAGATCTGCGGAAATTTTACCAACTCTAAATACTCTATTCAGTTCGAATATAGCAAATTTGATTTTCATTCTATCATTTATTGTACGTTTTGTCAATCAAATTCTCATTTGTTTCCTCATTGACTCCAATTAAGCGTAGGCTGTTGAATTTAGATTTTTGATGTTTGATGTAACTTATCAAGTTTTTCATTAACGAATATAAATTGCTTCTTATGGTTGTGCTCTACTTCTTCTAGATGAATGAATTTAGCATTTAGAGAGTTCAACGTCACGTCTATTGTATCAAATATGGCTGTCATATTTTCCAATTTGTTATCGATTTTGCTCAGTAATTCTGACGATGTTTTGCTAATTGGTGATTCCAAATGAGCTTCTTCAGCTTGACTGCTCCGTGTTGGCATTTTAGGTCTTGGGGATATGACAACATTGTTAGATTAATTTAACCTAAGTAATCAAAATACCTTCTCTATTGTAGTTTCCAAACTGCACTTTTCACCTCTGCTCGATAGATTGTACTTTTAAGAAACAACTGTGCAAATTTGTAATTTCGTTGGTGGAGTAAAACCACTTAAATTAATGAAAATTTGAGAGCTCACTGTTGTACGATGTTTACTCTAGGAAAGTCATAGCACAATATCGAATATCCAAGTATTATTCGTTCTCCAATGAAGATCGATGAAAACAGAGAAAAGAATATTTTATTAGTCCTCTGACATCAAAAATCAGCATCTGATTTCGCATGTTTTTAGATTTGTCAATTTCCAATTCCTCATAAATTTTAATAGCCGCTTGAGAAAAAATACATTACGTGCAATCCATTCCATCGTAATTATTCCCATGATTCAGAACTCTAACAGCCTCATTTCAATTTAAATAAACTCCTATTTTCATTCTTATATCAAACACACATCTGCATATAAAAAGATCAAACATCAACCTGCAAGAGATTCACACGGTGACCACCCTTCAATTCAAATACACTTCCCCGTCCCTTGAGTTATCTCCCTGACCACTGTCTTATTCAAATTAAAAAAGAACGGAGCTAACTGATGCATCTATCCCAGCTGGATGTAAGAAGGGAACAGTTGCAGATTGAGAAGACGAACCGGTTGTCTAAGGTGTTTTGATTTCTTTTGTGATTTTATGGAATTAATTCAGTTCAATATCGGGCGCTATCTGAAATGGTTGGAAAAACTATTTCGGATATTCTTCATGTTTCGGTTTCGGTTTTGTTTCAATTAATGCAAATTTCGGTTACTTAGATTGATTTTCACTTGTTTAGTTATGCATGTTTTCTTCATTACGGATATGTTCACATTTTCTGGAAGTGAGTAAAATTGGATTATTTTTTTCATTGTAGATTTGTTTATGCATGGTTCTTTTCTTTGAGGTTTTGGTATTCATAGTTACTTGACTGTACCTATTAGTAGATTACGAACGAAAATCAAATTAAATTGAAGTTTTGCCATTGGGCCATATATTTTTTTGTTTTTATTGGCTGCAGCAGAAAAATATTTGCTGCATAATGAGGAGATGCACCATCCTGCTGAAAAACTATTTCGTTTTCGAATAAATTCACATCCTCCTCAATTGCCCTATTGATGCACGGTATTATTCGATTCTCCAACCTATCCAAATATTTCTCACCTGTCAAATTATCATCGATAAAAAGAGGTCTTATGATGCGGTCACCTAAAATTCCTGCCCAAACATTCAATTTTTGAGGTCGTTGGATATGAACTTGACGGTATAAATGAGGATTCGTATCACTCCAATATCAACAATTTTGCCGATTCGCCTCTCCATTCAAACTAAACGTACTTTCATCTGAAAAACAAATTTTGTACAATAAAATCTGACGCAAGTTGATTCGTTAAGTTTGACTTTCACAAAACTCGATATGTCTATTGAAATCATCTTCGTTCAATTCCTAAACTAGTTTAATCTTATATGGATGAAATTTGTACTTATGAAAGATTCTGAAAACATTTGTACGACTGTTTCCTGATTCTCGAGATAACTTAGTAAGAGATTGCGTATTTTCTATCAGTCCAACGTGCCCTAAAACTGCAATAGAAATAACTTCATCGTTGACAACTCCTGAACGGTTATGCTTTTTATTGTAAACAGATCCATCAGTATCCATCAATTTGTTCAATAATTCCGAAACGTATTTTTGTCGTACATTTCTTCGTGGATGATTATCATTGAACATCCGGCAGCAGCTCTAGCACTATTTCCATTCTGGTAGTAGAAACTCACTATTTCAACCCGTTCTCGAAGCGTCTAAACCATTGCTTCTCAGGAATTCACCAAAACAGAAACACCAATAATTGTAACTTCACCTGGTAGGTAATCATTATTGTAGAATGAGACAAACACAAAATGACCATACTATCGAATTCAAACTTAACTATGCAAAATAAGACATTCATTAAGGGTGGCTCGTTTTCAACTCAAATAATTTTTATCTTCCAAACTATGAGCTTCAGACCATAATGTATTCTACTTTGTTGAAATCTGTTCATCATGGAACATCTGATAATGCAAAACAATATAGGGTGATCCATCAAAAAAAGGTGATATGCTCTGGGGGTGCGATGGATAAAGTAACATCAAATCTGATTATGTCAAAATATGCCCCCCTATATAGTACTGTTGAAGTGTTTTTTTATTTTTCCTGAAAATCATTCAGAACACGAAAAGTTGTTGGTTATAAAGCCTCGAATCCTAGCTCTCAATCGATAATGTATAAATACCAGTAATACTGGATGCCTGCATAAGTTCACCTTTCAGATTCATGCATTCAACAGATTTGCTATCTCAAATTGAAAATAAATTAATTACTCGGCTATTCAATATCAAATGCAAATACAGGTCTGAAAATGAATAGAACATGGTAGAGTTAGTAGGTATCTGATTCTATGCAGCTTAGTTTATGAAACAATAGTATATTGTGTATCTAGTAGTCAAAGCAATACATTTCCGGACGACAATGTAAATTATTGGCCGAGGCGATAAGCCGAGGCCAACAAGCATTGAAGTCTGGGAATGTGCTTTTACTACGAGGTACACATACTATTTTTTCTGAAATCGCAATCAGCATTATCATAAATTAAGGAATTATACTTATTGTTTGCGTGCATTCATTTACTGTCTAAAATCTATGCAAGCTGTCAAAAATTTTCCCGGATCGTTTACGATACGGGAATAGTTATTATTCTAACAAGTATGGAAAGAGTACTATTCCCGCATGAGACTGCCGTTACCCGAACGACGCAAAGCAGAGTTCGGGTAAGCAGTCGAGTGCGGGATAGTACCTTTCCGTATGAGTAAGGATCAAGATTTTTTCTACAAGAGCATTGAAACATCTTATGTGATACTCTTGAACAAACTTTCACGTGCGGGAAAAATTATTACCGCACTAGTGCGGGAAAAACTCACTTGAAGTGACATTAGCGTGCGGAAAAATTGTTCCCGCACTAGTGCGGGAATATGACACCTCTCAAACTAAATTGCGTGCGGGAATAGGGCGGAACACGCACGCTTGTAGAAAAAGTATTTTCCCGTTCAGTTTAGTGCCGAAAACGGTCCGGAAAAGTTCGTTGCATAGCAACGGACTAAAATACTAGATTAGCGTATTTTGAGGCCTGAAGTTGCTCCGAGAAAGTGGGCATTCTTGAACGATTTCAGAAAAAATTATTGGATTACCTCTTTCTGTCGGATTGTTGATGACTTTTCTGAATTTAAACGGTACATCTCTATTTTAACTAACCTGGAAGATGCAAAAGCTCAAATTAAATACTCTCAAAACCAAGGCAATGATAATAACTTCAAAAAATAAATATAGCCATAAATATCATAATGAAAACATTGAAATAGTGCCAGAAATAAAATAACTTGGCTTCAAAGTGGATAACCTTATCACTCTCAAAAGTTATTTCAATTATATTCATAGCAAAATAAGCAAAAAATATTCTTCCTCTCAAGAATATGCCAACAATTATAGTTCTCTTCATTTATAACGGTCCATAAAACTATGATCCAGCCACACTTCGAATATGCCTCAAGTTTACTGTTGTTGCTAGATTCTAACAGTATTGCGGCATTACAAAAATTACAGAATAGAGCAATGAGAATCATTCTCAAATGCAAGAAGTCCACTTCCATTAATACCATGTTAGCCGTATTGAACTGGATTCCACTAAAAACCCGACTATACTATCTTTCAATGATTTTTATTTATAAAATGTTGAAAGGACAGTTATCTCATTATTTGAATCAATTTATCACATCCAATAATTTAGTTCACAATTATCAGACCAGAGGAAGTTTAAACTTTTGTGTAAATAGAACCAATTACAAAAATACATGAATTCTATGTTTCACAAAGAATTACTTTCAATATAATAATCTACCCGTTGATATCCAGGATAGTGCAATCTTCTGGAGTACATCAATGTAAACTAACCTTCATCATGTAAATAAATAAATAAATCGTACACGAACTACTGTACTAGTAATAGCAGACGATATTAATTCATTTAGTCAAATAACTAATTATATAATAGTTATTATTAGAATTTATAAATTAGGATTACTTCTATTTCAAATAAAGATTAATGATATAATATTATTATTAAAAAATATGCTTGACTATTGAAATTTGTGAAATTCCCTTTCCTGCAACTTATATACCGTTGAAGATATTTCAAGTTTTGAGTGTTTTTCGTTTACTTTTCCATCAAACGCAATCACAACTGTTTCAAATGCTTGCATTGGATGTTAATTATATTATTATCACGATGAAAATTTCAGATTTCCAGTTCCGGTGTCTACTCGTATGATCTGAAATTTACAGGAAATTGCTAATTAGATAACTGACAATATGCATTGAATTAATTCGAATGGTGATAGTATATATCTGCCATTGAGCCTGTGTGAGCCGGCGGAGAGAGCAAATATGTGGATGAGTGTTCTTGATGGTGAAGTCGGGCATGTTCATTATTGATTAGCAATGGCTTTGCCTTATTCTCCGTCGCGACGACTATACGATGTGGCGTCCATTTTGTTAGATATAGTTTTCCCTACGGTGGTGTTGGAGAAATTGTGAAGTAATTTTTCATTAAACTATGTCATTCAAGTCTGAAAATGTTAGGGTGATGGGCTGATATTAAAGTTTAACGAAACAACATGAGATGATTGATGTATATTTATGAATGATAACTGAAATGACTATTTTATGTTATTTTTATGATAAAAAGTTTCATCGTATTTTTTAATATCTACAGAGACTATTGTTGACAGTTCCGTTAAAAATAACGTCACCGTTATTCGCCATTTCCGCTATTTTGCCATTGATTAGTAATAGCAAAATAACGGAAATGGAGAATTACGGTGACGTTATTTTTAACGGAAGTGATACAGCATAGGATTGAATACTTAGTTCGGGATATTTTATTTGGTGTTTTATACTTCTCTCATTGAAGAAGGGTTATTTATTATTCGCCATTTTGACAACATTCTCTTTTGACTCAGTATGGTGAACAGTGAGAAAATGTATACAAAATTAATTAATTAACGGGAAATGGTTATTTTTCAATTTGAACAGTTTAAAAATGGACTGCTTCATTTTTGGTGATATGAACATTATTGAGGGACGTACAATTCTTAAAATTTCAAACTCGTAAATGACAGATTACCTACAAGAGAAGTGGATGATAAATTATCGTTGATAGACCACGTGGTAATATCCATCAGCAATAGCGGACTCAGTGATCACAAACTGATACTTACCGTAGAAAATAAAACATTAACCAAGAAAATAAATCACTGGCGACTTGAAAAAACAGATATTGATAAACTGAAAAGTAAATTGAACATTCTAAATGAGAGCATAGGCTGATGTGAAGATCCAAATGAAATTTATTTGGAATTACTAGATGTATTCAAAAAATGCACTTTCTAATAAATTATTCGACTTCAAGAAAATTCCAAAGTTTGATTTGATGCAAACATTGCAAAATTGATGAAAATACGAGACAAGTTTCATTACAAGAAGAAGAAAAATCCTTGAAATCAAGACATAGCTGATCTTTATGAATATTATAATTAGTTGACCAAAAAAACTATCAGATAAGCAAAAGTTCTATAAATCAGCATTTACTAAAAACTACATGGAATGTTACAAATGGTTTAATTCATGACAAGAAAGTACAGAAAAATGAAACAATGAAGTACATTACAGTAGGTGGAAAAATAATTGAAATTCAGAGTGGAATTTGTGAAGCATTCAATGAATACTTCATACAAGTCGGACCAAATTTAGCTGCCCTTATTCCAACGTCACAAATGAAAAATAACGGAAAATCCAATTCATCTTCAATGTTTTTGACACCTGTTGATGAAGAAGAAATTGAAGATATCAGTATGGCTTTCTCAAGTCTTGTGATACGGAATCAGCAGCAGTAGATGTAGTTACTCATTTGAGAAAGTTTGATACTGTTGGTCATAATATACTATTGGACATTTTATATAATTAAGGGATTAGGGGACGTGTACACATATGGTTTCTAAATGATCTTAGTTAATAGAAAGGAGTTTGTGTATATGGGAGAAGAAACGAGCACCAGAAAAACTGTATTATGTGGCGTGCACAATGAAGAATACTGATCATTTCAGTTTTTTTCTCATCCACATAAATTCCATCCAGAATCTCAGTCTCAAAGGAAAGGCTCATTTATTTGCTGACGACACGACACGTGTTCATTCAGGAAATATTGTGGAGGAAATTAATGGAAAAATATTGAGAGATTTTAATATATTATCACCATTGTTTTGGTTAGTTTCCGGGTTTTGCCGTGGTCTTCTTTGGTTTAAATCTCCAAACGTTTCGACTGCAACTGCGGCAGTCATCTTCAGTGGCGTGGTCGAAGTACTGTTCTAGACGTATCAACTGAAACTATATTATCACCATTGCTCTCTTTTCATAAACTGACGTTAAATTATTCGAAATCTTCAAATATGTAGTCATCTAAAAGACCTCTATCCGATATTTATAAAATTCCCATTCTTTTCAAAAATGATATGATCAAATATTCCAATGAAATCAAATTCTTGGATTCATACATTGATCAATATTGAGAAAAAGAATATCTCCAGTTATTATTGGTGTTCTCTATAGAATCCAAAATCAAGTTCCATTGAGGTATAGAAATGCATTAATTTTTCATTGATTTACTCAAAATTACAATATTTAATTTCAGTATGGGGAACTGCCAAATTATGTAAAGTCTCCAGAACAAATCAATGAAATGTATTTTGTATTTATGAACCGACTATAAATCTTTATGAACCCCAGAATCTTTTTGATATTAGCTACTTATATAAATGCCTCGCTCTTTAACATTTAATGATAGTCATCAGATGTGAATATATGTTCGAATATTTTTGAACCAGTTATAATTCGATTTTTTATGTGGTGCTCAGTCACTTGTTTCACCTTCATAACATCCACCACACGTAGAAGGTATGTGTTAACACTATATTTATTCAACATTCATCATTGATGAGCGAAAAATTTTGTTGAAGTCGAATTACCCTTCTCTCCACACATTTCCACAAAGTGGAAAATATTAGGAAAATATCTGACAGAAAAGAACCAGTTAATATTAAATTTCTTCTGATATCTATTCGTCCACTATTTGTTCTGTTGTTCTTCCCGTCAACGGCTGCACCCTTACGAGCAACCCTCAGATGTCTTCGAGCTATGTACAAAAATCACACCATCTACGACCGTCCAAGAACATTGGTCTCTCATTCAAATGAGAGGCCGCAGTCAGCGTTGCTTGACTTCAGGTATCGACAGTAGGTACCCAACTCTCATGGAATGCTTATTACAATCAAGCATTGAATAATATTTTTCATCTTGTTGGGAATGACCACATGCACACATCCCCATGAATAGTAAAATGTTGGTCAAAAATCTGACAGGAAACAACCATATACAGTTACCCCAATAAAAAAACACATTTTTCGAACCACCCTATATAAAAAAATAATGTCAGTGAACTTCGATCGAGATTGAGGTAGTTCATTCGGCTCACTGGTTGGTTCAAAATTAATCGAAGTGGATTTCTCTTTGTCAGGAGCACATAACAAAAAAATATAATGGATATGAGATCAAGGTGACATTGTATACCATTACTGACTTATAGTATTTCGGAATAAATTTCTTTTGTCAATTCTCAGAATTATTTAAAACTCTGAGCAGAAAGCTTAACTTTTCATCTTTGACATCCTGTACCTCGTGCTCAGGGAATTTAACCGAAAGCGTGGTCCTTTATTTTCTCAAATAGATTTTATTTGATCTATACTCAATTATGTAGATGTGTGTTTCAGATTCCCTAATAAATGTTTTATTCCTATATGATTCTTTTTCCTCTCATCAGTGATTGCATGAACAGAAGACAATACTGAAGTCATCCTGTCCCACCCATAGAATGAATAATACCCCAAGCTCAGCCAGCAAGAAACACTCTTCCTCAGCACAGACTCCAGGAAGAGTGAATACATGAATTCGAACAAAGTTCGAAAAAAGTTTTCCATAGATTTTCAAACAAATGAAGTGAATGAGAGTCGAAATACCCTTTACTCCACACATTCCTACAAATTGGAAAATATAAGGCAAATATCTGACAGAAAACAACCACTTTCCTTTACGAACATCAAATTATTTCTGATATTTATGTGCAATGATCCTCAAGAAGGACCATATCACCAACGCTAATTCAAATCAAGCATTGATTATTTTTTCTCATGTGGTTAGAAAGGACCACTTGCATACATGACTAATTCATGCATTTATTCTTCCAGGAGTGTCAGCGAGGAGTGCTTCTTGCTACTGAGTTTAGGGTGATAACTTTTAGGATGGGTGGGACAGGATGACTCTAATGTTGTCTGACCTACCCTAGCACCGATGAGAGATATAAGAACCTTGAATGCAGGTGGTCATACTCAACTATAGATGGGGGATAATATTCAATGCTTGATTGCAACTTACACTTGCAGTAGTGTCCTCCATGAAGAACATCGCGCAAGTTAATGTTAAAAGTAATGTAATGTCCGCATATTTTTCATTCTGTGGAAATGTGTGGAGGAAAGGTTATTTCGATTCCGTCGAAATTATTTTTTTATTATAACTCGAAAGAAAGGAATTGTAAAATTTCTTTACTACAGAACACAAATGATATTTGAAAGAAGATCAAATCTTAGAAAAAAATAATATTGATATGCAAATATGGGATAAGATGACAAAATATTGAAAAAAAGTATCTGAAAAAGTTGCTTATGATTCAATTGTTTACCGAGTTTCGAGCGATAAGTCGAAAAAATTATAATTTTGTTTTCTTTTGTATGTAGTGAAATATTCGTGTTTCGTTGATGATAACTAAACTTTCTAATTTTCTCTAGACCAGATGGCACTATAATGAAAATATTAGTGTTTGCCTGGACACTTGCTGTTAGATTGATTCGTTTCCAACTGTTATAATATCACTAATGTGATGATATGGCATTCTAGATATGTCGTGTATTCCTGGTAATCGTTTCGATGGTGATCGTGCATTAGCGTTTCAGTTCGCAGATAAAC
This sequence comes from Chrysolina americana, assembly GCA_958502065.1. Classification (NCBI taxonomy): domain Eukaryota; kingdom Metazoa; phylum Arthropoda; class Insecta; order Coleoptera; family Chrysomelidae; genus Chrysolina; species Chrysolina americana. The sequence goes on from OY293421.1 coordinate 28,418,631, forward strand.
ATGAAAATAATGGGTCAAATTGAAGCGACTTATACCGGGGGTACCTCCGGGAACTGCATCGATCAATATATCGAAAACCATAAGTGGACCTAATTTGAAAATTTGGGAGTTCACTACTGTTGATAAGTGCTATCCGGCTAAAATATTTTGAAGATTTTGGCACTGCCGGTTGTACCGGAAGTGGACCCCCACTTCGCTATTTCAAATACCCTGTATATTATCAAAGTTAAAAACAATGTTTTGTGAGGGCTTCTGCTTATGCAGATACCGAATAGCAAATATGTTGAGTGTAGGCATAAATAACCTCATTCAAAGTTAGCTTTATTTTCGATGTCAAATCGAATGAGAATATGAAATTGGGGGGTTTCCATTTGAAAAAATCGACTTACAATAATTTTTTCAACTGGATCTATATCATTTTCTGGCGAACGCTATGTATAACTCTAATCGAATTAATATCAAAATTCTGTTGAACTGGTTCCTCTCCTACGAATACATCGATACACAATCGAAAATAAATGATCACGCCCAGAAATAAAAAATTATTTCTCGGTCTACAAACGCAATTTGCAACTTAAAATTTGAAATATTTCGAAAACGACTTGAGTATAGGACATTATACATGAAAAATTTTCAGAATCATGCGTAAAATCTACTCTGATGATATACAGGGTGTCTCATTTAAAATAACGAAGTTGGGGTCCACTTCCGGTACAACCGGAAGTGCTACAATTCGTCCCACCTATGGTTTTCTATACATTGATCGATGCATTTTCTGGAGGGACCCCCTGTATAGTTTTCAAGTTTATGTGCGAAGTAAGAACACAATATTTTTCAGATTGCCATATCATCACAAAGATAATCAGAAAAAAACATTGATTTTGGTGAAGAGACTTTTAGAATAAATTAAAAGCAATTTTTTTAAACTACTTTCTTCAATATCTTATAATCTACTATGTGATATTCAGCCCTATGCTGTATCACTTCCGTTAAACATAATGTCACCGTTATTCGCCATTTCCGTTATGGCGAATAACGGTGACGTTATTTTTAGCGGAAGTGATACAGCATAGGGCTGATTATCTTCAATTTGCAGCCATACCAATGATCACGTGATATGTGTCACAATCGATTATCACGTTGTAAGACATGCACAACCGATCTCTTCAAAATAAATTCCAATACTCTAATAATAAACCTTTTCTCATATGTGACATACTTGATGGCGGACAAATCAGTATTATTCTCTCAGCTAAAGCCTGTGTAAAGAAAGCTTATAGGTAGGTATTATTATTTTCAGTAGCGCTCCCGAGCGACTTACAGATTTTTGGTTGTGCATTCACTCTTCACCTGTAAAAAAACTACAAAAAACCTTGAACACCACCCCGGATATTCTGTAATTAAAACAAGTGCCTATACTCGGCATAGAATTATCTTTTCAACATTTCACGTCAACTCTTTTTGATTTCCACGCATATCCTTATGAATAGAACTTATTGTAGGTACAGAAATTTTAAATAAACCATTCCCGAAAGTTTTGATGGACACTACCTATGAACAGACATAAAATTTCAATACGCCACGCTGAAGCGCCGTCGCTGAAAAGGGTTTGGCTGTTGGCGATCGAAAAAATGTCAAGGTCGCTTCGATTAATAATTTGTGAATGAGAAATGCAGCTATGCGCTCCACTCCAAAGTTCAAAGAACTCCCTATTCTATTTTCATCTCCACTACACACCGGTTCTTTTATTCGAGGAATTAGAGGATTTCCATTTTCGTCTTTATTGGCTTTGTTGCGTTAAATACGCTTTTCTTATTTTGAGGTAGATATGGAACGTATAAACGGTGTTGGAGATGGAACTGGCAATAATTTTATTTCCGAATCAGAACGACGATGAAAGTGCGAGCTTTTCGTGAGGGAGTTTATAATATATCGAGGCTGAAATAAAATATTGGTTTTATGTTATTAGCATTGAGTTTAAAAATTTTAAAATCTCTTGCAATACGAAACTGTCATTGCCATTCGCATTCTGATTACGTTCGACAAACAATTTTTGTGAAATTTATGCTATATTTACCAGTTCTGTTTCAAATGATAATGTATTGTTTTGGAAAAGTACAGTTCGTATGAAGAAAATATTATTTTCTTTCAAAACATATAATCACAGGAGAAACTTGTGTCATATACTTACGAAGGGCCACAAGAATTTTTTTCTGAAATCCTGACTTTGACCTTGGGGGTCCGACTTTAATCTCGGGGGTCCGACTTTAATCTCCGGTATCCGACTTTAATCTCGGGGATCCGACTTCAATCTCGGGGGTCCGACTTTAATTTCAGGGGTCCGACTTTAATCTCTGACCCCCGACTTTGAACTCAGGGGTGCGACTTTAATATCGGGAGTCCGATTTTATTCTCAGCGGTGCAACTTATTTCTAGGGAAGTATGTAATTTGATATGTCACTTGACAGTATATATTGTATAGTTTGATATTTGAATGCCATTCACATACTTGTAACTTTGAACAAGGGCGTACGGCAAATGAGTACTTACCCCTAATCGCTCCTTACCAGCTTTCACGCTACTGGATTGAAGCAGTTTTGGTTGCTTTCCTGAATTCTCAATATTTCATACAGATCGAAACAGATCGAATATCTACAAAACACATATGTTGTGAAGAAAATAGAAAAACACGTCGATTTTTAATCCATGGGGACATCTTCCTTTCATAACCTCAACTGTCATACCTCTCCCCCCACCCCTTGGTCACTATCACCCAAACAATTTGAATAAGGAAAGTAGTAAGTGTGACACATGATTAAAAAAGGTAATTTCATAGGGAATTCAGCTATGTCAATTTTCGCTACCTAACTTTCTATTTTGGCGCCCTCTTGCGGGAAAAACAATTGATCCGTATTCCAAATTTTGATACTTCTTTGCAAGCTATTTTGACATAAATTCGGTGACAATGCATTATGGAATTTTTCTAAGAAAAAAACAAAATGGTTGCTCCAAATAGCGGTCAAGATTTAAAATTATGGTGGGATTTGATTCAAACTCGGAAATTATAAATTGTTTGTCAGTCAACAAGATTGTGGCTCCAAGATTGCGGACGGAATTTGTAATTATGGTCCGTTTCACCCGCCATCTTGTTTTTTGTATCGACAAAAAAATCATAACTTCCTACCCTGAAAATCCCCACATACTAGTTTTGATTCGAATCGGACCATAATTACAAATTTCGTCTGCCATCTTGGATCAACCATCTTGTTTTTTTGCATTGTCACCGAATTAATGTCAAATTAGCTTGCAAATGAAATATCATAATTTGGAATACAGATCAGTTGTTTTTCCGCAAGAGGGCGCCAAAATAGAAAGTTGGGTAGTGAAAATTGACATGACTGAATTCCTTATAAAATTACCTTTTTAATGATGTGTCACACTTACTACTTTCCTTATTCAAATTGTTTGGGTGATAGTGACCAAGGGGGGGGAAGAGGTATGACAGTTGAGGTTATGATAGGGAGATGTCCACCTTGGATTAAAAATCGACGTGTTTTTGCATTTTCTTCACAACACATATGTTTTGAAGATATTCGATATGTTTCGTTTTCGGTGCCCCATCCTGTATACAAATGAGTTCTGTTATCAAAATTGTTAACGGTTTTCAACATGTTTGAAGTTGAATATGTGTGTGCGTGATATGAAAACTCATTGTTGATGATTTTGATACAAGTTGCTACAATTTGTTTTGATTATCGGGTAGTTTTCTTAAAATAATCAGAAATTCCAGAGATATTTGAATGCGTAAGGTGTAGAAATTCTCTGTTGGTTATTTTTTTATAAGTAGTTATATAACTCTTTAAGAAGTTAAAAGATTTTAGTAATGTTTTGAATATAGTTTTCTCAGTTGTACTACACTTTTGCCTCAGTCAGAGTTTGAAAAACTTAAAATAAAAAAGTGATGCTTTTCTCGAAGGTAATAGTAATAATAATAATAATTCTCCCTCATAAACACTAATAGACGTAGCCTGGGCGGGTAGAGGACGGCTATTATTATTATTTGCCGTGGTACTCAATAACTTTTTTAATTCTTCGAAATAAAATAGTTTTCATAAAAATTGTTGCAATAATTCAGTGGATTTTGTGTTTTAAAAAGACACTCAACTTTTAACAAATTATTCAACAAAACGTCCCCATCATATTACTTATACGCACGCACTCATTCAACTTCAAATATTTTTAAATCCGTTGACATTTTCGATAATGAAACTCATCTGTTTTATGTACAGAAGATATTGAGGAATGAGAAAAATAAGACAAAATCTATATTTATCCAGAGGTGTGAAATTTGGGGAGGGGTGATAAGGGGTTACCATCTGCCGTACGCCACTGTTTGAAGTTACAAACACTACATTCACATTGATATGTTGTCAATCCACTTATCAAATTTTATTGAGGAAAGTTGAGCCCTTGTGCAGTTATTTTCAACACTCAACTTATCTTAGAGATAGTGTATAGGAACTTTCAGCATTAAAATGAGATTAGGACTATACCACCGGAGTTTGGCTTCATTATTCTGGGACACCCTGTATACATATCAGACCATAAAATTTGAGGAAAATATAATTTTTAATGTTGATGTCTCGCATAATGAGAACTATACAGTGTAATCGTTTTAGGATGAATGATTAAATTCTTGAATTTTGACATGAAACTCATTATTCTTGATCCTGTAAAATTTTCGGTATCAACTTTCAACATTGAAATTAGCTAAAAAGTAAAAAAACAGAATTTTACAGACATCGACGCAAAGTGCTTTCAAAATCTAATTATACTGTGCCAACCACTGTAAAGAACTAAATGACCATGAAATTCAATAAAAACAGGATTCTGCGTAATGAAACTCGAGCCCCCGAAATCAAAGTCATATTTTCCAATTTGTGGGACAATGTGGAGAGAAGGGTAAGTATTTCGAATTAGTCAAAATTATCCATTTTATTTGTCTCACCAGGCCGTAATCTGAATTACATTTAAGACACAGTTAGTTGTCATCTGGATCAATTTTGTTCTGAACAATTAAGGCTCGCGTTTCGCCATTCAGACTGCCTTCGAAAAATAAGGGTCTTTCAACTTTATCTCCAGGAATTTCAACCCATATATTTTCAAATTGAGGATGCCGATTGTTCAATAAAAAAGGAAAGAAATGGCTCAGCATTAATTGAGTTCGCATAATTCTATTATTCATTATAACCTAGTTCTTGCAAAGTTTTACTGCTTGCTATATGGAAAAAAATTATGATGCTTCAGAACTTTCCGCACTGATTGATCTTCAGCAAAACTCAGTAAATTGCCCCGTAGCGCAACGGTAAAAAATACTAATAGCCGTCTTCCACCCGTATAGGCTATTCCTTCAGGTACACTCTACGAGTGTCCATGAGGGAGTATCAATATTGCTATTACTAATGAACCATTTTCAATGAAAGAATTGGTTTGGTTCTCTTCATATCATTGGTATATGTGTAGCATGGTAAGTTATTTTATGCAGTGTTTAAAAACAAAATAGCTGTTAAAATTGTTGAAATTGTTATATCCGTCAACCGGACTCCAAACTGCTATATCACAAATCACGACTCTTTACCAACACTTTCATTGATTTGAAATTAAAACATAGAACACAAAACTCATTGTTATAAGAATTGTAAATTTTTATGAATAATAAATTTATATCTACCAGCTTTTTTTTTCCATGATTCTCCAAACGTTCTATGGATTTTTTGTCTGTATCAAAACGGATCTAAAAAAACTAAGGCTTCCATTACATATGTCATGCATTTTCCCTAGTTCAATTTCCACATTATATACATTGATTGACAACAGAACAAGAGAAGTCGGTAAATAATAAAATTGATGAATAATCCCATTCAGCACCTGGAATAATTTTCTTAATTCCCATATTCCTGGACAGAAGCATTTATTTGTATGCCACATAAACAGGAGTAAAAACTCAAATACTTCTGCATAAACACGACAAAATTTCAGAATTTGCATACAGTAATAACATAGAAGGGGAATGCTAGACGGTTCAGAATGAACCAGAAAGAGAAGAACAAGTCTTCCTGTGCGAAAGGGAATAACAACGAGCAGACCCCACCGAGGAAAGAGAAGGACGGGTAATGAAAAAACATGTGTCAGACGAGGGTAGTATGTATGTTTCATGGAGTCTGAAGTTTTGGGGATGAGTAACAGAGACAGAGGATTATGGTATTTGCATAAAAACTTCACGAGAGGGAGATGGTAAGTGATGGAAGGGGATTCGCATTCTACCATGTACACGTAGAAAAGAGACAGTTTTGCATTAATGACCGGCAAACAAAGACGGTTTCTAGCAGCGGCGTCTCTATTGCAAAGGACGGTGTTGTTCATAAACATAATTTAAATATTTATATATACGGGCAAGCCCATTCAAGGATTATACAAAGTATAACATAGAATAGTACAACAAACACTTAATGAATGACATTGATGAAAACATTAATAAAAAAAGAGTGAAGTAAAAGTAAAGTCAGTAGGGACTAGAATGACAAAGATGGTTACTTACATAGTTGGTTTTTGAACTTCAATAGAGGCGTTGAGAAAAGAATAATTTCGAGACAATTGGCCGTTCTGAGGGTTCTTGGGATAAAGTTGAAATAAGCAAAGTTGGTACGATCGTAGTATAACCATTAAAAAAAACAGACTCCAAAAATATTTTGTTTTCATTTTCTCGCAGAAAACCATTCTGATTTCATTACTGTCGGGATTTTCAGAGTAGTTCCATCCATTGGTTCCAGGAACATCTACAATCATCTAATTATAAATATTTTTGCAGAATATAATAATACTCCCTCAGTAACACTCGTTGAGTGTAACCAAAGACATAGCCTGTGCGGGTAGAGGACGGCTATTATTATTATTTGCCTTGGCTTCAAATTAAAATCCGTCCTATTTGAAACTCAATAAAATTTTACTGTCTTGAAAAAATAATATAAATTCGTCAGTATCAAGATATCCTAGATTTTAACATGTTTCCACATTCAGACTGCGGAATTCCTTGTTAGGAACTCCTAATTATCCAAAATATTTTTGTTATATCAATTTTTATCAATTGACTGAGGAATAGAAGAGCACACCGAACATACACGTATTGAATTATATGTATAGTTATAGTTATGTATCTCGTTTTGATTATCGGGATTTAAATAAATATTGAATAAAAAAAATAAAAATGATTTGGGTTTAGCAATTTTATTTCGAGTATTCGTATTCACATATTTTATATTCATTCCACTTGAACTTCTAGCAAATATGACGCAAATGTGTGGGTTGTACCCTCTCACGGAAATTTTCGAGAAATATGTGAATTTACTTTCTAAAAAAACTAAAACAAGTGAAGTCGTATTTTGGAAGTCTTCTCTTCAAGAAACACCAGCTTCAAAAATATCATCAACCTGGTGTAACTGACAGAAGCTTTCCTGAACAAACATAATAGAATGAAGTTCTTTGAATGCCATACAAAACACATTGGTAGAAATATCATAAAATAAAGATTACCATCTTGCGAAATAGGGTTTAGTCAATCCCTATCTTTAGAATAACTAGACTTCAAACCTTATCAGAATGTTTAGGTGAGAAATTGCATTTGCAGCTCATATCTCTGTGAACTTTCCAGATATAGGAATTGTGTTACTGCACATTTCAAGGGAACATATTCGCAATTGGATCTCCTAATGTGATATTTCACAACTTGATAACGGTTTTTTGTTTAGCCTTACCCCAGGGGTTTTTCTTGTTTCAGTTCCATTCCAAGTCTTCATGATAGCACAAGATTTGTGATTTACTTGTAGTTCTCCGTCAGCTATAATTTCTTCCAATAGCCAAAATTTATACTCACTGTATCAAAATGTTCAGAAAGCAAGTTATGAAATAATGTGTTTGGGAAACAAATTTATCGAAAACCATGGGAACGAAAAACATACAATCGCCTTGCTATGTAAGTTTTTTCAAGCTCTTTTGAAGGAAAACGAGAATGCTTCAATAATATCCAGTGTGTAGAGTTTGAGAAATGTTTCCAATTGCATTCATCATCAGGATTCCTATATGACATATCAGGTACAGAAAAAACACCAGCTTAAATCGTACAAATTGACTTGCTAATGGAACGATACTGTTTCTGGGAATATGGTAAAGCTGAAATTGAATAATTATCATACATAATATTATAATTATTATATAAACAATCCCCATCTGAAAAAATGTAAGTACGCTAGTGTTTTATAGAAAAAACGACAGAGAATGAGAAAGTAGATGAAGGGAGATGAGGCTTGAGCTTGAACGCACCGCCAATAACACCAGGATGAAAGAGAGTTCCACAGTATTTTTTTCTCGCACCAGTTTTACTCACGGTGGAGAAAATATTTGCTTTTCGGAATCATGATTATTGGTGTCACTGGCCTAGATACGGCACGCATATAATCTTTTTGATTTCGTCTGGGAACATTGTGCGGAATTGATTTATTGAGTATCATATCGTTGAAATTAGTCACCACAAAAAACCTCATACTGCCATCGAGTTTGAAAGTGTACATTAAAAGCAGTATGTAGGTAATGCACTATTTTAACAGATGCACAAGTTCAGCAATAATAATTATGATAATAGTCCTATAAATACGTGTACCCATACCTGTGCCTGTGCGGGTAGAGGTAAACGCCAACTATTATTATTTTCCATTGGGCTTTGGGGTGACTTACTGATTTTTGGTGGTGTATTCACTTTTTCAGCTGTAGGAAAACCCAGAAAACCTACTGCACCTCCGTATAGGTTTCTGTGAAAGTTCTAATTGAATACATATTCATTAATAATTTTTATGAGATTTTTGAGAACTGTCCCTTGGCTAGAATTGACGGGACAATTCCCACACTCGTAGGATATAAAAGAAATCGTCACGTCCATAATCGTCAGTAGGTCATATCATATCATAATGTGCTGCCAACTGATGGTGACTTACATTTGAAGACTAGTATTGACATAAAGTTGGATACGTAACTAGATCTTCTATAATTTTGTAAACTTGGTCAAAGGTGTAAGTATAAGATTATCACCTACTTTGTAGAGGTCATTTCAAATAAACGCCAAATTTTTTCTAAGACTTCAGTATTTTATGGAAGTGACAATCCGATTGAATCTAATTATTTCATATATTGGGTTATGTTGAGAAAGATCTTTCATATTGAAACCAGTAACAATGGTTAACTTTAAATTGAAGGCCAGTTTCGATTTGAGGACCAACTGGTTTTGGAGCCGTGTTGTCAACCAATTCGAATCCGAAATATAACCTTATGAGGAATTTATGTTTATGAATAACACGAGTTATTGATGATATGCGAAAGTGGTATTGACAAGAAAATCACATGAGAGGTAACAATTGAGAAATAACAAACAGATGTAGCATTATAAGCTTGCATGAACAAAGAATAACATCTGTAATCAACTGTTATTCAATTTGATATTTGATTATGTAACTAGTTAAAAATTTATGTTAAAAATCTACTCTGCTAATACTGCAGTGAACGCCACGGCAAATAATAATAATAGCCTAGCCGTCCTCTACCCGCACAGGCTATGCTTCTACTTATATCATTATTATTCTCGTGCGTCATTTATTTTCTGTTATTTGCTAAGCAATAATATAGGCCAAGCGCGAATGCTACTTTTATACAACAAAGAGAAATTTCCCGAACCGAATATATTTTATCACTCACAAAATTCCTCTAATGAGGATATCATGTTTCCATCAAAATCATTTTCAACCAGCTTAAGATATATTTCAAGTTATACCTACGATTGATTCTATAAATAATTTTTCGTTGCTGTACAAATCTGACAGAATGATACTTTTTGTTATAGGTATGCTCGAATATTCAAAAGACCACACTGTTTTAATTTTACCAATGACTATTGGACGTAATTGATCGAAAGTTCTACAAGCACACTTATTTAAAAATCTTACAATATCAGGAATGACTACGCATATTGAAACTCTTTATGATAAAATACGAAAAAACTGTTATGCACTGAGGTTTAAGTCAACGCACTGTGGTAAAGAAATACTGTTAAATCTGTACTATCTATGCATTTACGGTATCGAATTTTGAGTTGGGGCACAGGGTCTTCTGCGGAAAGAGTTTTTATTCTGTGAAAGTATGCAACCAGAATTATTGCACAAATTTTATGAAGACAATCATAGAGGAATAAATTCACGGAATTGAAAATACTTACTGTTACTGGCATATAAATCTACGAAGTCTGTATCAACGTATATAAGAATAAACTACTCTATATGAAAAAAGCCATGTATATCTTGGGCCTAAACTTTTCAACAAGCTTGATGATAGTAGATATCACCAAATATCAACATTTCAAATCGAGAAATTCTAATAATTCATTTTCTTTTCCAAATGACGAATACTGAAAAATTACTGATGCTTTCAGTGAAATTTGGACTTGAAAACTCTTTTCGATGTTGAAATAATGATGTCCCCGCTATCGCAAGTGTTGTTCGTTTTGAAACAAAAAATATGAACACACAATTTCATACTTCACAATGTTCGTTACAAATAAACATGCTTTTTGTTTTGAGTTATGACGATTTCTTGTTCTTGAATGCAAGAATCAATAAATTCATACAATTGTTGGTTTTGTTTTGTGGCACACTCTTCTTCAAAAAATGAGGAGACTGTTTTCAAAAACCGTCAATACATTTCCTTTCTACTTGTAATGTTTGAGTGTCAGAGGTAGACATATGAAATATGTTCTGACTTTGCCTATGACATTAGAAGAAATATATTGTATGAACGTAATCGAACGATCTTTCTGGAAATGTTTTCGTTTCAAAATATTAGGGGTGAACAGTTTTTAGAAATCACCCTGTCTACCACTAGATGGAAAAAGAAATCAGAGTTAAAAAGGGATAATAACCCCACTACTATAACCCTTCCACAAGAATTGATACGTTCTAGTATTTTTATGAAAGTGAAACTGGTAAAAAACCCAAACATAAAAAACAACCAGAACGAGCCAAAACAACTCGATCGTGTTTGTATTTTCCCGAACAGTCTGTTTTCACCGCACAAGACTGTATCAGTGGAGCGCGGCGACTACTAGGAGCGTCAGACAAGGAAGGAAACAGAAATCGAAGGGCTCCTCCGGGAAGTAAGAGTCGTGAAGTTGATTCTATGTGGGTGTAGAAGAGAGAGCATAAGACAAAAATAGTTAAAACGGCATGCGCGCTATTCAGACCCTCCCTATTCTGCATCGATCGACTCCGAGCAAAATGGCTCCAGAATCCAAAACCCAACTGTAAAATCACTAAGGACGCAAAGTGGACCATTTTCTATAGAAAACTCGCCTCTATTGGGCTGTTTTTAGGGGCCACGCATCGTTGAAAAATTACGAGGTTTGATGAAAACTCACAAGGAACATTTTCGTTTGACTGTACCTTTAACTGGTATGCATTTTTCTGTTTAAATAGACCGTACGGACAGTTTAAAGTGAGGGGTGAGCGTCGCCCGCATAAAAACTATCTTTCAAAGCCAAGCGTCACTGAAAAATATGTGTACTTTGACGTAAATTAATGTGCGTAGCGTAAATTCAACTATTCCACAATAATTTTACATGAACGCGGAGTTTAGGAACTTCTAATTAGAGGTCCGAACCCAAATTCATCCTCGCTAATGAGTTGACTTGTTCTATTTTGATTAGCCCTCTCACTTACGTTCAAAACGGCAGTTGCACTGATTCCTAAAAATAAATGACGTCTATTCAAATTTTTACGCCACGCAGTCTTTCATATAAGTTGATTTGTGTGGATTTGTATGTATGTATAGCTAGCTGAAAAAAGGTAATAATTTCCATTGCAGTACTTTGGTGTATGTACCACCGGTTAATCCTTGGTTAATAATATTCAAATATTCACATGTAGGAAACAATGGAATAAAATAGAAGTACAGGAAATGGCACATTTTTGGTACAGTAGTCTAATAAATCGAAATAAGTCAATCTATAAAACCATTTCTTTTGTCAATGATCTTCTTTCTCGCACGAGAAGTGGTCTACTATTTGTGGGGAGGTCAAATTGAGTAAAGAGATTCCTTCGTGTGGCACAACATTTGTGATTTCACTGGATTGCAAAACTTTTAACTTGCTGTTATCTAAAAAAGTTCGAAGTTTGAACAATATTCATCTCTATTAATATCACTACGATCGTTTGGAAAGTCTCGTTGTTTTCAAAATAAAGTGCTTGCTTTATTCCCTTCCTAGATATAGAATCCGCAATTTGAGGTATTCTTGCAGGTTTGACCCCACTAAGGGCCATACCGAACCAAAAATGTACGTATATAAGGTGAATCCAGTGCTTATTTATTGCTCCATTGTCAATTACCTTCATTTATACAGACTGTATAATTATTAAAGCGTGTCACCTAAAGTTGTTTTATTCAAAATGGATAATTCAGTATATTTTCAAAGTTTTGTAATTCGTTGTTTCATTGTCTGCTCAACGATTTTTTCAAATTTGAATTCCGTTTCGGAGTCACACTTCGAGATAGATATTAAGTGAAAATAGTTCAAGAATCGTCGATTTGGTGATGTTCATTGTGAATATTGTAAATTTGGAATATATTGTACAACAATAGCGAAGTGGTCGTGGCATTAGAGCGTTTGACTCTCAACCCGGCGACCCGAGTTCGATACCCACCGCCTGCCACGGAGTTAAAGCGGTTCGAAATCCACTTGGAAGCATGCTGTAGGTCCCGGATCTTCCTTGCTCTCCAAAAACCTGGGTGATTCATAAAATCAAATTTTATAAATTTTTTACAAATTAAAACCTTCTATCAATGACTATAAACTTTAAAAATCTCAATGTCATTGCCCTAAAACATCCCGTATCCGAGAAATTTTGAATCCCAAAGATGGGCATTTGTTAAGAGAAGATATTGAAAATGTTTATTTTTTTGTATCATATTTACTATAAAGATGTACCAAGATGAAAAATCAAAAAAAACAGAATGAACAATAAAGAACGCAGCAAATGTTCAATGTGCTCACAAGTTTCACTAATACATACTCTCAGTCTATTTTGGAAATAATTTTCCATGCACACGTTGCATATCTTCTGACACTTCTCTGAAAGCAATAAGAATTCTAGTTTCGTATTCCGATATACCCCATTTATTGTATCCCCGTACAAGAAAACTCGATACCCTTTTCCCAGGCCTATTGATTTTGGAGGCCACAGAACTGGCCCTACACATTTCACGGAATTCGTTATTGATGAATAAATCCCCTCACATACCTCAAGGGTGGCTGAGGCGCCACAGGCAACGGGAGTAGCAACCCTAGCTTAATTTACACCGACCTCAAAAACAAACATGATCGAAGGAACTCGCTGTGGGAACTGGAGAACTTGGTCTTCGGTGGGTTTCTTTGGAAATATGAGTGATTCGATGAAATAAAATGATCCAGCGTGCCTTCCGGAAGTATTGGAGCTTCGGAGACAGGACTTTACTGGGAAATCCTTAACAGATAATAAAAGGAGACATAACCGGACCGGCAGCAAAACATTCCCTCTGATATCGGCCGTGGGAATAATAGGCTAACACCCCAGTATACTCAACTACTCAAATGCATGAGGAAGAGGCCCCTACAACCAAACCTCCTCGGAATAAGAATCAAAGGCAAGGTGGTGGGGTCCAGGATGATCAATTGCAACCTAATAGTGACCTCAACGACAACGCTTCAAGTGGACGAATTAATAAAGGGAGGGATTATTATGACAGTGAGCCTTCCCGGAGAGGATACCTGGCAAGAATGCATGCTCTGCGGTGTGGAATACATCCAGAGCATGCTGCCATTTCCGCCAAAAATCTGTTAACGAAGTGTTAGATATGCCACTTGTCGGTCAGGCTCTAGAGTAAGTCCGCATCGTACTGGCAACGGAAAACACTAAGCCGATGAAGTTAAAATAAATGAGAAGAGAGGATGCGGTGATTCACGATGTCCTTTCAGTAAAGGCTGATATCTGGCATATCAACTATGCCGTGTATGACGCTGCTCAGACTTGGTCTCATACAGAGGAGAGGAATACCAACCATCGGATCGAAAGGCATAAACGCGTAAACTAGATGAAAGCTAAGATCAAGTCGGCGAGACAACACCCGTCCGTATCCAGTATGTGGTGGTCTACGTGTCAGACAAAAGTCCTTCACACCCACAGTGTCGCGAATTGCCGCAAATTTAGGACGATCATACAGTGGATTAAAGCATGCTGTCTATACTATTAAACAGCACTGGTGACTGTAAATGAAACTTTGAGATAGATATTCTTGCTTATTCCAAGAGCCTTCAAGAGTTGTAGATAAGCCGCCGGTCGCTGATCGAAGAATATCCACTGGAAGGATTTCCCCTTGCCTTAGAGTAGTATGAAGCTTTTTGTAGGAGGCTTCGTCAGCCTGAGCTCAATGAACTGTACGATAACTCCGGTAACTATTGGTGGAAAACATTTCCAATCACCCATCACCATCTGGTAAGAGTTTTTAAATCATGGCTAGATGGGGAGCAATCGATTTGGCATTTGCTTGTCGAGCGCAAACCATGCTAATACTCAAAAACGGAGATTTGTCTGGCCCAAAATACTACAGACCAATAAAATTCTTGAATGCATTTTATAAGATGTTTACCTGCATTTTATACACCCAAATACTGTCCACAGTCGATTCAGTGTATGAACGGATATATGAGCAGAGACGGTCAAGGAAGGGGGTCCCTGGCTGCAAGGAAATCCTGTTCATCGACAGATTTATTACGCAAGACTCCGTGCAGTCTAAGCGAAACCTTTCAATGGCTTGAATCGATTATGCATGGCTTTTGATACAACTTCGAAATGCTCAGATACCTTGTGGTACCCGGAAGGCATGGACAGTTGATGCCGCTCTAGAGAACTCGCTTCGCAGTAAGATCTGGTTAAGTCGGAGTCCAAACAGAGCAGGTTAACTCCAGAGGAGGCGTGTTTCAGGAAGGCTCCCTCAGCCCTCTTCTGTATCTCATATTGCCATTGTCCGTTGCACTGGAAAAAATCCGCGGATACAACTACGGCACCCCCAGCAACCGGAGCATGAGGTCACCCATCTGTTTCGCATGGATGACCTCAAACTATATACCCTGGGCCAGAGTACATGCATACTATCGGAATGGGGTTTGGGATCGACAAAAGTACCACGGTTTACCCCAATCACTGTTCAAAACTCCTTCTGTGGCAAGTATCAGCATAAACTCCGACAGATGTGATGATTACGCTGAATGTGAGGTTCAACTAATGATTGGTCAAAAGTTAAGCACTACAAATTAGAGCCACAATAGGCCATTGGCCGCAGTGCCTGATATGGGTCCACTCACGTTCAAACCTAACCTAACCTAACTACAAATTAAGTGAGTATCGAACAAAATGGGACATGAGTTGAGTGGATAGAAGGGCGCCAGATTGCAAATAAAAAAACTGAAGAAAGATATATTACATCTAAATTCGTATCTGAGCTTAGCAAGGCAAAACAATATTCAAAAAACTATAAACGACTTTACTTCCTTGGTAAATTCATGGAAATAGGCTGCAGGCCGAATAGACGAATTTGCTGTAGGCTACAAATTGCAATCAATATACTTTAACTTTCTCAATAACGTGAAATTTTTGAGTTTCTCATATTATATGAATTTTTCATGATGGCCATGCACTCCTGTGCGAAACAAGAAATGAGATAAATAAGTACGATATGGCAGTAAAACTCTATTCCCAAATTTTGTAGGTACGCTTTCAGCTCCTGATGTTGCCAACTTTGTTTACATAGATGCACGTCAGGTGAAATTGACGTCATTTTGGTGTTTCAAGTAGTTTCTATTTCTTGAATTTTATCAACACCAGAGTTTCCAAATATTCGTTTATTTGGGTACAAATATATTAAGAATTTCAAATAGCCTATCCTACCTTGTATAACATCACGGTCCTTCATTTGCATAAATGCAGTAACATCACAGTAATATACCTATCACTGAAAAAATATTTTCAAATTAAATGTAAATATGAAAAATCAAGTCAGAGTCCGAGTCAATATCGAAGTCAAGGTCAAAGACGAGGTCAAATCAAGATGAAGTCAAGGTCAAGTCAAGGTCAAGTCAAGTTAAAGTCAATCTTTCACATGTTGGGTGATTTTGGACAAAAAGTTTCTTCAATATGCACCGATCGTGACAAGACAAGAGAACCAAGAAACTATTTACTTAAGTTGTTCAGTTTTACTAAGTGCTTCTGAACAACTAAGTTATAATAACTCAAACAATAAATTAATTTGCCAATATAGTTTTAATTGAACATCAGTCAACATTGAAGTTTTTCTACAGGAATCGTTTGAGACTGTCTTCATTTTGACATTTCGTACGCCCATGAATATGGTGTGGGCACTGGTATCAGCAGGTTTCTAATCTATTTCGTATTCTACACATTCACTGGCTTAGGTTCGAAAGCGGAAACTACTAACCCCACTGAAGCTTTGAAACATAATACCGCATTTCTAATAATAGCTAGAGTGAATGCGAGACATATTTTAGTTTAGATGAGAGCTTCGGTTTACTGCCCATTCCAGCGGCCATTCCAACTAGCGAAGTTTCTTCAACTTGTTCGCTACATATACATGCATCACCATGTTTCATTAGGATACGGCTTCAGGCGTTTTGGTTTGTATGAGAAAGTTTACGAATAATTTGAAATCAAATCATACGCTTCAAATAATTAATTGTTGAAGTCAGAAAGACATTGTTACCTGATTTACGGTGAGTTTATGCACGACGTAACCTTCACTTTCTTATGATGAAGATTTGACTGTAATTCAAGAGATGCATATGATGACAAACTTCCAACGTTTACTTTGTCAGACTGACTTATCGTCATCGTTAAATGTTTTTTTTCTACAGGAGTTGATCACAATTCTTAATGCAAATAACGCACAACATCGATATTATGAAAGTGTCTACATAGCAAAACCAATAACGGCTTGCATTTCGCAGAGTTCAGTGCTTCTTGTTCGAACTTCTCCATATCGGTACAACTGCTGATAGTGCTGAAAGACGCCGACACATTAGAACCTTGTATTTTTTCTGCAATTTGTATTTTGATAATATGAAAGTGTCCACATAGCGCATTTCACAGAGTTCAGTGCTTCTTGTTCGAAATTCTCCATATCGGTACAACTGCTGATAGTGCTGAAAGACGCCGACACATTAGAACCTTGTATTTTTTCTGCAATTTGTATTTTTATATTATGAAAGTGTCCACATAGCGCATTTCACAAAGTTCAGTGCTTCTTGTTCGAACTTCTCCATATCGGTACAACTGCTGATAGTGCTGAAAGACGCTGACACATTAGAAGCTTGTATTTTTTCTGCAATTTGTATTTTGATTTGCACCGACTCTTCTAGGTATCCTTCTGCTACCGTCGAGAACTTCCATCCTCCCTGACGCTTCAAAGTAGTCATGTTAGCCCCTACATTGACCAAAAGAGTCGCCGAATACCTTCTCAGGCAGTGACCGCTGTAGAGCGCTGGTTCCTCCAATTTCAAAAACACTGCAATTCCTGAAGGTATCTTCGACAACGTATTTATTCCCACACACTGGCTGGTACACCTCTCACTTTCGTAAAAAAACAAAAAAGCGGCTAGAAATAGTATTCTTGGGTCTCAAAGGCATGTATTTTTTACACAAATTGATCAGGTTGACTGGATATCCTTCTTCAAGTATGGTGAAACTTCTCGAATTCTTGGTTTTAGTGTCTGGAAAAACTACGTGAAAATATTTCCCCTTGTCATGAATATTTTCTATTTTCAAATTAATCAATTCATCGCATCTAGAAGTACCGCTAATCCCAATTTTCAAAGCCACTTTCATCAACAAGTACTCGTCGTCGAGAGCTGCGTTCGAAAACTTCTCTGGTTTCAGGTCGTTCTTATGTCTGGGACTTCTTTGGTTTGTATCTCTATGAATTGCTTTTCAAAAATATCGTTAATCCGCCATATTTTGAAACGTCGACTTCATTTTCGATCGGTCGGTGGCTCAGTGGCTAAGGTCTCTAGCAGTGGAACTTCTTGCTCGCATCAGACAGACGTTCAAGGCTCCGGTACGGAATCTTTTTTCTCAAGTACATGGGTCTCTTTAAGTGGCCACATACCTTGTTGTGAATCAAGTGTGATGTCAGTTGCCTAGATGCCAATCCCGACGTCTGGTGCTAGCTTGGAGTGCGCACCGACCAACCGGGGTGGTGCTGTAGGTTTTTCGGGTTTTCCTACAGCTGAAAAGTGAATACACCACCGAAAACATCAATAAGTCGCCCCGGAGCGCCATGGCAAATAATAATAATAGCCGTCCTCTACCCGCACAGGCTATGCCTTTGTGTATACTCTACGAGTGTTTATGAAGGGGTATTATTATTATTATTACTATTTTCCATAAGGAATGTACCAGTTATGCCCTGTCTCCGGTCCGTGGGGTGAGTGATAACTGGGTCCGAGAATCAAGTGCCCTGAGTAAACGGAGTGAACCAAGAATAACGGCCTTCTGCATTCTTCCGTCTAGGTTTTCTGCCGAATCACGGCATGCCGGTATGATTTTAAAATTCGAGAGCAGCGTGTCCATCATTCCACACAGGACCCCTATTATCAGAACCATCATCTTGGCAGAATGGTTTGGAAAAAGCCTGCGGAGTTCGAAGAGTAGATCTCGATATTTAGTCCGTTTTTCCTCCTTTATTTTGGACGATATTCGTTTCGCCAGGAGCTGAAAACTCAATGGCGAAAATCGTCCTACTTTGGTGGTCGAGAAGGACTACATCAGGCTTATTGGCTTGTATTTGCCTGAGGGTGGGGAATGAGTAGTTCCAATAGATTCGGCACTTCTCATTCTCCACAATGGACTCAATATCCCCCGGAGCATAAGGCAACACCGGTATGTCGTCTACACCGTACGAGTGTCGTAGATGGTAGTACAACACTCGTAGGGCCGCGTTATGCCTGTGGATATAGGCTGAGACCGCATAAGCTGGACAAGCTAGCAGCAAATGCATTATGGTTTCAGCTGCCCCACGACACGCTCTGCATCTATTGTCAGGGACCTCCATACCCATCACGCGACTACGGTAGACGAGGGTGTTGAAGACACCATCCTGGCAGGCCATTATGAATCCCTCGGTTTCCGACTTAGCCCACTTGACCTGAGAAAAGCGAAGGTCAGGTTTCTGGATAAGCCAAGGTCTTCAATGTTCTTGAAGAAGACCCCAGGCATTGGCTTATCCTAATGTAGCTGTAGGAGCGTGTCGCACTCCGCAGATTTCACGTGGGCTCTTTGCTGAACGGGTCCCAACTCGGTGACAGAGTTTGGGTTTGTCCGTTCAGTGCTGAATATGAGACCGACTTCATCGGCTGCACGGGTTGCTGCCTTGAAAAGAAATGCTCCAGTCCCTGCTTTTTCATGATCTGAACTCCTGATGACTTTACAGGCTCTATCCAGTACCATTCTATTATGTAGACACTCCAAACTCGAAAGTCCACGGCCCCCCATTGTCAGGGAAAGTGTAACCGTGGAACAGACGATTTAGAATGCAAGTTCCTATGAAGATGCATCATTTTGCGAGTTTTTACGTCGAGTTGTCGCAGCTCTTCCTGAGTCCATTTCATTACTCCAAAGGAGTAAAGTAGAATCAGAACGGCAAGCATATTAGTTGCAGCAACTTTGTTCTTCCCTGATAGTTCTGAAGACCACATCTGTCGGAGTTTATGCTGATACTTGCCGCGTAGAGACTTTTTAACAGTAGCTATCTCTTGGGTGTGGCGTTGTTCCACCCCTAGGCAGGTATATCCATATAAGATGCGTGTAAACATCTTATAACATGCGTTCGAGCATATTATCGGTCTGTAGTTCTTCGGATCGGACAAATCTCCGTTTTTGGGGATTAGCACGGTTCGCCCCTCGACAAACCAATCCTGAGTATGCTGCTCCCCATCTAGCCATGAGTTGAAAACTCTTGCTAGATGGTGGTGGGTACATGGAATTTTTTCCAATAATAGTTATTTGGGCCATCGGGCCTGGAGCAGCAAAGTTCTTAGAACCTCTTAGGGCCCGTCGAACTTCTTCCGAGATTAATGGATTGCGCAGTTCATTGAGCTCAGGCTGACGAATTGTCCTGCAGAAGGCTTCGAACTGTGCTAGGGCTGGAGTATCTACGTTGGGTGGTTGCGGAATCTCATAAATGTTCTTCCAGAAGGTTTCTACCCGATCAGCCGCCGGCGGGTTATCCACAACACGTGGAGGCTCTTGGAATAGGCGAGAAGGTTTATCGCGGAACTTTTTTGCAGCCACCAGCATTCGTTTCCTATCAAGACAGTGCTGTTTGATGATGAACAGCACGCCTTGATTTAGTGTGTGGTAAGTTCGCCTTAAGTTTGCAGCAATTCGCCGCACTGCGGGCGTAAAGGGCCTATTGGCCGCCACGTAGTCAGCCACTCACTGGATACGAGACGCGTGTTGTCTCGCAGACTTGATCTTAGCTTCCAACTTGTGAATGCGTCCCTCATGCCTCCCACTTGGGACAGAGCCTGAGCGGCGTCATACACGACAGAGTTGATCTGCCAGATGTCAGCCTCTTCTGAAAGGACATCGTGAATCTCCGCATCCACCCATGCCAGTTGTTGTGGCCATGGCTGCCGGTACGGTTTTGCACCGGTTGCTCAGGAAAGTTGTGTCGCAACTCACCAAGGCCTTGGATGGTGGTTTGTCCCCGGAGCTCCGATACTACCGGAGGGCGCGCTGGTGTATCATTAACCCTAGCAAACACTCCCCACGTCCGTGGGGTGAGTGATTACTGGGTCCGAGAATCATGTTTATTATTTTTTTTATTATTATTATCATTACTATGAAGGTAAATAGTCGAGCGAAGCATCGAGTATTTGGTCCATAGCAGATGTAAAAAATAAGTCCAAGAAAATTTTCATCGATACCTTTTATCTTCCGTGAATTCATCCAAGACTCGAACATTTTGAACTTGTTGTGGTAAGCATGCATCTCGGGACTTTTCTGGCAAAATCTGCATCGCTATGATTCTTCCGCTTCCGTAAGGATATCCTCAGAAACGTAATTCTCATCGGTTTCCTCCACTTTATATACGTTTATTTCTTCAAATAATCTTCTCTTTTCTGCTAGCAATGTATCATGCCCGTGGCAAGCAAACAAACAACCTGCTTTGACCGAAATATAAAAAAGTCACTGTCAAGTCATTCTGACATTTATGAGGCACTAAAACGCAAGTAGCTTTGATTTGATCACAAAACTTATTAATTATCATCTCATAAAATAAAGTCCAAGACATTGGAAAGTCCTGAAATAGAGAAGTTTTCGAACGAAGCACCCGACGACGAGTACTTGTTGATGAAAGTGGCTTTGATAATGGGGATTAGCGGTGCTTGTAGGGGTGAACAAAAAAAAAAACGAAAAAATTCCCCCGGAAAAAAAAACGGAAAAAACCCCTCCCGGAAATAAATCCCCGGAAAAATTACCTCCCGGAAAAAAAAACCTCGGAAAAACCCACCGGAAAAAGTACCCCTACATGCGATAACAATGGCCAGTACACAAAAAGTAATGAAATTTCAACTGTGCGTCATGTTAAAGAAACTAGACCATATTTGATTCAATTTACAATACAGAGGGGTGGAACAACAGATTTTCCAGCCTTGCAACAAGGCGAATCTGTCACCAGGTTAGTTCGTTCGGATTTAACTATACATGAACGAATATACTCCCTATTAGATGATTTTTCCAAATATGTATTTCTGACGATTTTAATTCCTTAAATTTAATTCTTGAATTATATGAATTGAAAAAATAATAATTCCCGGTTTGGAAATTCATCAAATGATTTTTTCTTCCATTTAAGTGAATATCCTTTTCCAGGAACTACTTTATCTTCATTTCTCACAAATAATTGTTTGTATTTTCGGGAATTATTTTCTTTTTTCATTTAAGATTTAATTAGTTTCATTCAAATTACATTTTTTCCCCGGAAATAATCCTGTTGAAAAATCAAGAAACAACATATTTGATTGAAACAAGTTTTCACTTGGTTTGCAAATGAAGAAATGCGCCTGTAGGTTAGGACTATTCTTATGATTTCATTGAATATGGATAAAGTAGTTTTACCGTAATTTTATTTCGATTAAATTAGTGATTAATCATATTTTTTTTATTAAATTATTAATTATTTAATTTTTAAATGAAGGCAATACCTAGTTGTGGAATGGAAATGATATGAGTAACTCAAAAGCACACGTTCATCTTTCATTCTATATAGATGACGTTGATAGAAGAAATGAGATTTTTTTGCACCGCTTAAATACATCACTGATATTTGAAACTGATAGTATTTCACATGTGGACACCTTTTCAAGACTTTCATCCGCATAGTGGCTCCTGTATACTTTCCCAAAGGAATTATAGAACAACCTCACTAAATAAACAAAGTTTCACCATTAAAGTCATCATTAAGCGACAAATGTGCCGAATGTGCGCTGATGTTAATGAAAAATAAAGGATAAATCGCTGTCTAATCGACCGTCATAAAAACAAAACGCTGGAACAAAGCTGCCGGTAGCGTTAGCACAGGTCATAAGCAATACCCAGAGTTTTGTTTCGTAACGTGTTAAATCGCTTAAAGATGATATCGCATTCAAAAACATATTGCAAGCCGTTTTGGTGGCGCGCATGTGAAAAATGGTAGGTGTAAAAGTGGCCTGATTTTTAAAGCTGCGGTACGCTGGCTAGCCCATTCGGCGGTTTTCATATCCTCACTGCCGTGCCACTGATATAGATACGGTTTTAGTATGTGGATGGTAAAACATTGACTTTTCCATTAGAGCGCTTTTTTTCTTTTCGCTTGAATCAGAATCCCTTGTTTGTTGAATTCTCATTTTATTAAGTGTGGTCGGGCTAGCTGTAAATAAATTTTCCTACGCGTGCGCGATTCACCCTATTCCTGCACAGAATTTAGTTTGAGAGGTGTAATTTTCCGCACGTTAAAGTCACTTCAAGTGAGTTTTTCCCGCACTAGCGCAGAAATATTGTTTTTCTACGATCACACTCCAAAAGATGCTTTTCTAAATAGTTTTAAGTTTGCAAATATGATTATTATTCACAATAATTGAAATTTGACATTTTTGTACCACAAAGTGACATTTATGTACCAAAATTTTACAGTACCTAATTTCTAACCAATACAGTTTTCGTGACAGCAAGGTGAAACTATATTTTGAAAATTCTGCATCTCGAAGGGATATTGGATCAGGCACTTTCAAGAATGAATAGACACAAAGTCTTTTGGTTTATATATTATGAAGGAAAATGTCAAGGGTAATATAACAAGACCTTGATAAATGACTATTCTCATTGCTGCTAAATTTCTCTTATATTTATTGATTTTACTCGATATAACTTTGGAATAATCTGATGAAAACCCGAGGGCTTTCATCTCTAATTATTATTGTTTCTCCAAACCGATTCATTTTCAAATACTTATACAGCTTCAACACGATTTATTCTATTTGACGTTTAAGATTTATTTATTTATAGTACTGTCAGGTTCCTTGATATACAGGGTGTTCCAAATTAAGTCGTCACCATTACCAACATCGTTATTATTGATGCTACGAATTCAGTTGAATGGTCAAACTAGTAGCATTTTTAATGGCCTTCTTGATGCCGAAAACAAAAAAAAATTGACAGTCGCGTTTTTAAAGAATATTTCATAAAATGATATTTCTTTCAATGGAACACCCTATATTTTTTCATGAATTTCGATTCGTAATAACATTCTCAATATCAAATCTCATTTTTTTTCGTAAAGGTGAAAATATGACAGTTTTATCAATAGGAAACTTTTATAAGAAACAGATTTGATAAAGCGCTATAAAATATCGAGTAAATGTTCAAAAGCACCGCCTTCTTGTTGAACACATATTTGGGCACTTCTATTGACACTACGTGTGGCATTCAACACAGTTCGTCCATCAATTCTATTAATTATAGTTTCAATATAATTTTTCATTTCATCTACATTATTATGTTTCACTTTGTACACCTCATTTTTCAGAAATCCCCAAAAATAAAAATCATGTCTGGTGAACGAGGGGGCCACTTAACAGGACCATTTATAGCAATCCATCTGTTTTCAAAACAGCCTTGCAGCATTCTTTTTACGCCACTGACATTATGTGCTGGTGCTCCATCCTGCTCAAAATAGATCATCTGACGAGCCTCTAGATCAAGATCATCGAAAAACTCTTCCAACACTCTTGTTCCCTTGTTAATAAATTAATGTAACGGGGTCCGTTCAAAGAACCATGGTAGAACAATTAACCGATAATTCTGCCTCTAAATAGACCACACCAAACATTAATACTAAATCGTCTTTGCGGATTGTGGGGATGGACTAGAAATGGATTATGTCTACTCCAATGATGAAAATTCTTTCTATTATACATCCCACGATTTGAAAAATTAGCCTCATCGCTCCATATAATATTTCTATAGAAGTTTGGATCTTGTCTGCATTTATTCACAAACCACCGACAAAACCCCAATCGTCTTTCAGGATCACCAGCTTCTAGTGTTTTGACTGGTCTTGACTTATGAGGAGGAATCTTATGTTTCTTCAGAATTCGTTGAATACCAGACAGTGGAACAGCTATTTCTGTAGATAAATCTCTGATGGAATTATTTGGATATACCTCAAAGTAGGATAAAACTTCAATTTCTGTATCTTCAGATATTACAAAACGTTTTTTAGTTCTCCTTTTCTCAAAAACTTTTTCATTGTTCCTGAATCGACGATGAAGCACAGTAATAAATCGCCGGTTAGGTCATTCACGATCGGGGAACGAATTGCTGTAGGGTTGGAGTGCTCTTACGCTATTTTTCTGTCAAACTATGTAGGATTCTAACATATCACACTTTTCTTGATGGGGAAACGGCATTCGAAAAATATTCGAACAGTAATTGACAGTTACAATATTTTATGGCATTGTCATGATATACTTGAGAATATTTGTCAAATAGTATTTCAACAGAGTTTCAAGGCAACTTGATTGCTCAAAATAATTATGTTTTATCGAATCAAACACATTTTTTCCAACCACATTCATATGACGCTCCAGTATTTTCTGTTCTGTACAAAAACGACTTCAAAGTTATCATTATCGTCCAACTACGACAAAAATTTTCAAAACCTATATCCTTATCGGATAACTCACACTGAATGATCGTCTTCAACCGGTTTTCGAAGACCATATTCAAAATTGCAATCTGCTGAAAATCAGTGTGAATTTGAAAGTTTTTATTGATCCCTTTCAATTTTTGGTCGTTGCTAGATGGTCGCGTACGGTCGATGCTGGTCGGTCAGTGTGATTCCTAGCTTGGTATCCACCTGCTTCTGGTGGGATCAACTGGTGGGAGATCAACTGGTGAATTACGGTGGTTTCATTTGGGTCATCTCAATTCCTGTACAGTAAACCATCACGGATATAGGGTTTTCCACTGAGCTTTGTATCTTTTGGAAACTGCAACAAAATTGAATACTTCCTATCATTCGGGTGTTGTTACTTTTCTCAGCAAGCTTCTAACTCGCTTCAGATGACTAAAATACTTTTGCCTCTTTCTCATTTCTTCGGGAGTCCTCAGATCAGGTCCTTCTTACACTGATGAATCTTGTCTTCTTGACATCGTCTTTTCGGTGTTTCGATCTTCCACAATCTGTAAATGAAAAAAATCCAAATTTGAGGAGAGTCTATGGAAGTGTATAAGAGATAATGAATCAATATTAGTACCCGGTCCCAAAAGCATGTCGTCTATCACTCTTTCACGAGGTTTATGAAAGAGATCTGGCCAGGCAACCGTTCTTGAAGTTTCGGTGTCTAGTATTTGTAGTAGCACGAGCTTTCAGTCCTAGAAGATTAATGTTAACATGTGTTCTCCAAAAAGAGAGGACTGATGATGCATCCATTTCTTCCTGATACCAGAAAATGGCGTTGAGTGCTGCCTCAGGATAACGTCGGTTCCATGGATATTTCAAAACTTTTATTCTTGAATTTGTCGATGGCAAGGTCTCCTTACCGAAGACTTCCTCAAGGTGTACCTGCATGTGCGGAGTATTGATTTTCTTCTATTCATTGTTTTCTTTTTATCAATCTCACGTGTTACTCATTCATATATCTGTACCGTTGTGCTGAATTTAAGTATTCCCTTGTCCTTGGGATTCTGTCGCCAATTTCCTGTGATTTTTCGATCACGTCATGGACTCTTTCATTACTTTATGGACTTCAACATCAAGTTCCTGTACTTTTCCGCCAACTTTATACGCCTTTTTGCTGATACTCTGGACTTTTCTGCTGACTTCCTAAACTACTCTGAAGTAGTTGTAGTTTTGAATTTTGTATTACTTTCTACTAATTTTTTGTAGGTTTCGGTTTAGAAGCTGCAGTAATCATTTCCCTTGTCACTCTTTATCTTACCCTCTCATTTACTATCTTATCTACAACTAACACAAACCGACATGAGGCAAAATGAACTGATCGAAAGCAAGCGATTGGGTCAGTGGAATACAGGGCTACAAGGCAAGTAACAAATCCATTTCTCCATTTGAAAAATAATTATAATTGAGCTATTTGCTTATTGAATTCCGATTCTCCATTATCATAGTTTCATAAACAATATCGATTTATTTGACATGTTTCGGAAACGCGCTCTGACATATTAAGGCTATGCATTCGAGCATATGTTGGTACTTCATGGGTATCATAACTTCCCACTGAGGTGGAATACAGTTTAGGTACTCAGTTGGTTGTTGAGAATGAATGTTTCTGAATCCTGACACTATATTCAAATTAGAGTATTCTTGATTCTGTGATTTTGATAATTGTATCAACATCACAACAATAAAAAACTTTTAAAATTGATTGTCTTTTGTAGTCATAAAGATATTGTGAATGAAAACGACTCCTAAGAAGTTGCCAGAACTTGAAAGTCCTAATATGATATGAATAAAAAGTGTGTTCATGAAGCTACGTCGCTGATATCTATAAGAAAAATTCGAAATTGAATAACAAAATTTTGAGTGGAACAATACATATTGTCGAATAAAGCTGTGTATATACAGAAAAGAATATTGGTATATAGATAAAACACTACCAAATATCAAATAAATTAGGATTTTCTTCATGTTTTTGGTGAGAAATATTTGCCACGTTTTCAGCCTCTCTTTGAACCAAAGTTTATTGAACAATTAGTGTGTTCTTTGACCACCAAGTTTACTCTTATATCCTTTGTGGCATTACCAGTTTTACTTTGATAGAAATTTGTTTTTCCAGAAATATAGTTAGATTATGAATAATATCTGATGGTTACATTTCGAGGCGATGGTATTGTAATTGTTTTCCACATTTAAACGTTAACGCTGGTAGATGGGGCCCTCATGTTCCCTGACCAGAACAATTTTATCAATCTTTTTGAGGATCAAACGTCCTCGAATTGTTGAGGACGTAAAAACAATTAGTGACGATTCACAATTTCACAAATCATAACAGAAAGCGTGACTTTGAATCCTACAAAAGAGTAGAAGAGCCACAAACAGTTTTATTTGAAATCCCGTACAAAAAGTTGAAATTTTTCTGACTATAGGTCGTGATGCTGAATTTGTTGGCGTAATGCGCACTGAGTAAAGTTTTTAATCCTCGAACCGACGCTCGAAACGTTCGAAGTCCGGCTAAGAATACCTACTTTTTTCATTGATTTCAGAAAATATTGCATATGCATCTACTACGCATGTACTACACATCCATCTTTGGTTCATTTCATAGCTCTAATTGAGGGGTCTTTTCAAAAAATCTGGGTGATTCTTAGGGAAGTATTAGATATTAAAACACTCAAAACTTTATACTTTTCTCTTATACAGACACACATAAACTACGGTATATTGGCATGGGGATCGGCTTGTAAGACTACTATGAACAAACTGATCGTGACACGAAAAAGACTGCTTAAAATAATATTCAGGAAAAAAAAGAATTATTCATTGAACGTCCTCTTTCAAGACTCCAACCTGAGAACACATAAACATAAAAACAACTTCTCAAAAATAGAACATGAATATGACACCAGATCTAAACAAAATCATTTCAAAACACCATTTATGAATAAAACAATTGCTCAAAGAAGTCACAATTACCTCAGTTTTAAATTATACAATGCTCTACTAATTCAAATTGAAATGTCGAAGTGCCTATATGAATTCAGGAAAAGATTGAAAGACTACATCATTCGTTCAGAACTACATAAATTAGTGTACAATTAGTACTTCAGAAGAAAACATTGTTGCTATATATAATGTTCTGGCGTGTACAGTTCTCTCTATGAAGTGTATGTATGAGTATATGTCTGTATGTGTGTCATATTGTAGCTATATCTGTGATTGGGTTTTTTAATTTTTTTTGTTATAACCATTAATAATTTTTTTTAAATGCACTCTGGCTTCTGAGGCCCGAATATTATTAAAAAAATTTATCATATATCACTATAAATGAAATATTGCAACTATAAATATATTCATTATTTTATTTTTATTACCTACTTTCAATATTACATAAATGGACTCAAGATATTCTGGCCTTAAAGTTATTTAATCTTATATATTTTTATCTTTATTGTATTTCAATTATTTATAGGAAATTTTATTCATCATACCCGATTGTTTAGTCACACACAAACTGTTAACAGTTTACGTGACTCTCCCTCGTTTATTAACATGATTCTCCTCTGTTTAAATTATATTTGTATTCATTATGAGTTAATAAATATTTATATTTTATATTTATATTCGTATAAAATAAACAAGATTAGAATTTAAAAAAAGGAAAACTACCGAGTCACAAGAACTCACGCTCAGTGAATTTTACATATCAATTGGCAGGGTTTGAAAGAATCATGATTTAAAAAAAAAAATCAGAAATGATTTTTATTGAAAAAGAAATAATAATCTATTCAGATTTTATATAAACGGGCACCAACGCTCTATAATTTTGTGGCTTATATTCTGGATACAACCAAATTTAAATTTACTAGTGTAGAAAAAGATTAAGCATTAAATATCATACCAGAAATGTATGGAAATATGGAATCCCTACCATTCATAAAACTTGAAGCCAAAACTGAACCATTTTCAACAGTTATGTTTTCAGAAGAGGTGTTATCCAGTGTTAGTGCCTTGCAGTGGTCGGTTTTACAAAATAATATTCCTGAAGTTGCAAAACTTCTTTCCAGTTTGAAACAGTTTTTATGAGCTGTCTCCTGATCAGCTTCGTTGTAGAGAGTATTTCCTACATTATTTACGAAATAAATCAAAAGTGGAAGAAGCAGGGATATTAGTATTTCTATATAAATACTATAATGAAAATTAACGTTGTATTATTTTTAAATATCCATTATTTTTTCAATATTATAATAATATAGTTTTATTTGCAGCTTGTATCAGTTTAATTTGTATTTTGACAAATTTGGTAGAATAAATAAATATGTTATTTCTGATTTCACATTTTTTATTTTATTAATTGAATAAAATAAAATAAAATAAAATATAAAATAAAAATAAAAAAAAAATAAAAAAAATAAAAAAAAAATAAAAATAAAATAAAATAAAATAAAATTCACTTGATTAAAATAATTGATTTTAATCGTGATTCAAATCAGGCAAACTGTAATTAATTGGTGATATTTGAGTAGTTTTTGGTTTGGTATCAATCTTAGAAAAAATATTCATTTTAAAATGATTAAATTATATTCATAATTTAGACATGAAATTCGATATGTTAGCAAAAACATGATATTTTTGCGACTTCGAACTGCCTTAGACTGAATTACGTCGGCTTAGTGTGTTAACCTGCTATCTCCAATTTGTGAAAAATCATTAATTGTTATAAATGTGGTACAGCTATCAATACCTTTGTCGTTTGCTTTAGAAAAAAAAAGTTGTTTGTAGACATATAAAATTTTAACTGAACAGATAAAAAGCAATATCACCAAAGAAGGTAGATTTTATGTTTGTAAAGTTTAGTTATGTTTGTGTGTTGCTAAGCGCAGTTTGCGATATTGTGGTTATTTCATCATCAACAATATGAATAGACGTCATTTAACAGTAGAGGAGGCAAATCAAGCCATTGGGTTGCTTCTTGGAAGTGCGCGGCAGATCGATGTGGCTGATCAGTTTAATGTCTCTCAAAGTATAATTTCTTGACCTAATAACCGATTTAATGAGACTGGATCTGCCATATACAGACATAGGAAAGGTAGACCAAGATCGACAAATGCTAGGGAGTAACGAAGACCAGTGAGAGGAGCTAGGATGGATCCAACAGAAAACTGCACTTAGCTCAGCCAGCACATTTTTGCTTTCACCAGAATTCGTATACCCCTCGGATTGTTTTAAATCGATCGAATGACGCAGGTTTACATTGCTATATTCCTATTAGATGCCCTCCATTGACCGCAGACCATAGAGCTCAATGTTCGCTTTAGAGCCAATTGGAATGATGAGTTGCGTGTACTGTGATGTTCAGCGATGAAAGCCGCCTTTTTTCTTCGTGCTAACAGACATACACTTCGTGTCTGGAGACCAAGAAATTCAAGAATTAATGACCGATGTGTTCAAGAAGTACCTCCATTTCAAGGAGGTGTAATGGTCTGGGGTGGAATTTTCTACCGAGGTCGAACGGAGTTGTATGTTTGTGAAGGTACAATGACAGGTCAAAATTATGTCGACGATATCGTTTTATTTTATTCTATAGCACGGTGAATGATTACCGTTGGAATTTGGAACCCAATTACCGAATTCTGGATGATAACGCTTACCCGCACAGAGCCAGGGTAGTACAAGAACGGCTAGCAATCAATAAAATTAATCATGTGCTATTACCCCCGCACTCTCCAGATTTAAACTGCATCGAACATGTTAAACACCAACTCGGAAGTGCACCAACTGCCCATCAACTATTTGTTCGGGACGTAAGGTCAGCGAGGCAAGTTGTTCCACATTTATGGGATACCCTGGATTAAAATTACATGGATCATTCAATTTCAAGTTTGCCTCGTCGAGTTGAAGCAGTAATAGCCAATAGAGGTGGAATCACACGCTATTAATACATTTCTCCTTCTTGATAATTATCTGTTTTGTTAGATTATCAGAGAAAAGTTGCCTGTAAATTCTGATTAAAACATTTTTTCAATCAAACAATTGTTTTTCATTTTTGAAAGAGATGGGAGAAAGTGTATGTTATACAATATTCCTCGAAAACAATTTTTTTCTCAAAGAATTTACAATATCCTTAACTTTTTTTGATCAGTATATATACCATAAAAAAGAGAGAGAAAATCTTCATTGGCTGTATAAATCAGCTAAGATATTAGTAAACGGATATTCACTGATTCTTATTGATTCTATTCTATTTAGTATTGAAGTTAGCAGGTTAACACACTAAGCTGACGATTAGAAAATATGAGTCAAAATAAGGAAGTTATGGATCACAACGCCCGCTCATTGTACGAGGAGAAATGAACTCAACTCAACAAACAACAACAAACTAAGTCTTACCTCATTGAAATTAAAAGTGCAATTTTCGAATTTTCCGTAAAAATAATTTTACCGGAAATCTTCGGTATTTTTCTAAACTTTATAGAAGAGAAAACTTGACCTCTAGTACTTGCAAGTTCTTTCATAAGAGAACTGCTAGGAAATTCAACAGAATCTGTGACCGAATTTATTTTCATTGTTGACACTGTGTTTAGAGAAATTGTTCTGTTCCATGTAAACTTCCACCACAGATGCACTCTTTCATTTTCCGTGCATTTTTAAAGTTTTGTACGATACACCGGCCTTAGTTAAGAGTTGCCGAAGTCCTTCCCAAACAATATCCTGTATATTCATTTACATTATCCAATTTTAAGTATTTAGCAATCATCGAAGGCATACTTTCTATGGTTGGACGGTGAAACGACTGTTTCGGTACTAAAGGGAAAAGGACTGGGTCTTAAGTACAAATATTTTCTGACCAGCCTCAAAGCCCTCATTTTTTGTTCGTGCATGCACAATACTGAATCCTATTGACATACAGGTTTAAGTTTGGGGTATTTTAACAAGTAAACAGCTACTCTTATCTTCTAAATCATTTTCACAAGTTCATCTCTCCTTAGTTCTCCAAA
Organism: Chrysolina americana; assembly: GCA_958502065.1. Classification (NCBI taxonomy): domain Eukaryota; kingdom Metazoa; phylum Arthropoda; class Insecta; order Coleoptera; family Chrysomelidae; genus Chrysolina; species Chrysolina americana. The sequence continues at coordinate 28,451,042 of OY293421.1, forward strand.
AACACCCATTATTAAAACTACTTTGGGTGATAGATGAATTTCATCTGAAGCTTTACTGATAAATGTAAGAACTTGATCTGCTGCCAAAATCTAGGATTTTTTTGGAATATATCCTTCAGATTTCATCTTTGAAAACGCTGTTATCCAGGAAAAATGGGAAATATCGGTATTTTCATTGATTATCAGTGTAGATTTCAAAATGGAATATTTCGTCCACAATGTCGTTTGAGAAATTTTTTTGGAATGAAATAAAAAAATTAATCAAACACATACACTAAAAAAAAATAACCTACCAATTCTTGAAAGTACGCCAATAACACGGCCTCATCTATGGCTCTAATTCTATTTATCAACTTCCATTGATTAAATACTTCATAATCATTCATAATAAGACTACACAAAAAAAGCAGCAATTACATTCATTGAATATAATGATGACAGCAATATTCAACAAACGTCAAAATATCAACAAATGCCATGTCTACTATATAAAGAAAAATGGAAAGAAAATCATACAATTTTGACATGAAAATACTTTTATCAAATAAGCGTTCCTTCAAATTTTAGTAACATGTTATTAATATTAATTGTTCTTATACGAAAATAATAATTTTACTGCTAGATACGATATTCCCTAATTAAATTGACAACCCGTCGTTCTCTGAATAATAGATATCCATCTTATAATCATTGGATAATTCATCAAATTCCAGGAAAGTAACAAGTTCAAAACAGAATGAAAAAGCTTAATGGCCTTGAAATAAACACGCTACGAATAAAAGGAAACAAGCAAACGAAAGAGCAAACAAACATTATCCATTTAAAAATCTTCAGGTTGGAAACTCGGCGAGCCAAACTTTTCACAGCGCTTACAAACTCTCCCTACTCTCGCTTGAAATTCTTTTCCATCGCTTGCTGCCACTTTTTCGTCCGCTAGAAAAGAATCTCCTTCGCGTGGCGCATCATGAGAACAAAGGAGTAACGTCTATGTAGACGGCGAATAGAGACGAAAGTTGCTAGTTTCCTTTAAGGAGTGGTTTGCCCGGCCGAGCTAAGCTTTAGTTCTTGCAGGAGCAGCTAGCTGTATTGATCAGAAGGCTGAGAGGTGGGCGAACGGGGGTGAAATTCTAAGGGTAGTCGAGGAAAGGACAAGGGTGGGTTGCGGTCTTATTCCCTTCCCGATCACTCTGACACCCTAGTCTATCCCGTCCACGTCGACTTGACCCTTACGAAGTAGTGGAGAATGGAGGAAAGGGAAGACGCAATTACCAGGAACTGTGTGGAATCTCGCATCTACGACTCCAAAGTTTCTCTTTAATTGGGCTCTAATGAAATGGTGTTAAAATGTGATTTAAAAAATTAAATGGAGGGTTTAGAGCTATTTTGGCAAGACTTCTGTATAATCAGTAGGATTTAATCATTTCATAGATGAAGTTAATGGCGAAGGCAAAATTGTACCTTTTTCATTTTTCAATTATTTAATTTTTTTCCAAGTTCACTCAAGTTGAATATGAAACGTTTCACAAGGGAAGTAAAAAAACCTCATCGTCTCGAATATTGATGTGTTTTTGACAATATTTTAAAGAATATAAACTCTTTATATCAGTATCCTCCATTCCCTATCAAATTTTATATCGCATACAGGGTGACAATTTGAAAACGAAGAACATTGAATATTTATTCATCGAAGATAATACTATGAAAAATTTGGCCAAGCCATTCACTTTACCTATCAATGGGTACAAATGATGGGGAAGTTGCTGAGGAATCGCACGTTAAAAGGTAAGACCTTGTTAGTCCTTGGCCCGCACAAGTTGACAGCTGTCGTTTATAAGGGGACGACAGCTAGTTGAGAACAGAAAAAACATTTTAAAAACAACAAACAGGTTATCTAGCTTTAAAGTTTTTAATAACAAACCCAGTTTTTTCAATTTTCATGTTATTCTAGATGAGTACTTTTTTTTCTCTCAATTGGAGTACTCAACCTCACAAATATATGGAATGTATTCAATTTATTAAATTGTAATAATGTAAGTTTCAGTCGGGTTTCACCTTCTGAAAGTATGATAATGAAATTCTTATCTAACCTAACTGAACATAACATTTTATAATTGTTTTGTAAGCACTAGTACAGCTGATATTCAAACTGTTAGCGAACTTTTTGAATGGTCCCTTATGAAATAGTGAACATTCTTGTTGAAGGTATTTTATTGAGTCTGGTTGGGTATGAAATAGAATTGAGTTCAAGTGACCTCATACAAGAATCGAGAGGTATCAGATCCGCAGCAGAGGCTATTAATCTCGAATAACGAGGGTCCCGTGGTCCCCAGTAAATACTTATCAGAGTCCACTGAACCCGAATAAAGTGACCATTGTAGTCCTCACCTTACAAAATACTCGAGGCACTGCAACTTTCACCGAATTCAGTACAGTAAGTACTCAGTTAGGTCGTTCATTTTATATACAGAGGTCACCGTGGTCTGCACTCGATAAAAAACTTAATGCACTGATCATCTGGATGATGCTATAAGCCAATTGACTATCCTGTAGAAAGAACCAGAAGAAAAGGGCAACTACAAATTCCCGTTGGCACTGCAAACTTTCAAACTGCAGCTGTAAAGGATAACAACAATCGTACACCACTGGAAAATTAGGAAGAAATCCTAGAAGTAACACTGACAGTATGGATAACGATGAAAATATCTCCATGCCATATAGTCTCGTACAATTGGAGGAACCAATGTAAGAACGGAATCCACACGCAAGAAAACCAAGAAATATTGCACGTGAGAAAAGGAAATCTGCCACACCCTTCCCAGAAAAGAAACAACCTGCCTGCCGAATAGACCCACTGTAATTATAACGAGACTTGCGGAAATTTTGACTACTACAAATTCAAAGCAGAGTAGACAGAATTACCAACAACAAATGTCAAATTTGGAACCTGTATAAATATGAAAGCACTAGCTGCAATACCTTTCTGGCCTAGACTATTTTTTTTATAGTCTAGAAATTTGCAGTTCCACCCACCACGCCAACTCCCCGCTGATCGAACATTACAGAATTTTTCTTGAGTGTCTTGTCAGTACATCTGGTTCACTCCGCGGTATTCTCGTATTCTCCAGCACTTTTCAGAAGCTTCTCTTCTATACTGTAGAAATTTCCAAACATTTTCACATACCACGACCCCTCACTGGTAAACTAACTCTTCAGAATTTCACTTGGGTGTCTTGTAAGTACGTTCTACATCCTTTCGGAGTGTCAGTTCGGGTTTATTCAACGGTTTTCAACCCTTCTCTTCTTATCGATATAAAAAATTATATTAGATCTTTTCAGAATATTTGAATGTATTCCTAAACTTTCTGGAGTACCTTAGAACATTTTAGGAAATACTATATTCTGTAGATCATTCAAAGTAATTTCAAATTACTCTTCATTATCATCGACCGCTATAAATTCTCCTAGTACAATATTTATAATTATAGATTGTTTCTTCTAATTAATTCTTTCCATAAAATTTCACCTCTTTCTATTTCATTAATGAATGATTCTTGATGCTTTCTAACATACACAAGTAGACAATATTTTTTGTGATATTAAGCTGTCGCTGAATATACATGCTGCCTTTATAAAAATGGAAATATTTATATAAAATATTGGAGTCGACATTTCAAAAATTATCACTTCATAGTACTCTTGTCGAAAATTATGTCTATTTAGATACTTTATTCAACTATAAAATGAATTTTATAATGAATATTTGGAACCTTTTAATTGGGATTGTGCTCACAATATCGGTGTTTACAATATTAATATTATAATACCTGAAACCAAATGATAATTATTGCTGCTTTCTAGGACCCAACCTGAGCTGAAGATTGGTGAAAACAATGCTGAAACCGACTATAGATGGTTCCTTGTTTTTATTGAAATTGAATGTATCCTTTCCGTTATAGCAAGAACTTGATTAGTTTTACTATATAATGTTTGCACGAGTGTCTTACAGGAATAATTCAATGGTCCTAAAGGACATTGTGAAAACCACCATTGCTTCAGTTGCTCTTTTGGACACTGTTCCCACAAATAATGAGTTTGTTTATGAATTATTAAAGAGCGATATATCTGATATTTCCAGCAATGTGACTCCGATAAGACGGTTTTTCTTTTAACGAATTCTAGAAATAAATAAATGAATGCATTACAAACTGAATTCTTGACGACATATTTCCATTACTTTCACCTTCCTTGCTCATACTATTCCCAAGATCCAGAAGAATGCATTACGGTAGGTATCACGTGGTATTCATACGAAGGATTGAAATTAGCAACCTGGGAAATACAAATACAGATTTTTCGAAGAGAGAATGAAGCACACATTCAATATTAACGCGGTTTGTCTGCAAAAACGATTAAATAATTCGCCTCCTCAATAATGTAGTCAAAATGACTGCAGAGCTGCATTGCAACCCATCTGGCCTTGCATAATGCTACACTTTCGTACTGATGCGTGTATGCAACATTGCAACTCTCGTAAAAACTTCCGAGCCACCACATATATGCACTTTTGACGAATTTCAGTTGCGAACTCGCTATGCCGTGTTAATATTAACGAAGTCTATTTCATATTGGAAAATTAAATGAATGACATTCAAACCAGCACTGAGTTGACAGATTGCTTTGAGGTGCGTGCACAGAAATCATCGGCAATACAATAATGTATTTTCTCTTTTTGGAAATATTATAATTTTAATTCTTTTTGCCAGTGGTGGTCGTGGTGAATTTATTGGTGTCGCCATTTCCTGATGGATATAACAATTAATAAACAGGGTGTCAATTTGAAATCTTCCCACCCTTGATGTATTCTTTCCAGTAAATAATATGAGGACTCGACACTTTCAAGAAATATTTGTAGCCCTCTTGGTTCAACCCCCTGTGAGGGGTAGATATTACCCTCAGAATCTGAATGGAAAATTATTTTGATTGGCGTTCAATTCTTTATCCAATGATACCCTGACATTTTTTTTTTGATGAGCAGTTTCCAAAAAATAGCGTTCTAATCGTACACATGTATTAAGAATTTGCCTGTTCTGAGATGCATTATTGTATTGACTCCTGTTAATAAAAATGGTTGAAAGAGTAGGTGGCACCCTTTCAACCCTTGAATGACAGAAATAAATTTATTACGCGTGGGATGTTTTATTTGTTGGTTATTTTCCGTTCACAAAATGATATTTAATTTGCGAGAGAGACATTGCAAACATAGAAGCTACTTACGCATGTATGTCATTGTGTTGTCAATATTCGTATTTTCCAATGAAGAATAATTGGTTCGAAGATGACTTCGAGTCCTTCAAGAACTTCAAGAAAGAGCTAGACTAGAACAGTCGGATTTTAATTATCATGATGAAATGAACATTATTTGCATAGATTACATTATTATGTACCATATTATTCAGTAAAAATGTTGTTATTCACTAATGAATTCTTTTTTTTTACCACACCGATATTTGATTGAAGAGCAGACCTATTGAAATATTTTCCAGTTTATACCGCTTTGCGTCGTTCGGGTAACGGCAGTCGCATGCAGGAAAGGTACTCTTTCCGTACTTGTTGGGATTTCCTTTAAAATAAATTGTGTGCGATAGTTACTGCGTATATTTGCTACCCCTAGCTATCCAGCTTCTCGGCCCGTACCCAAACTTAATGACATACAGGTCGGACCACAAAAATAATTCAACTGCCCAAGTTTTCCACAACTCTTAAAACGCTTTTGTTAGTAATCGCAACTTTTTTCGAAAAGCAGGCTTTTCAGTCTATAGTTAGTCTTCAGGTGAACCGAAGCAGTTGAGTTTTGTTAAACTGAAACTTGTTCTCGTAAGATAATCTTCATATTCATCATTTTTGTCGTTAATGATATAATGATTTTATCGATACGGATGGCTACAATATGTCCTATGTGGTATTGTCCTCTCGATATAATGAAATATAATGAAGCTGAGTGTGCGTGTGTGTGCTGTTTGTGGAGATAAGACTTTAATCAAAATTTTGAGTATTCATCAGGAAAACAAGTAGTTTTTGTAGAAAAATCATGAAAGTCAAAAAAAATATACATTACTTTCATCACCTGCCTCATTTTATCTGTGCGAACTGCTTGAAAGCTTTTCTGAAATGTGAATAGATTCAAGAAAATTTTCCACCAAGAGATTTTCTATTGACACAATCCACACTTTGATGATTAATATTGCTGTGTCCGTATCACAATTCAAAAGCAATTGTAATTATCAATGATATTTCCGCAAATTTTCCGAATTTCTCTGGATTACTCGAAAAAGTTGGAATAAAATTTTTCACGAGCATTCAGCAGCATTCTAAAATAATTATTCCGGGTGTGATGAAACCCAACTGGGCTTTATTATATTTTTATTTCGCACTGCATGTTGATATGGGAGCATATTAAAATCTTTACAGCTCTCCAAGAAAAGTTTCATTACATTTTTATATTTTTGAATAGAAAGAGCCTTTATAGTATCGCGCTAAAAATTCTTTTTCTTTTTCTTTTTCTATTTCTGGAGTTTAGTAAACTTTATGAGCTTGCCTCCATCTCAATATTCTGGAGGTGAGACTTATTCAGTTTTTTATTATGCCGTATCAACAATCTCCATCAAAATATTCTAATAGTGATTTCATTTTCTGCTGCTTTCATACATTTTCCAGATTTGATATTTCCGCAAATCAATGAGAATTATTCAAGCGTACGTATCACGATATTGAATTGTCAATCCTAACGAATTGGAGAATATCTGTTTTTTCATTTTATTAAAATGTACAAAAATGAGAAATATTTCCTAGCAGTTGAGTATTTCTCGTTGCTCGACAAATTTAATATACTGTGCATTCCATTTAAAACGAGCCACTCTGAATAACCTTTGGTACAATGATTTTCAGGAAAATAAGAAAACACATCAACAATACATTTTGACATATTCACATTTGATGTTACTTCCCCTATCGCACCCCCAGAGCATGTCACCATTTTTTAATGGATCAACCTATATAGTTTCGCATTATCAGATGCTCCATAATAATAATAATAATACTCCCTCATAAACACTCGTTGAGTGTACCCAAAGGCATAGCCTGTCCGGGTAGAGGACGGCTATAATTATTATTTGCCGTGGCGCTCCGGTGCGACTTACTGATGTTTCAGGTGATGTATTCACTTTTCAGCTGTAGGAAAACCCGGAAAACCTACAGCACCACCTCGGGTGGTCGGTGTGCACTCCAAGCTAGCACTCACCATATACTTGCGTTTCAACAAGGCATGCGGTCGCCTATCGATCTGATATGAAGTAGTTGAGAATAATTCTCGTACCTATATCGGACTCGAACCGAATATCGCTATGCTATGCTGGAGTTTCGAACGGCCTGTGCCTTAGACCGCTGATCCACCGACCACCTGATGAGCAGATTTCAGCAAAGTATAATACATTACATAAGTCTGACGCTTATAGTTCGGGAGCTACAAATTATTTGAGTAGAAAACGAGCCAACCTGAATAACTTTTGAAACAATGATTTTCAGGAAAAATAAAAAAATAACTCAACAATAGTATACAGGGGGGCACATTTTGACATGATCAGATCTGATGTTACTTTCCCTATCGCACCCCCAGAGCATGTCACCATTTTTTTTAATGGATCACCCTATATTGTTTTGCATTATCTGATGTTCCATGATGAACAGATTTCAACAAAGTAGGATACATTATGGTCTGAAGCTCATAGTTTGGAAGCTAAAAATTATTTCTGATGAAAACGAGCCATGCACCCTGAATGAACTTCTGTACAATGTGTTACTTAGGTTCATAGGTGTTTTTTTTAGGTAAACTTCAAAAATGTCTCATTTTTCCTAGATAAGAATTCGATATTCTCTTCATTTTGTATTTGTCTCGTTCTACAATAACGATTACCTACCAGGTGAAGTTTCAATTGGTGTTTCTGTTTTTGTGAATTCTTGAGAAGAAATGGTTTATACGCTTCGACAACGGATTGAAATAGTGAGTTTGTACCATGATGAAAATAGTTCCAGAGCTGCTGCCAATATGTTCAATGATAATCATCCATCAGGAAGAAATGTACGACACAAATACGTTTCGGAATTATTGAACAAATTTATGGAAACTGGATCTGTTAATAGTTAAAAGCATAACCGTTCAGGAGTTGTCAATGATTGCAGTTTTAGGGCACGTTGGACTAATGGAAAATACGCAATCTCTTAGAATCTTGAGAATCAGGATTCAGTTCTACAAATGTTTTCAGGATCCTTCATAAGTACAACTTTCATCCATTTGAGTCTTTCTGAACGGATCAACTTGCATCAGAATTTCTTGTATAAAATTTGTTTTTCGGACGAAAGTACGTTTAGTTTGAATGGAGAGGGGAATCGCCCAAATTGTCGATATTGGAGTGATACGAATCCTCATTTATACCGTCAAGTTCATACCCAACGACCTCAAAAACTGAATGTTTGGACAGGAATTTTAGGTAACCACATTATAAGACTTTTTTTATTGATGATAATTTGACTGGTGAGAAATATTTGAATATGTTGGAGAATCGAATCATCAATAAGTCAATTGAGGAGGATATGAATTTATACGAAAACGAAATAGTTTTTCAGCAGGATGTTGCACCTCCTCATTATGCAGCTGCAGTGCGACAATTTTTGAATGATCATTTCACCAAAGTATCCGGATCTCACTCCTTTAGATTTCTTTCTATAGGGTCATTTGAAGTCTAGAGTGTATGAGATAGGATCAACAACATCCGATTTGCGAGAGAATATCATGAGGCATTGCAGAGAAATAATTCCCGAGATTCTCAACCATGTGAGGGCGGGCGGTAATGGAAGCTCGTTTGTACCATTCATTGTATGGAAGTTGGTGGAAACGTTTTTGAACATTCAGTATAAAAAATTTGTTTCTTCTCATTGTCAAGTCATCAGATTTTGAATCAAGAAACTAATAAAAAATCTCTTTTTCTGATTTATTGCTTCCATATTTGTCAATAGAACGAATATTTAAAAATGTGACCTCCTGTATAATTGTTGACCTGTTTTTTTATTTTTACTGTAAATTATTGTTTCAGAAGTTATTCAGGGTGGCTTGTTTTCAACTAAAATAATTTGAAGCTCCCGAACCATAAGCTTTAGACCATATGTTTTATACTTTGTTGAAATATGCTCATCATGGAGCATCAGATAATGCGAAACAATAAAGGGTGATCTATTTAAAATAAATTAGTAACATGCTCTTGGGGTGCGATAGGGAAAGTCCCCCTGTATACAATTATTGACGTGTTTTTTTATTTTTCCTGAAAATCATTGTACCAACAGTGGCTCGTTCTAAATGGAATGCACTGTATATGGAATATGTATTTTCTACAAATTGTTCAGAAATATTGACATTTCCGTTCATTATGAGGTGTGACAGAATAGCTCAGATAAATCCCGACAAAAAAACAATTCCGCAGATCTTCTAAAGAAACAATACTAAAAGAATCTCAGGGAATATATAATACACTCAGAGTACATATATCCGAGAATATAACTAGTTAAAGAGTCTACGAACATTTTTAACAACTTATCCGAAATTGTTTAACCACATATGCAATGCTAAATGAGTTGATAGATGTAAACAAAATTCAATAAAATTCTAAGAAAATGGGCATTCATCACATTTCTTTCAGGAAATCGATGTATTGATTAGAATTGCATCTATGGTTGAAAAAATTCGTATACGTTGTGAAACACCCTCTATAGACATCGTGAAACCATAGATGAGAATATTCTCCATCAAATAGATATTCATTAATTATCATTTAATTTTGACCGATTTTATCGTCTGTGGCTTCTTAGTAACAACTAATAATCTAAATTTGATTTTTTTCATAATGAATAGTAGGTTTTTTATTCTTATTCCTTCATTATGACGATTTTATTGTTTTCTTAGCTTCTTATTTGGACACTGTTATGCAACAGAGTGTCAAGCCACACCAATGCCATTCTGTGAAAAATGAGTTTGAAGGTTTTATGAAAAAATGGGAACTATTGATAAGCCCAAAACAAAAATGTTGTTATTGTTGGAAATCCCAGTTAATTATTCATATAAATTAAGAAGATTTTTGCGATAAAATTGAAAACTTTCACTACAAAAAGAAGTTTTTAGTATTGTTTAATTGCCTAGGGAAGTTTCATCTCTGAAAAACGTTTTAAGGTACATGACACTTTTTTTGCCAATCCAACTTTTAGAAATCAAATTTGTATATGCCTCATGTCAAGTAAATAACATAGTATTGCGTAACTCAACTTTCGGATGAAATTTAACTTTTTTTAAAGTCAAGTTCCTTAAATCCATATTGCTGAATGATTGAATGGAAAATACAATTTTTCAAAACTTTTTAGTAAAACATTTTCAAAATACAATCCTTAAGCAAAAAATATTGATATTTTTAGGTTGAAAATTTAAATACGAAACATAAAAATACTTGTCGGCATTTGGTACTACTTGAATACATCACAAAAAATTAGAAAAAATTAATATTCGGTTTGTATGGTTTCAGAAAGCAGCAACTGAACCAAACTAGGAAATGAAAACAAATTCAATTAAAGGTTACTAATACTGAAAACCTAATATTACTTTACAGATCAGTTAAAAACGTAGAAAAATCTTTTCAGTATTTTCTAGGTTGCACATATTTTCGAATGAAATCTATAATTTATTATTTCTAAATATATTTCTTGAGAATCAGTCTTGAAGTTTATATTAGTTCATTTTCTTCTACCGTAAAATTAATTGCCGCACCAAATCCTTCTGCATCATCGATAAAGTTTCCAGCTCTGATTGTTTTCAAAAAGACGTAGAAGTTTTTAGGATCATTAGGAATCAAGTTCAAGATTTCTTTGAGATCCTTGATTTAGCCTGGGATAATTCACTTCCATCATGGCATAATATTGGTAGGTCGACATTGAATAATATTTTATTTTTGCGACCTTTAGATATGTCAACAATCTGCGGTTCATCCTTTAGTCTCGATTTCATATACAGCTTATTGGAACAATTTTTTCGTATTTCTATTGCATGAGTTTTTAGCCAGGAAATTTTATTTTTTTCTATATCCTGTTTACGATTGGTTATACTTTTCAGAATAGGGGATATTTATCTGAAATCTTATTTTTTTAGTCTTGTTACAGAAAAAGGATTTTTGCGGCGGCATTTCTTCATTACGTGTATGTAATCTAAATCTGTATAAAGGCGACTGTGAGTTTTCAGGGCACACTCAACATCGCCAAATTCAGAATTGTTGGGTAAATAAGTGTGATCTGATTGCAATCGTATAGTGAAGGTTTCCAATGTAGGGTGATTTTCAAGGATATGTGGAAGTATTAAAATCATTTTTATGCTGCGATTTTGTCCACCGCATGAATCCCCCCAAAGTATCAAGTGATTAGCTGAAGTTTTTAAATTTTCTAAAACAAATTTTCTTAGACACGATCCGACTTCTTGAGTTCCACGGCCTGCTTCATGCACCAGCCAGATGTAAAAATGTCCTTTACCACTACTACCACAATGTATCCCCTGATTGTATAAATTAAGTTGTCTTTTATAATAAACGATGCTTGTTGGAAGACGTGGTAGACTGAGAGTTTTCTCCAGATCAAAAGTTAGTGTTTCTATAGATGGATCAGTTTTAGCGAGTGCTAAGTCCGCTTTCATTTGGTTTCTTAAGCCATAGGCATGACCCAAATGTTTTTCGTGTTCTTGTCGCAATTTATTTGCTTCGTCGCCAACTGCTGCTTGGATTTTAACTTTAAAAGTATCATATCGTAAACAACTGTCTTTTTGTGGCTTTTTAAATCGCAAATTGAAGTCACGGTAAAAGACACTCTTGAACTTGAAGAGGCTAACGCCATCTGATATTTTTTCTTTGCACAAATCATACAAAATTTGCAAATTGAGTTTCGTTTATAAAAAATTTGCTGTGGTAGATTCTCGACAGTAATGAGATGTGTATCTGGAAATACTGTTGATGAAAGTTTTAATTTCATAAATTTTTTCATTTGGAAATGCATTTCTTTCCCCAGAATTTACTCCGCGATTATTATTTATTGTTTGATTCATTCTAAATTTTGATAACGTAAAGTCAATTCTTGTTTAACTTATACCTAAAGTATTCAGATAAGTGTTTTTACAAACTTCAACATTTGAAAAGTAATACTTTCGGGTGTATTGTCTCTTAGAATTCGCAGAGTAATTTCTGTTTGTTTTAATTTCTTTGACGCTTTCTTGCATTAAAGCACATCTTGCCTCGTATGACCCCGCCTTCCAATATTTTTCAAACTCAGCTCTTCGCATTTATACGGAAACTTTATCGGTGCATTTCAATCGTCAATTACAATTAAAATCTTTAAACTCTTCAGCAGTTATTTTTTTTCCTTTTACATTATAGTAGTCTTGATTTCTGTTGGCATTTTTTTTCCTAATTTGTCTATTTTGATTAGGGTATTTTCGTTTTCTCCCTTGTTTTGGTCTTCCTATTATGTCTTGACTAGCAGTTTCTTGATCATCATCATCTCCATTTTCAGATAAATAATCAGGATCTCTAAATGAGTTTCCTATTGTTTTCAGTTGGTCGCTATCAGATCTGTCTTTGGTTCTCATATTCTTCTGGTTATTAATTTCTCCACCACTGTCTTCATTTTTTGGTGTAGGATAAGGTTCATCAATTACATTTTGTCTTCCTTCTAGTTGGTCATCATCATCACTTTCTTCAGTTCTTATTCTCTCTTTACCATGAGTTTTATTGTCACTGTCTTCATGTCTTCCTACAAAATTGATAACTTCAATTGAATTCTGTTTCCCTTCTGGTTGATCACTGTTTTCAATACATTTTTCTTTATGTTGATTTTTTGGAAAACAATTTTCATTTTGTGATTCAACAAAGGAGTGTTCTGTCTCTTCATTTATATCAACAGTATAAAACGCTCGATTTATTGACCCAAGATAAGGATCTACAGTATAGTTAAAAATACTCGCATTAAGTTCATTTCTTCTTCTGGTCTATAAACATCTAGCAGGGATATCTCTGGATCTGGTATAAACGCAGTAACTGTTTTGTCACAACCGGAACTCAAGTCTTCAAAATATATACTTTTTTCGATGATGGAAATGTTTTGAATGCTACTATTTTGGATGAGGACCTCCATAAGCTCATCATCTGGCTCTAGAATAATATTCAAATTTGTTTTATTGGCTGCAATATTTGATGCATTTTTTTTAGGAAAGCTTCAACCATTCGCTTACTCCTAGATGATGATGACGCCATTCTGAAATAAAATGATTAAACACTATGAGTATTGTTTTTCAATAAACAAGATGTTAACTCCAACTCTCGAGCCAAAAATGAAATCAATTTTCAAAAAAACAAAGGTTCAGAGTGATTTCTATCGCATGCGCCATATATTTTTTTGCTAGGAAATAAAAAAAATCAACCATTCAAAAACAAGATTTTGTTTAAAGTTGATATCTCAATCTATTCGAAAGCAGGCATAAGGGAGTTTTGTAGTGAAGGAAAAAATCAACAAAACAGAGTGAATCAAGCACAAACATTTTTTTTAAGAATTTTTTGAACCTTCTATGTAGAAAAATCTCTCAAAAAATAATTGAACTTTTTTTTTGTATTTGAAAACTATTAGGTACTATCAACATCAACATTTTTTTCTACGGTAGGAAATATAAAGAAAAATGTTTTTTTGAAAAAGATTTAAGTCTGTTAAATCTTTATTTATTTCAATTAAGGAGTTTCACTGTTTTGCAATACCATGTTAAGTAACTTGAAATGAAGTAAATCTAATATTGTCAAGCTTTTTGCAGTTTTTCAATAACGTATTATTATTTGATTTTGTTGATTTGACCTAAATATGAATGATTTTTTCAGAAAGTTTTGAAAATTTGTATCATTATGAGGATTGAAATGAAATTATTCTTGAAAAATTGATAGGATTTGGAAAAAACCATAACACTCACAACATAAATGAACAAAGTTTAACCTAACCTTGTTAATTTGATGAAAGCAATATGCAAATCGAGAAATTACGTACTTACCTGCAAAATAACATTGCACAAAATATGTAATAATGATTCCAAACCTACTCTCAACTACCGTTATGCTTTATTAATTGAAATAACCAGTATTTTTCCTGCCAACACATTCAACACTTCTAAAGCCGGCTACAATTCACCACGTGGATGTTTTAGCAATATCATGTTAACCCTCTTGACATCATCCGTTCATAATGGGATGGGCCACAATACTCTCAAACACTGTTTCAAGTAACTTAACTTCATGTTGTAAAATTACAAAAACGTTTTTAGTGTTCAACATGTTATTTATCCTCAATTTTAACAAAATTCAGCGCTAATCAAGTACAAATTTCTCGATCGTAGGATTGTTAATTTGCAAAAACTACTGATTTCATGAAAGAGGCATTTTTTGTATGGGCTTGATGGTCCCATAGGAATTCAGGAATCTCTAATTTCTTAACTTCATCATGTCATTCCAATTTTCTATTTTAAAAATTATCACAACCAAAAATCAGTAAAGTTCCTGAATTTACACAAAAACATTGAATCATTTATTAATAGAAAAAAATTCGTTGAACAAAAACTGTAGGTGTGAAACCGATTCACGTTTCAACAAAGTAGCGTTTGCTCTGAAGGCTGTCACAATGGCTGAGTACTACGAAAAGCAAGGCCCATGAACGTCCATGTCTGTATCAAAAATTAAATCGCTGCTTTCAAAATTGACTAAAATATATAATAATAATAATAATAATAATAATAATAATAATAATAATAATAATAATAATAATAATACGCCTTTATTAAGAAAACAAAAAAAGGGCCAGCACGACGTCCAGATCTTACCCCACTAGACTTTATTCTATGGGATCATGTCGAAAGTAAGGTACATGTCGACAAACCTGATAATTCATAAGAATTGAAGATTTGCATTAGGCGAGTAATGTCGGAAATTCCTCAAGATCATTTGCTTGATGAGGGCATTATTCAAAGATTGGCATGTTGATAAGGAACAAATGGGCAACAGTTCGAGAATCAAAAACACGAATTTTGTTCTAAAACGAAATATAATATTTTTGCTCTTCATATCAAATATTTCTTCTACTATGAATGGATTAATTTCAGTTTTTGATACCTGAATTATCACAATCATCGTGAGTGACATTTTTCAATGAAACAAGTGTTATCATATCCTATGAAAAATATATATTTTCTGCTCATGTATATGAAAATGATAGCTTTTCAACAGGATACCCTACATGAAAGTGATAGTTTTTCACTCTAGAGATGAAAATGAAGCAAATGAACATTATCATGTGACCCGATGGGAATACCTCACGAAAAAAACAGTATTTTCATCTCTTTTTGAAAAATACCCAATTTTTCTCAAAACTTACATACGCGTGCTATCTGATTCAAATTGTAATATCGCCAGAATATCTGTCTGGCTTCGTTCCCCAACTGTATAATCGAGACAGTTAAAATAATATTAGTATGAGAAAAAAAAACGCTTTCTCACAAAACTATACATTCAGTTTTTGTTTTCGAGACTCGAAATTTCGAGATCGAGAAATTGTCTTCGAGAAAAACATCGAGACGAGAGTTTGTTTATTTCTCGTCTTGATTATCGAGACGAGACGAGAAAGTGCCTTCGAGACGAGATTTCTCGTCTTGATGATACCCTGTATGGAACAAATCTCTGTTTCTTGTATTGACATTATGGACATTGGCAAAATTTGATATTTTACACAGAATTCTCTGCATGAGAACTTCTTGGATATCCTTGCTATACATCGAACAATACGTTTCTGTGCAATGAATACGTTTTTGGTCATTGTAGAGTCTCCCCAAAGCAATTGATTTATTTCCAACACAAAACGTAAATTCACAAACATTTACGTCAAAGAATTCAATTTCGAAACTAGCTTTCCAGTCCAAAAACTCATCAAAATGAATACCCAAATTCGATCCCATATTGGTAGAAACAGACTCTGAGTTTATATTAGTTACTCGTCCATTATGACAGTATTTCAAGGAAACGTATTGTTCACGTTCTTTCAAAAAAGAAGAAATCCAATTTAATGATACTCTTCTATCACCATAGTTTTCCAGAGATAAGAGAAGTTTAGTATAATTAACGCATAAGTAGGTAATTCTGTTTACCTAATTCCTGTATTATAGGTAGATCGTTTATTGTGATATATCTCTCGACTTCCAGTATTACCGTAAAAATACCCTTGTTCCGGTATTCCTACAGAATTTCAAACAAATATTCATCTATGCACAAACATTCAGCGTTCCACTTGAATTCGCAAATTTTGAATTTGTCACAAGCCGCGGTAATCTATCTTATTGGCGAAATAAGGGCTATATTCGTACACCCTTTCTATCATTAGTAGCCATTACTCCCCTCCTTGTGCTTAGTTTGCATTTACAAGTTTCAGAGCCTCCCCCTTTCACCCCTTCCTACCCTAGGGGTTCGGTGGTCCCTACAGAAAGGTTCATATACATAGAGGTGTACACTCTGCATCGTATAAACTCAAAGTTATTGCCACTTCTCCGTAGTGAACGTAGAAAGTTTCTTTGCTTGCCAGAGGTACAGTCTGAGAGGAAAAGATAAGACAGAGACGTGAGGTAATTATAAACAGAATGCAGTGGGATTCGAGATATCTCTGTGGAAAATATGAAGTTCTGGTGGAATACTGAGGCGTAGGTGAAAAATTTTCCGAAAGGAATGAAAAACTGAACCACCAATTCAAATGGTACTAGCAATGCAATTGATAAAATCATGTATTTTCTAATCCTTGTCAAATACACAGCGTGCGAAATTTTCAAGATTAAAATACACCGTATTACAAAGGTTGTTGCTAGGTAAAAACGCCAAATTCTGTTTTTTTAATAATGACTTGAAAATAATCAATCGGTTTTCCGTATCGGCTTCAATGTTCAATTTGGTATCGCATTCGGTTTCTCAGCTGCAGGGAAACTCAGAAAAAGCTGCGACACCACCTCATCAAATAACCATCCACGTAAAAAATAATATGTGACATCAGATGTCCATTACTTACTTGATTCGATGAAATGAAATATGAGAAATACTACTTTACATCGTACTCTTAAACTCGTGCCTGCTTCAAACTCAGTTTATTATACAGTATTATTAATATTGATAAGCTGCACGTGGAAAAATTATACAATAACTGATTCAGTAAGTTAACATATTTTCCAAATGTACAGCGTTTATTATAAATATTAATTTGCCTAACGAAATCTCCATACTCCGTAGATTTAGGTGCTTTTTCCAAATAAATTCGAGTGGTTGAAACAACCATTTCGTAATGAAAAATGGTGGATTACATGATACATATCTTCCGCAAAAAATCCTATACAATAGGTATGGTCGTCGGCAAGTATTCAACAGAAAACAACTACTGCCCTCTACGACAGTTGAATTATATCTCTTTGATACTTGGCAAAGTTTTCGACAAGAACTACTTTGCAATTCACTTTAAATTGGGTTTCATGGTCCTTGCCAATCATCAGCGAAGGCTAGTTCGACCTAATTGAATCGAAAAATCCTTTCATCCTAATTGGAAATCCCTGAGACAAATACTGAAGTATGAATTCAGCGCCATGTCTGGGTTCCAGAATTGAAATGCACTCGGACTGCGTGTCGACTACAATATGAAGCCAAAAACATCATGAATTATGATGTAGGGAGTAGTAGCTGTTTTCTGTTGAATACTTGCCGACTACTATATCTATTGTATAGGATTCTTTGCGGAGGATTCGGATTACGTAATCCACCATTTTCCATGATTATATTAATGGTCTTTCGTTAAGTAGTGTCACCCCTCTTCATGAGTGTTTTTTTCAAAATTTGTATACGAGAGTGTTTTGAGGAGCTCATTTAAGCTACTTTCAGTTTCCTACGACTTCCGGTTATACGAATAATATCTGACGCCCCCTTAATCTTTTGAAATCTTTTCAAAAAATGTTTCAGGGTGCCCAGAAATTCGAGTCAAATCTCAAAATTTTTTCTTCAATTGGCAACCCCATTTTTCCTCAACGTCAGTGGATTGATTCTACGCTAAAAATAGGGGGAATTATTGCCTACAACGCTACACCTGAAAAAAAGTATTGGTAGAAACTTGCAAAAACTGAAATTTTGGTGTGGTTATTAGAGATATCTGCATTATCAGTAGACTTTTATGGAAGAATCGACAAGAAAGAAAGGCTGAAGTGTCAACAAACAATATTTGGTAGTAAATAATATTATTATCATTATTAATTTTATTCATCTTGTTGAAAAGTATTAAGTAGAAAGCATTTCTGAAATACAATAACATGGAAAGCGTCACGAAGTAGGTACTTGGAATTACGTTAAAAATAAAAAATAACAATGAACGAGTCAACAGGAATTAATATAAAATCTATAAAAAGCACAGAAATTAACATATACAGTGTGTGTACCAGGGAAATGATGTAACAGTTAATAGAGAATAACTGAATAATTTTCGTGGGTCGCACACAATACAACATATCAAACGTACTTTTTATAAAATCAGTGTAAATAACATAGTACCCATTTTATTTTTATACTCTACATATACATATTTTTTAAGTTATTTTAACCGCATATGTATGATGTATTTGTCCTGTTTATGATTATTTCTCGAAACTAGTATTAAATTACTAATCGAGTATCACCATTTATTGAGAAGTATAGTTAATTCCTAGAATAGAGATATAAACTAATTTTGAAACCATGGCCCTAAGAAAAAAATGTATCTTGTATAATTTTTATTTTATTTATTGTACAAACCTAGTTTGATATCAATAAATGAGATTGATTCATTGATTGTTTCACTTGTCATAGAAACACCCCCGTATCTTCCGTAATTTCCAACGTGGAACCGTGAAATTTATAGATACTAGATATGAACTCACTGCACGAAATGTGTCATCCTACATGATATAAACTGCACGCCAACGGCGATGGAACCATCCATTTTTCCAGAAAGTTATATTAGGGAGCAAAATTGGCCCAAAATTCCTTCGGATTCGTGATCAGAATCCCTAAATTACTACTGTTATACCTATCTCCTGGAAAATTTTCAGTCCTGAAAAATTCTAATTTGTTTCACTTTTCATGGAAACGCCCCCGTATCTTCCGTAATTTTCAATGTGGAACCATGAAATTTCGAGGATATATAGATACCTATACCCTCTGTGAAAAGCATACGAAAGAAAAATAAAAATTTTTGGTGAATAGCTTTTTATAAAAAAAGGTAGGTATCTTACTTTTTGTATTGCATGCAAGGATCACTTCATGATGCAAATTCAGAAATATTTTTCATACTAAGTGCTTGCATGGTGTCAAAAACCCATCCTATATATGAAATAGTTACTGGAGATATTGAGTGCATTCAATTTTCTAGTAGATTTAAAATTTTCTTTCAAAGTTCTTTCTCGCTTCAATAAATCATCGTTGAATCTTCAAATAATATCAATATGTTCTCATGATATTGTTATTTCTTATTAGCGTTTTTTTGAAACAAACAGAAAAGTGACGAGAAAACATTCACGATAACTGCTGTGACCATAATATCTGTACGCAAAGTTCATTGATCCGTTCCTCCTTGCGGGCATACGTAATTCCTAGCGCCAACAAAATATAATAACTACCGAAGCTCTCATCTCCAAAATGTCGAATTATTAACTTTCAGGAGTGTACACCAGCGAATAATAAGGAGAATTCATTACGTGACTGTACGCTGCGACAGAGTGCATTTTTCTTGAAATCTTGCGCAGTGGCGCCCTCTCTTTTATGCGCGGATCGTTAGAGAAACTTCACTAACGCATGCGCTTTTATTTTGCCAATATAGAAATATCGCTACTTCACGGTGAACGCTTACCTCGTGCTTCCGCTTCTAAGACTGGAAAATATTCGAGGTTTCTCAGAAAAGTGCCTTGAAAAAATCGCTGAAAAAAATTATTAAAAATTGTTTTTTTCAATGCTCACAAAGAACTTTTTTTTAAATTCCTAAAAAGTGAAAAGTGTTCAATTCAAATACCGAATGACATAGATTTTTAAGCAAAAATAGTAATAATGGAATAACGTTGACTAGGATAACATGATAATTGAATATTCGGTTATTCGAGCATGGAACATTTCTAATTCACGCAGATATTCTTTATAATTGAATATTTTATTTCGTTTCCTCAGTTCGAGAACATTAACTATTTTGAAGGCTTGGAAAATGTGAACGATCGATCAGATATACTTCTTCATGAGGTAGTCGACGAGGTTTCATCTGAACTTCATTTGAAAATGCTGGTGCCCCGCAAGGATCCATTCTGACACCAAAATCATTGAAGTTCACATAAATGGATTGTTGGGAACAATCTCATATTCAGTCAATTGTTTTGCTGTACTTTTAATACATCATTCTTTTTCAAAACTCCAATATCAGTCTTTGAAACCAGAAATGAATAGGAGAGCTGGTAGATATGTAAACAATAAAAATACAAACCTGGACAAAATTCTAGAATAGGAATTCAATAATTCAGTGAAATTCAAGAAAAATAAATTTCAAGCATCTCTTTTCTCTTGGAAAGCCAATATTACACTGTCCAAGGTAATTAATTTAGGAATTACTATAATAATGCAGTCAGGGGGTGATGGTGATGCTAAAGCTGAAAAGTGAAGACGCCCCAAAAATCAGAAAGTCGCCTGAAGTGCCACGGAAAATAATAAAAATAGCCGTCCTCTGCAACATTATAAAAAACTTATATTATTTTTATCGATGCTCGAAGTAATGCATTAATTCCAAGCTCTTTCACTTCCTGAACTGGAACACTATTTGGATTGGAGTGCAGCTCCTTTCCTACAGCTCTCTGATTCTATTGAGAAAAGAACGAATCTTCTTGTCTGTGATTCCTTGCTCACGAACTCGCTTAATTCCCAGGAGCATTTCTACATATTTTAGTGGCCGATGCTCCTCCGAGATATCATCAGTATTTACTCCGTAATTGATTCAGTCTGCATAGCCCGTTCTTGTCAAATTGAACACTTGCCAAACAGATTTTTTCTAACAAAATTCCAACAGAATATTCATCTGGGCATATGGCAACACCGTTGTCTCTTAGATATCATTCAACGGTCGTAGGGGGCAGTAGTTGTTTTCTTTTGAATACTTGCCGACGACCATACCTACTGTATAGGATTATTGGCGGAATATTTGAATTACGTAATCCACCATTTTTCGTCAAGTAGTGTCGCCCCTCTTCATGATGTTTTTGGCTTTATATTGAAGTCGACACGCAGTCGGAGTGGATTTTAATTCTGGGACCCAGAGATGGCGCTGAATTCTTACTTCGGGGATTTTCCATCAGGCTTAAAGAACTTTTCGATTCAATTGGGTCGAACTAGCCTTTGCTGATGATTGGCAAGGACCATGAAACCGGTACGGAGGTATCAAAAAATTATTTCAGCTTTGATATTTAAAATTCATTTCAAAGTAGTTCTCGTACAAAACTTTACCAAGTATCAAACATATATTATTCAACGGTCGTAGGGGATATTAGTTGTTTTCTGTTGAATGCTTGCCTACGACCATACCTATTGAAATGGATTTTTTGATTCGGATTACGTATCCACCTTTCTAGATGATTAGATTAATGGTCTTCCGTCAAGTAGTGTCACCACTCATCAAAATGCCTTATGGTCTCAGGAGTCCCATGACATGCTCACGCGACTACGGTATTCAAAATACTCACACTTTCAGAATTATGTTCTTAAACTTTTTTTGTACGTTCATTAAAATCGCAGAGAATTTCCAAAGAACGATTCTATACGTACCCATTACTTATTCAAGATTGAAGAATATGTCCCCTACAGTTGATTATCAGTGTCTTGAAAGTCCCCAAATATCCTTGAACTGAAATTATATAATATCGTTGCAAAATAACTCAAAGGAAGTTTGCATGTCTTCGAAATGAGAATTAAAATGTGTCTCCTCTACCGCTGTCCCTACAGTTCATATGCCTTTTTTTATGAATTAAACTTTTGTTTGTCCATTGTTTCACTTTATAAATTTTGTTCATATGTCTCCATTATATCTGAGTTCGATAGCGTTTTAACCCGAAGGACCAAATCCAATCAAATTCAAAAATATGTTTAGAAATAACTTAGGTTGTTCAATTTGCATGAGGTTCGTTAGACTCCACCAGTCTAATACCGAGTTCCTTATCAGTAGAAAGTGGTTCGAATAATTTTGGCTTTTAAGTTCATAGAAAGAAAATAATTCGCGAATATCTTCTTCGTGTAAGGATTTATTTTCTGTATACCCAATTATTTTTCATGCCTGTTTATTGTTTTTTATGTTAACCAGCTGTCATCCCCCTACGAACGACAGCCCTCAGAATTCTAAACTTGTGCGAGCTAAGGATTAACGAGGTCTTACCTTTCAAAGTGCTATAAAAACTATGAAAGGAACTAGGAAACCCATACTGATATATTTATATTGATAGTTATTCAGTGTGAAATGAAATGGACCAAATTATAAATACCTGCAAACCCAGAACCTTTCGTATTTATTGTTCACGAAGGTTGAAATTATTGATTATTTTTTCGAAATTTTCTTTGAGTAATAATCATCACCTTTTTCTGTTTTATCGATTTACGATTTACGATGCATACAAATATTTACCACCCCCTTAAAGTTTTAGCTTCCATACATATGAAAAACAAATCTGTCTTTGCTCCAAAACGTGAAATAGTGAGCCCTGATATGTAACCGCTTTATAAAAATCAAAAAGTAATGTCTACATTTTAAATTAAAATTATCTTGTTGCATTTCATTATTTGAATATATTGAACAATTATTATTCATAGTTGACTGGGTTTCTGTGAGGCCAGACTTATACAGTTTCTCTCTCTGCTAGTTCTGTTTGTTTGGATTGAAATATTCATTCGTCTGGACTCACCCTTTGGAATCGCTCCATGAACAAAGAGGACCATGAATAATATAATTTATTTTCCAACTATGCGGGTCTCTAAGGAAAATAAAAGTATTTTATTATACTTACATATTTTAAAAACTTCATACGTTTTATTATTCACCAATATAATGTCTATATGCTGGCGAAGGCACCGGGGTTCGTTAAAATTTCATCCCTGAAGTAATTGTGTCAATCTCTGTGATGGTTGTAGCTTCAAACTCTTTGTTTCCTAAAAATGCTTCACGAGGTTGAAATTTTCAGGAAGTGAAAGAAAAAGGAATAAAAAAAAACTTTCTCTAGTGAGCATTGTCATGCAACTATCATTACTGGGAATCCACGTATCAATGCAAATAAAAATACTTTCATATATAATAATCAGGAATCATGTTCTGGTCTCGAAGAATATAATGAACGTCTTCTTGCAACCCATGGATCATAAAATCGGCAAAATTGTATATATATATATATATATTACAAAACGTATTAACGCTTCGGTCAGTTCTTTTTTAAAAAATCATTAACACGATCTATAAAATTAAGTTCCCCTTTCACTGAATTAGAATTTTTGTCTTGGTTTTGACATGGAAATATCTTATAATAACAATATTCAATGGCCAAATGTAAACAGAACGTGTGATATTGCTAACCATTTGAAGGAATAAGAAATACAATTTTGCAATTTGCAAATTTTCTTCTTTCATTCAATTTTTTTCATAGAAAAGTTTTTTCACTTTTCCTTTGTTTGGTTTGCAATATTCCTATTGATGAAATTTCAATAGAAAAACGTCTTGTACTCATGCTACCATAAGCTGATGTCCTGAAACATATTTACCATTTTATTACCAGACCCTATATTAATTGTAGTATAGATGGCATGCATTGTATATAACAAGTAGACTGTATAATTTAATTATTGCCGAATTAATATCTGCGAAATAATCAAATAAAATAGTTATGCTAAGTAATTAATTGTAGGTTGTACTAACTAGGGCAGAACTATTAGCATTAATATTTCATGTCAGTAGTGGTAGTATTTAATCACTTATTGATAATTTTTGTATCGCTAAGTAGTAGCTACATCGAAGGAAGTGCAATTCCGTGTAATACTTGACTTAATTATAAAGCGTAGAAAGGTTGGGTTATTCAATGCTTTACGCTATATTTCGCTCTGGGGAGTTGTTATTTGACATTCAATGTACATAGTTGGTCAAATGTATGGACCCGCCTATTTTTCTCAGGTAATATGAGATTTATCATATAAAAAGTTTGTATGGAAATAGAACGGTATTTCAATCTGCATTTTTACGAAGATTAAAATTTTTTTTTGATCTGCTTTGGTGGAGGAGCGACATCTTTCAATGGAATTATATGTCATGTTCAGTATCGTTAGAGGGCTTTTTTTTTTCCCATTCCAGCAGTTCTAATATTATTTCAACTCGCTCGATAAATATAATACGTTTAAATTTTTTCTGTCCACCTCTGTAATTCTCTAACCTATTGCTTGATTTGTTTAAAACGTTAGTCAGTTGGAGAATGTAGCTGGATGCTTATTCTAGCGATATTGCAATTTGAACCTGAGTGTCGTACATAGGTATTACTCATTCCCAGATACTTATTTTTCGAAGAACAATATAAGTTATTTTTCTATTGAAAATTTGCACTGGAAAAATTTATTCCAGAATAGTTCAAGTGCCTCAATCCTGATTTTTTTCCTGAATAGAAGGAACGTCAGAGAAAAAAACAGAAATAGTTATTATTATCATACTATTATTTTTGGTTTCAAAAGTACAGAAAATTAATATTTTTTCAATGAAGAAGAAGGTTGCCGGACGACGTATGTTGAACGGCGATCTCATTCAATTATGAGTCATGAAAACTAAATTTTCATTTGAACCCGTGATCTGAGATAAAAAACGTAACGTCTCGAGTGGATGAACGAACCATCGAGGGAGATTTTTAAAATATTCTAATACCATTATAGACCAGGAGCCAGCAACGTATTTCAAAGCGTGAACATATCTCTCATATACATTGAAAAATTAGAGTCGAGTAAGAAAAATTTGTCAATGGAAGAACTGGTAATGTAGCATATGAGAAAAATCTCTTTTATTGAAACTTAAATACGCCACTGTCAAATTCAGTTACATTTCCCAATTGAGTGAATTTTTGAATAAATCAAGCAATAGGTAAATTTATTATAGAGGTGAATATACAATTACGAAACACACTGTATCTATCGAGTTGGAATAATATTGGTACTACTGTAATCAAAAAAAACAAGCTATCTGAAAATATGACAGTTAGTTCCATTCAAAAACACCAACAGCACAACAAAAAAATATTTGAATTCACGAAGCAGATGTAGAGTGATGTACCGTTTAACTTCCATGCAAACAATTTCTTCAATAACTTTCATATTAACTGAGAAAAATAGGCGGATCCATACATTTGACTATCTCTATACAAATATACTGAATGATATGCTTTTGCTTTTTTATGCGAATAAATGAAATAAATTGCTTGGCTTTGCTTATTTCCTTCACAACCTATCCTTTACATCCTACAAAATGTTTGTTTTTCCTACCGTTGCAAAATTGTCATCGGTTTATATATTATTACTGCAAAAATGACGATTAGGAGAATTGGATTTTCAAATCTTTATAAATGCGCGTTCCAATTTCTCCTGAATAAGGAAAGATGACGAATCAAATTGAAGGAAAGAAAAGTAATGTTTTATTGGGAATTTCATCTGTATTTTTCAAAATATTCATCAACCAGCAGTTAACTGCTTTATTGGCAAGAACAAAAGTCTCTATAAGGTGAGAAAGTCGGTCGTTTTACCTTGCGATCCCACACAAAGAAGATTAAGGTAGGTCTCCCGTCCGATGGCCAACAGTCAACACTACTGCTTGGCTACAAATATCGACATTTCAGCTTCATGGTAAGAAATAGGCGAATAGCTAATGGATTTTATCTATCATATCCTAATAAAACCTAATTGTATTATTAGACATATAAGCCAGAGTTACTAGATGTGGGAATTTGAATTTTATTAGGTAAGTAATGCTTTCATATGTAACGAACAATTATTTTCTTCTGTTACGCTTTTCACACATATCGGCAATACCAAATTCTTTACTGGTCAGTAGAGTATCTGTGGTCTGACTGTACTGTAGGGCTTGATCTGTTTTTTTCTTTCTCCATCCAGTGCGTCGCAGTCGCCTATTATACGGTAAGCTGTTTCTGACAAAACCTCCAAACATTCTCATTCATTTACACATGTTGAGGTTATTATTGGAATTAAATGGTGAGAAAGTTATTTCAAACTAGTATTGAAATCCAACCATCTGTTTTAAAAATTGAATAAAAAAGTAAAATAATCAACATGAAAAATAATTACTTAATCTGCGCTCCAGGGCCATTTGAATGAATACGGTGGCGCATTCGCTTTTGCAGCAGCAGGGAAACCTAGAAGAACCTGCAACACCACATTTGAAGAGTTGGAAACAAATTTGAAGGAATACATGACACTTATGCAGTCTCTATCTGAATTTTGAAAATATCTTCCTGACCCATGAGAACTATGACGGAAATAAAAGACTTAGAATTAATATTCGATTCCAAAAGGAAAAAAGTTTTCGAAAATGCACATTTTCGAAAAACATGCTGTAACTTAGAAACGATGACAGATATCGATATGCGGTTTTCACCAATAAGTTTGTAATAAAATATGATTCGCAGACACAACCATCAGTTTTCATCTATCTAGTTTGAAATCAGGACTTTCCCTTTAAAGTGTCTGATTTGGTCCACACTGCATAATCAGTTTATATATTTTTCCCAATCAAAAACTTCACTGGTGCCACTTCTTTTGAAGTATGGTATTAAAAAGTGTAGAAACATTCATTGTTCATATTCAATCCCATTCAATCCATATTGCCCTGAATACTACGAACAATTTTGTTGGGTTATTTGGAGTCTTGCTTTGTATGAAAGTTTATTATTCTGTGAGCATGTAATATATTCGCGTTGTGTTGGGGAAGTATGGACAGACCAACAGTCGATTTACCATGTAAATTGTGATTTATTAATAATAATACTAATAATAAACGCCTATTTTATTGCCATTCGAGAAAAAAACTACATTATAGGATATTACGTAACAAGAGTTGTAAGTAACCCACTACGCACGAAATGACAAAGTTTATTTCATTTCATGAGTGCTCAATGGGCTTACAACTCGTGTAACGTACTATACTTCTTCTACGCCCATTCATGGCCCATAGAGAAGATGACTTCATAGTTTTTGATATTTCTTCAAAATACGCAAGTAGAACATTCTACGAAAAGGATTTAACGTTATGCTTGTATCGCCAATCCATAAATTTTTGATAGGTAATTTGGTACCTTTCTTTGGATTTTAGCGGTAACAAATTATGTGTGGCCACTTCAGCTTTTTTTTAAATCTCCGGTGGAGTGCTCATAATTTCATCACTTTCACTACTATCAGACAAATGTTCGGTTACAATTATATTTTGTTCAAGTAATTGACAACATAAATGACATGACATTTATTTTCATGGCATGCCGCTCAAGAAAACGTGTCCGATTTTCAATGAAATTGCATAACGTGCTGCATACATTTAGGGGCATCACTCTTTCAATCCTAAATATATCTGCTAAATGCTAAATGTTTTTATGTTTTCAAATTGACTAAATTTGTGTGAATAGACCAAGTAAAGTCTAATGTAAATAAAAATTTGATTGTAATTTAATTAAACTAAGAAGTTTAAGTTTTTTTCTCAAAACGCACGTGTATGTTATGGGATCTCATTACGTGCATGTTATTGTTAAATGTCATTTACAAGGAATGTTGACAGTGCGATTTTTGACGTTTACAGACAAGGGCGTAGAAAAAATATCTTATAGGTGAATCTTTCGCATGTTTGAAACTCATCTACAGTAATCGACATATTCTTAATTTCAAAATGAAGCGACCTTTGTGCGAATCGGTTGTATTGAGTCACTTTAAATATTGTGATTTCCTTTATGGTCCATGTTTGACAAAAATTTGATAGGGATAGAATACAAAAAGTGCAAAATAGCTGTGCTAGACTGATTTACGGTATCAGAAAATATGAACATATTTCACATAAACTCAGAGAATGTCACTGGCTTAATATGAACGGTAGAAGGCAGCTCCACATTGGTACATTTCCTCATAAACTTTTAAATGACCCTAATTCTTCAGCACTGGTGCGTAAACTCATTCCCCGATTTGAAATACACTCAATAAATATCAGAAACAGATCTACCCTAACCATGCCTCAGCACAAAAGTGCATTCTTTCAAAGATGTTTTGTTTTCAATGCCATCAAAATGTACAATATTCTTCCTGATGAATTCAAGATTTATAATATAAATAAGTTCAAATATAAATCAAAGAAATATCTTCTTTATAAGCAGTGATCATATTTGTCCAGGCTTGATATTTAGCTATCAACTTCATTCGTCAGATCTCAGTACTATGTATAATTACCTTTGTATGCACCCATATTTCATATTCCATATGTTATTTCTGTTTTTTTAACATTTTTTTCTTTATTAGTTAACCTCTTGTCAGCCAATCTGTGAAATATTTTATTTTGGCTCTGTCCCTCTGTTGTTCAAGTGGAATAGCTTTGAGCTCGACTTCGCCAACAGTCTATGTAAGATATTTTATGTGCTGAGAAAAACGCAAATCGGTATCTAATACTAAAACAAGATTTCTTGCTGAATCGGAGATTTGAAATGGGGTGAAGAGTAAGACTGTTCTTCAAGAAGTTTACATTATTTTTACTACCAAAAAATAATACCTTGAATTTTTCAGAATTGAGTTTCAAGTTGTGTTCATTTGCGGATGTCTTGATTTTATTCAATTCATTGTTCAAGGTTTCTCCTGCAATGTAAAAATTTTCATTACGAAAATTGAGATACAGTTGTGTATCATCTGCAAAAGCTTGGACTTTACAGTGTTCTATTTCATTTAAAATGTCAGCAGTATATATAATAAAAAGTAGTGGGCCCAGTATAGACCCTTGCGGAACACCTGAGAGAATATCAAGTTCAGATGAGTATAAACCAATTTTCTGAGAACGTCCGAGAAAGTAAATCCATATTAAAAACACTGATTTATCATCAAAGCCGTAGTATATCAATTTGGCACATAACAATTCATGACTAATTGTATCAAAGGCTTTGGAAAAATCAAGTAACACCAAAACAGTACATAAACTTTGATCATAGGCTGATATAATATCAGTCGTTATAGTTGCTAAAGATGTTTCAGTATTCCTTCCAGGTCTAAATCACATTGACAATCAGGAAGTAATTTGTATGTGGAGCCCAAGTTTTCCGTTGATAATAAAGATATCGGGTAACTGAAAAAAAAGAAACAGTTAATTATAGCTTACTCAAATCATTTTTAGTTTTTATTACAACTCTTTTACTATCCTTCAAAGCGTAAATGTTTCCATTATAAGACCATACACAAGAGATGTTCTTTCGATGGCCGCCTCCATAAGTTTGAGTTTGTTATCTGTTAAATATTCCTTCAAGACTATACACGTTTCTTTAAACATTTTCTTTTTGCTATAAATATTTTGCATTATTCTTGAAGAAGCCAACGTTAGCAGGATACACCTCGGCCGATCTGCCTGCTTCTTTCCAATTCTGTTACACATTAGAATATCTTCCTTTGCGATTTATTTAGCTAAACGTGCTACAAAAAGCTCGATTACAACTTCAACAAAATTCTCCTGTTACGTCTCATTTAATTTGAAAATTCTCAAGTTCTGCGATCTAGCTTTCTGATAAATCCCATCGTATTTTTGTAACAAATACTTATTTTCTGATTTAGGCATAGACGTTTCTTCTTTCAACTCCGTAATAATTGCACTATTAACCACACATTTTTTGTTAATATCGTTTATTTTCTGCTCGATTTCTGCGAGTTTTATGCTGACAGTTTTTGCTACACTCTCTGATACTTTTTGTACAATTTGTTCGATGAAATTCCCCTCTTTCAAAATAGAATGAGTGCTTGTACTAACGGAAGTTTCTATTTCTTCCCTCGTGTAATCACCATTGTAACCACTCCAAATTATTGATCACTGTTGAGAGAAACCTCGCTTTTTTTAGCCCAAGTTTAACCACTTTTTTTCCACTTGAACACGGAGCTAACAACAGATATGTTCACTGTCGCCGGCCATACTCAATTGTTCATTTCATCAAATTTTATTTTCGACGTTTGCATTAACTTGTTTTCTTATCCACCTGTTTTTTCATTTGTTTGTTCATTCATTTGTAGGTTCGTTCGTATTCCTTCATTTGTTTGTTCGTTTGTGAAATGAGGATGACTTTAGGTGATTTGGGCGGTGGTTTGATAAACACTGGTTCATTTAACTAATTTCTGGCTTGCTTAGAGTGCGCATTGACCACCCGGTGTGGTGTTGTAAGTTTTCCCAGTTTTCCTACATCTGAAAAGTAAATACGCCACCAAAAATCAGTAAGTCGTTGTGGAGCGCCACCCTCTACCAGCATAGGCTATGCCTTGTGTACACTCTATGAGTGTTTATAAGGGAGTATTATTATTATTACTATTATTATTATAACTAAGAACGTATGTAGTGTAGTGAAATAAAATTTGAAACAAGATAATATGGAATGAATATGAAACTCTTAATCAAACCTCAAAATTAGTGTTGTGATCAAGGATATTATTATATCAGGTGTAGGAATCAAATTGAATGGCTGAATTGTACAAAATCTACAGTCGGTGGTTTGTAATAAAATAATAATTCAATCAACAAGTTTGAATATTTTACGAGTAGGTGTAATTGAAGAAAGAAATGAGAGTATATATGTAGTGAGTGAACAAGTGAATTGGACGGTAGTTTGATAGGTGCAGCCTGTACAAGGAAATTTTGGGTCCGGGATATTTTACTCTACTGGCTTCCCTCTTACCTGCATATAAAAAAGGGGGCGGAAAGTATACATGGAATCCAAAATTTAATATATTTCTTGTATTTTCATTGATTTGCAGTTCAAAAATATACTTTTCGTACTGTCGCAAATACCGGTTGAGCAAGAGTGATTATGCGGGAGCCACGTTTACTGCTAGCTACAGAAAGCCCCGAGGAGCTTCATTCACGGGAATCGCGCTTATCTCCACCAGTTTAAAAATAAAAAGGGACGGTGAATAGGGAGAGGGGGGTTAGTAAAAATTGAGCTATAGATTTCAAACTCACTTCAAATAATTCACGGAACTGGATGACAATGCAATATTATTTCATAAAATGTTAAGATAATAAAATAAAATTCAGAACACGATAATATATACAACCTGTCCAATCAGTTTCAAATAAAATTTTTAATTAGGTAACAAATTCAACCCCAGACTCAAAAAAAGCAGAAAATAATAAATCAAGTTACTGAAAAATTCATTAGAAAAATATATAATTTTAAAACGGACTAAAAAGAATAAAATATTTTCTCCCCGTCCAATTCGGTTTCATAAACCTATACGAAATCCTCACCCAATACAGATTATTCTGAAATTTGTGATTTGATGGTGATTTTTTAAAAGTCCAGGAGGTACTGTCACTCTTTGATCGGTGATTTATCTCCGACTCTAATGTGATTAAGTAGAGAGTTTCACCATTACTGTATTCGAAATCGAAAGTCAGTCAGCGCGACCGTGGTGGGTGTGGGCGTGGGAGGCGGTGAAACTCGTCGGAAAAATCACGAAAAAAGTGACTGATCTTCACGTGAAACTTCGTTTTAATGTTGATTATTTATAATTATGAGTGAAAATAGGCGTCAGTCACATTCCCGATGGGGGAAAAATCGTCAGTTTCCGAAAACCTGGGTGATGAGTAAAATTTTACAAATTCAGCATTAAGTTATCGATTGAGATATGGCCAATCACCACCCCTACCCTCACCTATTGCTTGATTCAGAAAAAAATACAATGGTGGTAGTAGTGGTTCCTAATTTTGAGTTTGTGAAAAACGATCTGTTCGAGCTTTTTCCTAAATTATCATCCTTATCACCTAATATATTGTGGTGTTTACATACTTGATAATAGCCCTATATTTCTTTCATGTGACGTTATATTTGTGTCAGTGTTGACATCATCAACAATATTTTCCAAATTGCCTAGAAAAAATAATTTAAATATTGAAAGTACGAAATTTGTATGATTCTCCTCAATTTTTGTACTGGAATCGACAAGTTTTTGCTACGTATTAATGTATTCAAAAAGTCAACAAAATATTTTTAATACAACAGTTGCATGCACACAAACATCATATTATTTAATGTAAATAGTAATGTTGAAATTTATATTGCCGATAACGTTGAAATCTGGAATTTTGTTGTATAGCTCATTTATGGTAATACTCATAGAAGATGATACATAAATTCTTTATTGTAACACTTCAGTAATTCAGTTTGAACATCTCCGTTTGAATGGATTCCCACTCTTCGCGCAATACACTTGCTTTAATGATATCCCTTCATATTGTTACGTTATTACTAAATAGTAAGCCGAGCACACCACTAAAATTTTTATTTCTAACTTCACTATAAACAAACAACTACTTCACTGACTAATAAAAAACAATAAGCTAAATATTCCAAACACGTATATACTTCTTCAAAAACTGCTTATCACTTCTTCATAAAACTTCTTAATCACCCCAGTGAAATGTCTCGCCCTTGTGTACTCAAGTACTGTTACCAGATTCTTCGCGACAGTTCCGTTATCCCCAATATTCAATACCGACAATCATCTGCCTTTTTCTAGGAACCAATTATCGACGATACGCTTGCGAGTCGACTTAGCGGCGTGGCTAGGAGATTTTTATCAATCTCGCAACATTATCCCACTCTCAATCTTGATCGTCCCGATCAAACAATGTGTCGTTGTCTCCATTGTAACGCTTGAGTTTCTCTAGGTGAGTGACCTTCATTTTCGCTCACGGGCTGCGTTGAGTTTGGACCACGTCGTTTATTCTCTCTACTATCATATAGGGTCCTTCCGAAGATGGTGTTAATTTGGGAGACACTCCTTTCTTACGACGAGGGTTGTACAGCCATACTCGATCTCCTTCTTTAAATCCACCACTATTTGCCTTAAGATTGTATCGAGCCTTGATTCTGTCACTGGTTATCTTCAATCTCTTTTTTGCAAATTCGTGAATCCCATTCAAACTATCTCGCAGTTTGGCTGCATAATCCTGCATAATCTCTTTTTCTTCAGCACTTGGTGATCCAAACACCAAGTCACAGGGCAACCGAAGTTCTCTCCAGAAGATAATGCTGGCTGGAGTGAACTTTGTGGAATCGTGCACAGAGCTATCGAGGAAGATGTCGATCCCAGTTCTTCTGATGCCCCTCTACTACTTTGAAAAGATGTTCTTCCATAGTCCTGTTGAACTTTTCAACCATGCCATCAGACTGTGGGTGGTCTTGCTAATTCCCATCAATTCACAAACACTCTTGAATAAGTGTGATTCAAAATTCCTTCCTTGATCGGAATGTAGCTCCATTGGCACTCCAAACCTTGGAAACATGTTGTCCACCAGAGCTCTTGCAACTGTGGATGCTTCTTGATTAGGCAAGGCATAAGCTTCAAGCCATTTGCTAAAGTAATCCATGGCAACGATGATGTATTTGTTGCCATCACTCGTAATTGGAAACGAAACGGCTACATCGATGGCGATTCGTTCGAAGGGAGCACCTACATTGTATTGTTTCGTATCTCCTCTGAATCTTGTCTTGGGACCTTTGCTTGCTTCACACTTCGGACATCTTCGGCACCATCTCTATACATTGGACCCAGTAAAATATCTGCCGTATTTTATTCAAAGTCTTATTCACTCCAAAATGTCCACCTGATTTGCTGCCATGAATCTCCTCAAAGACATCACTTATTCTCGACCTAGGCAAAACCAATTGAGAAATCACTTTTCTGCCGTCGGCCGATTCCCAAGCTCTCTTAAATAGACCATTCTGAACAATCAGGGAATCCTATTGTGCCCACAATGCAATGAAAGAAGGTAATCGTAAGGAGATTTCCTTCCAGGTGGGTCTTTTCGCTCCGCTTTCCATCCATCGTAGAAAATATGCAACGTTTGGATATTGTCGTCAACCATTGGTCTTACTTGGTTGATACCTTTGCGACGTATAATTCGCTCACAAGTATCCGAACCAGGTTTTCTGGACAAGGCATCTGTGTTGTTGGGCAATTCAGCTGTTCTTAGCTTCTTAAGTGGGATAGCCTCGGTAACTTTATCATTGCTAGTCGGCATGCGCCCCCATATCAACTTGGTTGTTCTCATCCTCGGCACTGGTATGACCCTAAGAGCTATATCATTGCTAGCCGGCATGCGCCCCGATATGTTGGCTGAATCTAATTTTTCCTGCCGCCAATTTGAGGAATCGCTGGAAGACCCAGTCCTCGCAGGTGATTGCGAATGTGGTGGCATTCTTACCCTGCAGTCTCTAATAAGATGTCCCAATTTTTCACATCGATAGCATGCCCTGTTCTTCTGAGTGCTTATTCTTCTCAACAAAGATTTAGTGTCATCCAGAACCTTCTCGAATGAACTAGTAACTGTGCTTGCTCGTTGTTCGGATTCTTCTATCGATACCGCTCGTACTTTCGGACTCAAGGAGTCGAGGGCAGCCTCCACTTCTACTTCTCTCGAAGTGTGTTAGACAGTCATCTGGATTTCGGTGTATCTCAGTCCATCTATAAATATCTGCACCACTAGCTCTTCCTTAAAAGTTCCCGGTGCTTCTTGGTAAGCCAGCTGAATTAGGCG
Source organism: Chrysolina americana (assembly GCA_958502065.1). NCBI lineage: Eukaryota > Metazoa > Arthropoda > Insecta > Coleoptera > Chrysomelidae > Chrysolina > Chrysolina americana. Next base: position 28,486,055 of record OY293421.1, read on the forward strand.
TCTCACATCCGCTTCAAATTCTTGCAGACTCTCACCTGATTTCATTTGAGTCCGATACAGTTGTTCTCGATGTTGATCGCCATACCGCAACTCTGATGCAGTAATCAGGTCTATATTTATTTTGATGTTCGATGGGAATCGTCTGCAACATACCCAAGGCTGGCCCTCTCAGAGCTACTATAAGTGCCGTAGCTTTTTCTTCTTCGCCCCATCCATTAGCAACTGCTGTAGCTTCAAATTGTCCTGAAAAACGATTTTTTGACTATGCCCCGTATACACCCTAATGTACTGTTATTAATAACGTTACAATTGGACATATTAACGTGTTCCGATAAATACATTATTATCCTGAATTTGTCTTATTTCGACTAACAAAACAGTTTTTTCCTTTGTCAAACCTACCCAACTCCGACGTTTTTTCGAACTTTGGCTGCTTATATCTCAGAAACGATACGTACAAAATTATTTAAACTCACACACATTCTTCTAATCACCCATCCCACTACATAATGAAATTTTAGCCAATTTGACCGAGAGCCAATTTCACATGTGTTTTCGTGCGGGGTCCTTTCGTGAACTATAATTGCCTTAACCATGAAATATTTGGACAAGAGAGACGAACTCTTGATTCTATTTGACCAAACAAATAAATGTTCACAGAATTAGTCACAGAAAGAGATTACTTACAATCGCTTCCAGGAACTGTAAAGAACTTCTCACCAAATCTAACTAGTTTTCCCATATCCATTGACAAAAAATATCTAGTATTTCAATTATGTCTTATTGATCCATTTAAAAAATAAATTGTGAATTCGCTGCATAATCTCATTCGTTCAGCCATCCACTAAGAAACAAAGTGTTACCTATTATTAAACAAAATTTTCATTTCACTCTCTCCAATTTAATTCTTCTCGCATTTCATTTCATTTTATTATTGGTACAGAAACAGGAAGAGCAAAATGGAAACCATTGAACAAACACCGCTCAACTTATCTCTATGCAACAATTTCCTACCGCAAAATGCGCTCGTTCCCTAACAATATCCTGAAAGTCCTTTAGTATTCACGCATTGTAAAATGCATTGTCGGAAAGAACGTTGATCCTCTGCAGTTTTTAGTAATGTTGCGACATCTATCGGAGAGAAGTCCAAGCTGATTCGTTTTGTTTATTCCACCAGAGGGTACTCCGCTTGGATAAATGATTGGTTTGCTAATGAAATTTTGTTCGGTTCAAATGGTGGACACTTTTTCTGCAATGTATTGAGTGAAAAATTATACAGTAAACCATGTTAATGAATATTCAATATTGAGTTATATAGGTTTTCATTGTTTCCTCCAATTCTATTTACTCTTTCATTATCACCTACATTCATTGGCATCAAATAGGTGTGTTGATTCACTGAAATCTCATCAAACGAGACATAAAAAAGGAATATATTATGATTATGGCAGTTGGTGGAAAACTAATGTTCAACAGTTAGAAGTTAATTCAGTATGTCCAAATACAGGATTGGGAAATACGGAATCACAAATAGGTTTATATACTATAGATACAGTGTGTATGTAGATATCCTGATAAAATGCTGAATTTGAAAAAATAATAATAATATAAGATTCTATTGACACTCGTATAAGATCATTTCATTAGTATTGGTCATAACACTGACAAGAGGCATTATCACTTTGCCTGTTAATATAGTTAGCAGGTGTACACTCTCTTACACTCTAACCCGTGTTTTTATATAAATACCACCATAACAAAGAAGGTATGTGAATAATAAGTAACTAACTATATGATTTGAAATGCTGTGTTTGAATTTATTTTCATCTCATCTGAGGCATACATTAAATATTAAATACATTTGAGAATAGTCGTTTTTAAGCTGTTTTTTAAATATCTGTCCATGTATACTTTTTATCGTATCAGGAATCCTATCGTATGATTGATTTGATGTATGTGGTTCTATGTTGAGGTATATCGAGTTTGACTCTGTGGCACAAATTTTTTAAAGGTATGAAAATAAGATGTTTTTGCCGAATTAATTAGTGGAAAAGTGTACTTGAATGCAGGATGCGTCGTAGGTGCATGTTCAGCAAACCCTACAAACCTGCATGTTTTATACAGTATGGCTTTTGATAGCCCCCCCTGTAGACTTTAGAACTGTTTGACGTACAAACATTAAAAAACCGTTTGGAGGGTTTCACCGATCCTACTTTTTTAAATAAAACACATTGCGATTGCTCGATAGTTGGTGTAAGGGAGCACATCAACTGAATTTTTTTTAAATGGCATTGGTAGTCATGTGTCACATCTTTGAAAAGAGAATTGAAAAGATGGTGATACCATCTAAATTTTTTAGATTTTTGTTTCTACGTTTTTTCACAATATGCATTCGAAATGTCAGAATAAGTGCGGATCTGGCGGGTCTGATTCCCTTGTCTTACTTGACCTCGATAACTTTTGAATGGTTTGATGTGAAATAACAGGACAGAAAGTTTTTTGTATGGAACGAAATTCTAAAGATTTTTAGATGGTTCGAAAGGGAATTGAATTATCTTTTCAAAGAAGTGACACATGACCCTCATACCATTCAAATTTTTTTAGTTTAGTTGGCTTCCCCCCCGCGCCATCTATCGAGCAATGACAATGTGTTTTATTTCAAAATGTAACGGTGATACTTTCCGAACAGTTTTTTTATGTTTGCACGTCAAACCATTCAGAAGTTAGCAGGAGGGAGTGGGACTATTAAAAGCCGCACTGTGTAAGGCGTATACAAGAATTTGGAAGAACTTGCAAGCGTCTGCAGTCATCAGCCATAATTGATGGTCCATAAACGGCATCACCATAGTTGTATGAGAGTGAATCAATGCATCTGATGAAATTATTCTGCTCTTCTGTCTCCAGATAATTTCTCCAAAATCAGAAAGTGAAATATAAAGATCACTCAGGATATCATAAAATCATAGATAACAAGATATTGTTGGAAAATATTAGAACTGTCTACTGACACGAGATCTTCCAAATAGAACATCTCCATAATGATACTGAAAAATTCGTGAGAATACACAAAAATCAATAGAAAAATCCACGAAATATGTAATAATAAAAGGTTGTGAGGAAAAACGTAAGAATTGGATAACAAAACCACTGGTGAAAGATACGAATACAAAAATTAAATGTATCATGAACTGAAAAAAACAAACATATAATGAAAACTTTCAACTAGAATTCAAAACATACAAAAAAGTCTACGAGAAACTTATATAAATCTTCGAGAAACTTATATAAAAAAACTAAAACCGATTATCAAATAAATAATACACCAAGGACATTTGAAGGATTCAACATCACATCATTGAACAGCAAACAATAATATGCGGCTTACCGCAAGGTACAGGACTCGAGCCAGTACTCTTCGCAGCTCAGCTAAACAATAGATTCCTCACAGGAGCTGACTGTGGAATTATCAGTTTTGTGGATGACACTGTCCTATTCTATGGATGTGGAACCTGTCAGAAATTAAAAGGCAAAATCGAATAGGACTTTCCTTCCTTAATAAAATGGCTGAATTATAGATTACTTTCGATCAATTTCAAAAAAGCTATTTATATATCTTTTAGCAGCAATAACACATCTTTACTACCCTTTCATCGGATTTCTTTCAACAATAACTTTGCCATTCCATCGGCAGACAAAACAAAATACCTCGGTATTATAATTCATAAATACGTCAAATGGAATTCACATATTGAATAAAATCTCAAGGAGCTACGATGTATTTTATATAGATTTTGAAGGACAGCTGAGATTTTCGAAGCCAGATAGCTCAAAATACTCTATCAAAGTCTGGTAGAATCTCACCAGAAATACGGAATTGTGGGATGGGGAAGGGTCCTAAAACATACCTTGAGCCACTCGAAGTAGTACAAAAAACGATTCCTAAGAATGATCATCTCTAAGAACAAAAGATATTCGAGTGATGCTCTCTACGAAGATATTAGAATGCTTGATGTTTGACAAATATTTTTTAATGATATCACTATGACTCAGTTCATATTAACAAGACTAAACTCATCAAGCCCTTCCACAACTATACAAGGCAAAAAAACTATTATCTATTAACCCTTCGCGTCGAAATCAATAGGCCGAATATGTTGTTATACATCTTTTTCGCCAAAAGTATTCATCTTCCTTCCGCAGGAATTGAAAAACAAAACGTCATCATTCAAATTCAAAAAGTGTTTGAAACTCTTTACAAGGCAACTATCGCGGCATGACATACGTTTAGTAATTGAAAACTGAAAAACAAACTGTGTACCGTCCCATTTCTATGTTTCAAGATGTCACCATTTTGAATCACTTTAATATTCACAATTATATATTTTCAATTGTAATATCGCATATTTTTATAAATTTTTATTATTATATTTTACCTGAAGAGAATGTATAAGCTTTGATAGTCATATTTTACTTTCAGAAAATGTGCATTTTCGAAAAGTTGCTATAATATTTTTCCTGTAAAAAATTTCTTGTTTCTATGAAAACATTTCCAGAGCACTTTTTAAGTACAATTCAATGGTATGGGTAACATATTTTTCCAAATAAAATATCCATAGTTATTGATGGAAAAATATATATTTTTTAATGAGACACCCTGTATATTCCTGCATATTTCAATAGAGCTTGAAATTTATTTTCCAAAAATGTAGCACAATTGAGGTTTTGCTAGAGTCATCTTTGAAATACAGAGCGTTCAGGTTTTTCCTGAAGACTATGAAACGCACACTTTGAACAAGTTGGCTTTGGACGACGCAGCGATAAAACAGAATGCAATTGTTTACTGGTAATTGTAAAATTTTGATTTAGGGAGTAAATACGCTCTTATATTCGTGGTTTCTGTTGAATTTTCAAACACATCGCAATAAAGTATGAGAATTATGAAAAATGGGATATGATAGTTGTATACAAACCGGGGTAAATGCAGAAGCAGGAACCAATTTGTATCACGAGAGGTTTCTAGAAAGAAGACCTTTCAGAGACATTTTGTGACACAACCTAATTAATGGAAGTCAATTTGAAAAGAAAAGGCCAAAATTATATGATCAAATAGTGATAAGGAGTTGGAAGAAATAATCACTTTAAGCTGATTAAAATAATCCAAAAAGTCAACGCAAAAGTTGAAAATATTAACAGGCCTACCAAGAACTAACGTTACGCGGATTTAAAGAAAGCACAAATACAAGCCATACAAGACCAGAAGAGTTCATAAGCTCAGACCAGGAGATTTTGAACGCCGCATGGACTTTTGCCAGTAGTCCCTAGAAAATTTTAACCATCAACGTGATTTTTCGTTGAATCACATTTGGACAGACGAAGCATATGTGAGCAGTGCCGGCATTTTCAACCGCTGTACCTAATTCTTATACTTCGGAAAAACAAAATCCTCTTTCTTTTGTGGAGCAGAAAAGTCAAGGAAGATTTGTATTCAGTGTATGCGCAGGTGTTTTCACTGGTAGAATCATCAGTCGTTCATTTATAATGGCACTCTTACATCTCAGAGGTATGTGAACATTTAAGGCAAAATATTGAACCACTTGTTGATGAATTGCCACTATAATGGAGCTCAGAAAAACATATTTTCAACAAGACAGGGTTTCGCCTCACAACACTGCAAATTTTGGTAGTAATTGGATAAACAAACAGAGACCCAACCGTTGGCCGGCCAGGTCACCGGACCTAACGCCTACGGACTTTCACCTCTAGGGAAGGTTTGAAGATTTTTGTTTGCCGACCAATTCTAGATACTAATTGAAAGCGGCAGTGATGCAAAGTTTTGCTTCTCTCACTCCTATTGAACTTATTAATTCGGCAAAAGAGCTTCATAAAAGGTATCGCCTGTGTATAGGAGAAGCTGCTAGACATTTTGAACACCTCTGAAGAAATATATTTCATTGCTTGTTCTTTGTCACTATTATTATTGTTGGTGTTTAATTTATTAGTAGTTAATATAGTATTCATTGTTATCAGTTTAATTGAAATTATAAGTTTTAATTACTGATGTGAAAAGCTTTCTCAACATTTGATAGCTACTACTGAACAATGTCTTTCTGTTCTATCCTACTTGTCAAAGTGTGCATTTTGAAGTCTACATGAATAAAACCTACAAGCTCTGTGTTTCTAAGATGACACATTACGAGCCGTGAGTGTGTGCGTTAGAAAAATATAGCATATCTGTTATCATTTGTTTTTGTTTTCTTAGGGAAAAAAACAAATATTTTTTCACGCCTCATACAGATTCATAACCATGTAGAGATTTCTAACTCGATACAAATTGTTCTGAAAAACCTATAAAATTACTAGTACGATTTGAAACAAATACGTGGAGAGCAGGAAAAAGATAGTAGTACCTATAAGGAATGAAGGGAGTAGCTCCCGTTGAGAAAATGTATACAAAAGTTCATGTAATGCAAAGTGCAATGAAATTGCTACTGACTTGACTGAACTATAGAAGCATCAATCATCTTATGCATGCACACCACGTTTTCTGTTCTGAATCTCACAGGTATTTTAATAGCTATTATTGAAAATGTAGGTACTAACCCAAATGTCAGAACAGTGTGTATTCTGTATGAACGCGAAATAAATTTACAGTCCGTTTTGAAAATGTGAGAAATAAAATAATATTTTTATGTAATTTATTTTTGGAGTATTAGCAGCTTGGTACATGGCTTAGGGAATGTACCAATTTCGAAATATCTATAGGCAAATAACAAAAATTTGAATATCGTATACACTGAAATACACATGAAAATTAAACTCCAATAGTGCGTTATTAGTAACATTGAACACACTTTTCTTGAAATGCATACAAGGTGTCCAAAATACTGTGGGATATACATCACATATTCCATTATTATTTAACAACGGATATTGTGACTGACATAGTTATAATTGAAACTGGTTAGATTGTCTTGAACCATTTCATATAATTTCTTGTCTGATTTCATGTATATATATTTGTAAACGTGAGCACCAAAATTCATCAGGAGGAGGCTTTGCATCTGATGCTGAAATCCTACACCTCCTGATGATGCTAACTTGCATATTAGTATCTGGTGTCCTGACACTCAATCATCATTAAAAACAAAATGAAGGTTCACTAGATGTAGAGTGAGTGAGAATCCATATCTTCAGAATTTAAGAAACAAAAAACGGTTGCATTATACACATAAGCTGCAATAGAAGCCCAAAGGCAGGAAAGTTTCACTTCATTTGGCAACGGAAGAAATAGAAATTGAACTCTTGCATCATTCGATAAAGGTATTGCCAACATAAGATAGATGGTATCTGTAGCTAACATATTTGAATAGAATTTGATTTTATTTTTAAACTTGTGGGAAATTACAGTTTATTCTTTTGTGGAACAAATAACAATTTATATTCAATTTTGTACAAAACAGTAATGGCTAATTTCCATTTGAATCTTATAATGGGGGTTGCAAATGTAAATGGTTTTCGTTTATCGCTCATTCAAAGTTAAAGCACTTCACTCGAAACTTTGATAGTACGAAATACCTCAGATTGTATTCAGCGGTAATATATATTTTTTTATAATAGTTCTTCTCCTTCACTGATTGCTATTGCTAAAAGCTACATAGAAAACTCTGCCCTGGATAAAATTTCGATTTCCAAGAAAGTCTTTGATCAGGAAGATCCAGTTCTTACCCAACGAATCTACTAAATGAAAATGAATATGTTCGAAATAATTTTCTCGTAATATTACAAATTGGTCTTTGTGTTGAGACTCCTGAATATGTATAGAAGGACGTTTTTAAGTTATTGAATTAAGTGTAATGAAAAATTTTCAGGAATCTATTTTATTGTGGATCTGGAATTCACATGGAATAACCAAACAACTGTGGATTTTTTGCCGTTCAGAAGATAACGCACGAGGACTTTATTTCTTTATCCAACACACTACAATTATGATTGTCATTATTAATGTCATTTCAGACAAGTAAACTATCAAACAACACACTAGTGTGTTGAAATCCATAACTCACTAGTGAGTTATGGATTATAATTCACGTTCATATTTAAAGTAGTATTCTATTTATTTATTGCTATTACAAGCAGAATTCACATTGATATTGAAATTGAAGGAAAACGCTAACGGTTCATTGGAACCAGACGCTCCCATATCGGTACAGCTGCTGATAGTGCTGGAAGACGCCGACACATTACAACCTTGTATTTTTTATGCAATTTGTATTTGGTTATGCACCGATTCTTCTAGTTCTTGCTACTGTCGAGGACTCCTATCCTCTGTGACGCTTCAAAGTAGTCATGTCAGCCCCTGCATTGGCCAAAAGTGTTTCAAAAGACTTTCTCACACAGTTCTTTCAATTTCAAAAAAATTGCTATATTTGTAGGTATCTTTGACAACGTATTCATTCCCACACCCTGGATGGTACACCTCCCATTTTTGTGAAAAACATAAAAGTGGTTAGAACTAGTATTCATTGGTCTCAAAGACATGTATTTTCTACACAAATTGATCGGGTTGACTGGAAATCTTTCTTCAAGTATGCTGAAACTTTTCGATTTATTGGTTTTAGTGTCTGGCAAAACTACGTGAAAATATTTCTCTTTCTTTCTATATTCAAATTGACCAAGCACCGCTAATCCCCATTATCAAAACCAATTTAATCAACAAGTATTCGTCTTCAGGAGCTTCGTTCAAAAACTTTTCTATTTCAGGTCGTTCTAATGTCTTGGACTTTTTCGGTTTGTATCCCTGTGATTTGCTTTTTAAAAAGCTTGTTAGTTTGCCATATATTGAAATGTCGATTAGTTTTTAAAGGTGAATAGTCGAGCGAAGTATTTGGTCCATTGCCAATAGAACATTTTTATCGATACTTTTTTTCTTCCGTGAATTCATCCAAGACTCAAACATTTTGAACTCCTTGTCGTAAGCATCTCGGGACTTTTCTGGCAAAATCTGCATCGCTGCTTCTTCCGCTTTCGTAAGGATATCCTCAGGCACGTAATTTTTATCGGCTTCCTGCATTTTCTATAAGTTTTTTTTCTGGGGTAATATAACAAGAAGACCTCGTTTATCATCGAATGAATTTTTCAATTTTAACGGAAATGATTTTGTTTGAAAATTAATCGAGTTGAATTCTGAGATTTATGTTCTGAATAAAACCCGAGAGCTTTAAAGTTTGAGGGTTTTATTCTTTAAACATAAATCTTCGAACTTAACGGGATGCATTTTCCAAATCAAAAATGTTTGTGCGGAAATTCCAAAATTTATTCGATTTGATAAACGACGGTCGAGTTATACTTGATTATTTCCCAAATATGTCAATTAACCAATAACATTTATTCCACAACGTACATAATCATTTTTATTATTATTTAATTCAATAAATGAACATAATGAAGTGAATTGGTCGTGGTGTTGGAGCAATCGATCCCACCCAGACGACCCGGGTTCGATCCCTGGGACAGCCTGCCACTGAGCTGAAGTGGTTCGGAATTCACTTTAATTTAAACTGTAGGTCCCGGATCTCCCTTGCTCGCACAAGCTCTGCTTTTGAGGGGGTTTCTCCGAAAACCTGGGTGATTTATAAAAAACAAATTTTACAAATTTACAAAAAAATATGTCACTCGGCTGGTGAAATGTGTTGTATACATTCAGGCAGTTTATTCGCAAAAGGAACGAAGCGGGTTTATCAGCGAATAAATTTTGACACATAGGGGAAAAAGCATTATTTTTCTGCTAGAAAAATTGACAATTGTCAAAATTTATTTAAACATTTGCCAACAATGTATCATGCCCGTGACAACCAAACAAACAACCTGCTTCAACCAAAATGTAAAAAAGTCACTGTTAAGACATTCTGATATTTATTGGATATTGAGACGCAAAGTAGCTTTTGTATTTGGTCTTTATGTTGAGTTGGAGAAAATGCAATTTGTGAAAATGCTTGGTATCGGTGCTTCCTTTAGAGCTTCCACAATCTTTTGGGGCCGTCTTACAACTGAAATGCCCCGAAAATTCTAACGAGGCTTTTGACTTCATAAAGTTTGGTACGTCACAGCTGATTTTTTCATAAACGCCTGATAAGAATATAGAAAACCTATTAGTAATATTCTCCGATGTAATTTTCTTGGTATCATAGTTGTTGGACAGCCCCAAAAGTTTGCAGACGATCTAAGAAAAACGCAAATAGGTAATGGCTTTCCAAGTTTCAAAGTCTAGCTAATTATGTTTTTCTGGAATTGGATCCGAGGACTGTAATTGAAGTATAGGTTTGCGATTCTTAAAAATGTAGTGTATACATGGAAGTTTTCGAGTAATTGAATCAAGAAATAATGACAATGTTTGAGGAAACAATAATTGTCAGGTAACTATTAGTAGTGAAGAACCAAACCAAGTGTGAAAAGTTTTCATTCTGCAGTCTATTGGATATTAAGGCGGACGCGCTAGGTGAAATGTGTTCAGCTCAGATATAGATAATAGTGTTAGAAGTTTGAGATTGCGTAAGAGAAGAACATCATCAAATAATTATATATGGATTATAAAGAATAGAAATATTGTCTTCGTCAAATGTCCAACAGAAAACAGCAGGGCCCTTCAAATGTTACATTCTAGACGATCCTTCTACGAGAAATACTTCGAGCTGCTCCATAAATTTCATTACAGAAGTAATTCGATGTAGAAAATAAAAATGAAGAAAGCTCTAAAATAAAAATCCACTTGGCGTTAAAAATTGCTTGCTAATGTTTTTGACTCAATGAGTAAGGAAATAAAAAAAATTGTGAAGATAATATTGTATGTTAGAATAACAAAACATGGTATCAACATGTGGTTTATTTCCATTCGATTTTATGGCGCACGCGCAAGGAACAATGTTTTGATGGCATTAATGGAGCTCAGATAGTGACATTGAATAAGCGATAGGTTAATTGAAATAATTATTATTGGAATGTGATTCAAAATGTCACAGTTAATTATCCTCTTATTGTTGAAATAATTTCAATATTTTTTTCATCCAAATATCTCAAAATCGGTCCTATATGAACGATTTTTTTCTTGAACCAAATATAGCCGTTTCCGGATCAGATAGGAAAATGACAGGACAATGACCTTGAGAATTGCCAAAAAAAGTTAGATATGCGTATGCATTCTAATAATAATAATAGGCTTCGTCATCCTGAGCTCAATAAACTGTACAATTCAATGACCCCGGAAGAAGTTCGACGAGCTCTCAAAGGCCCGAAAAACATTGCTGCTCCAGGCCTTCATGGCCTAAATAACTATTGGTAAGAAAAATTTCCACCATCTAGCAAGGGTTTTTAACTTATGGGTAGATGGGGAGCAACATATTCCGGATTGGTTTGTCGAGGGGCGAACCGTGCTAATCCCCAAAAACGGACATTTATCTGATCCGAAGAACTACAGACCGATAACATGCTTGAACGCATGTTCAAAGATGTTCACCCGCATCTTATACATGCGAATACTCTCCGAAGTTGAGCTGGTGTATGAACGGATATATGAGCAAAGAGGGTCAAACAGGGAGGTCGCTGGCTGCAAGGGGAATCTGCTGATCGACAGATGCATGACGCAGGACTCCGTGCAGTATAAGCGTAACCTTTCAATGGCCTGAATCGACTATCGGAAGGCATTTGATGAAACATCGCATGAGCTCATCATGCATTTGCTCAGATGCCTTGCGGTACCCGATCAAATAGTGAAAGGCATTGAACAGTTGATGCCGCTCTGAAGGACTCGTTTCACCATAACATCTGGCCAAGTCAAAGTCCAAACCGAACACTCTAGATGGGGTGCGCTTCAGGAGAACTCCCTCAGCCCACTCCTCTTCTACGTCTCACTGCTGCCATTGTCCGATATTACACTACGGAAAACCCGCATCTACAACTGCAACACCCCCAGCAACCGGAGGCATAAGGTCACCCATCTGTTTTACATAGATGACCTTAAACTTTATGCCTCCGGAGATAAGGTTCTCCATCAGTCTTTAAGGATGGTGCAAGAGTATACGCATGCTATCGGAATGGAGTATGGTATCGACAAATGTGCCACAGTTCATCTCAAAAGAGGACAGTGCTAGGAATACGGAGAGGAAGTTCATTTCGTAGACGGAAGAATCCAACATCATCTGGATGCCTGAGAGTCATATAACTACCCAAGAAGTAACTATTGTCAAAAACTCTTTCCGCGGCATGTATCGGCATGAACAGTTGCTGCAACTAATACACTTGCCGCTCTAATTCTACTGCACTCCTTTGAAGTAATGAAATGAACCCAGGAAGAGATGCGACAACTCGATCTTAAAACAGGCAAAATGATGCATCTTCATAGGAGCGTGCATCCTAAATCGTCCGTTACACGGTTATACTTTCCCAGACAGCAGGGAAGCCGTGGATTCATGAGTTTGGAGTGTCTACACAACAGAATGGTACTGGATGGGGCCTGTAAAGTCATCAGGAGTTCAGATCCTCTTCTATGCTTAGTATGTGATCATGAAAAAGCAGGAATTGGAGCATTTCTTTTCAAGGCAGCAACCCGTGCAGCCGATGAACTCTGTCTCGTATTCGACACTGAACGGACGAACACAAACTCTGTCACCGAGTTGGAACCCGTTCAACAAAAAGCCCCCGTCAAAGCTGAAAAGAGTGAGCTTCATAAGAATAAGCCAATTGTTGTATTTTTTGTTTTTTTCCGTTAACGAGCCGTCGTCCCCCTACGAACGACAGCCCTCAGAAGTCGAAACTTGTGTGAGCCAAGGATTAACGACGTCTTACTTTTTAACGTGCGATTTTTAGCACTTTCTCAAGCCATCAGAAAAATGAACTGAAATCGCTGGGATTGAACCAGCAACCGATAAACCCAGAATTATTGAAAAGTATTGACTCTAACCACTCGGCTACACGACAGAAATCAGAATCTTGCTAACGTGCTGATTATATCCTTGAAAATTTGCGACATGGCAACAATGTCATGAGTTAATGGATATTATTATGGAAAAATGTTATCTTCAGTTATATTCGGGTATTACTAATCTAGGTAATGTTTCTTTTTTGCCTCGGTTGCTGCTCCTGTCACCAGCTACACCTCAACCTCTTTCAGTCTGTTCAAGTTCTTCAACGGTTGGCTGTTGTATTCTTCGGGAGTAAGCATAGGTTTCCTGAATATTTCCTGTCTCTTGTGATCTAATGCCTCGCATTTTGACAGTACGTGTTTGGCCGTTTCTGTCCCTTTGCTACATTGTCTGCAGGAATCTTCTTCATTGTACAGCCCTATTTTGTGTAGGTGTCCTCTCAATGGACTATGACAAGTGAGAAGACCCGTTATAGTCCTAACTTGATTCCTGCTAAACTTTAGCAGTTTCTCAGTTTTGTGTTTTGACGGTTCTTCTGAATGTTTTCCCGTGGTGCATGAGAGGGGCTTCGTTCCACCTCTTTTTTTGTTTTCGTTTTATCCAGTCCCGTATGCATCCTCGGATGTCCGATTCAGTAACCCCGAGTGCGAGTTCTGGGCCAATATATGGAATTGATGAGCCCATACTGGCTAATTCACCAGCTTTTTCGTTGCCATCGATGCCACAGCGTTCTGGAACCCACATCAAGGTTATTTTGTTATATTTTGCAAGAACACTAAGTTTTTCGCAGCATAAGTCTCTTGAAAATTTCTGAGGGTTACTCGAAAGTGTGAAAAAAACAAATGTAATTTCCTCCGTATGAACAATGTATGCTGTAAACACACATTCACTATTGCCTTTGGTTTTATAAGTGTAAGTATTAATTGGTTACTTCAAATGTTATTCTTACATGCCCTTTGACCTCATGAAACCGTACTTGTGAACTTTCAGATGAGTTACAGACAAAAAATACAGTTTGTTATATCTTTTCGAAAACAAAATGAAACTGGTAAAGCTATAAGATGCTCAATCATTCACCACCGTTTCAAAAGCAATTATATCGAGGCTGTCAAATTATGATCAATAATGCTTTCAACACCTCGAGCAGAAGCCGTTTCATTCTGCTTCAAATAAGGCTGTCATCTTGATTTTCAATTCTCTGTCGGAGGTACTCTCCATTTTATACGAATTCATTTTAAATTCCAAATGAATGCTTATCCTCTTCACAAAGATGCATTTGTGAACGGAACAGAGCAGACTAAAAATCCTCTGTCCTCTTTCCGATCCGGCAGGCGTACTTTGTTAAAGAGTTACATTATTTATAGCCCCGAGCTGAACAATGCAAAAAATATGTCCAGTACCCTACCAGAGGCAAAATGCAATTCTGCTGGTTGCAATATATTGCACCGAATTTATATAAGTCGTGAACCGAATCATTCCGAACAATGGTTGCTATGTGCTTTGCAATTACAGGTTTTACAAGTTTTAATTCCCTGATACGTTTGAAATATTTTAGATCATTCATTCACTATCGTGTTATGTTATCTTGTCATGGATGAGAATGAACCTGCATATTTCTAATCAAGGGAGTTTCATGCATTTTCCTTCTTGGAATGAAAAGTTATAACGAAATTTGTATACTGATGTCTCAAAACTTTTTAAAAATTGGTGAGAGTTTGATACTGATGGGAAACGAGAAACCAACTATTCTTGATAAAAACATGGTAGTAGATCTAAATATACAGTTCGTACGTAAATAGTACATCATATCAATAGAAGGAAAAGCTAAAGTTCCTGAACGGAAGCAAAAGCATCTTTGGATGTGATAGAATCTTTTCAAGCGACTAGTCATATCTGACAGTCTACAAGAATGGTTACCCATCTTGATGGGAGAATGAACTTGGGTATCTCAAATTGACTATATAATATCTAATCTGAAAGAAATATTTCATACGGAAACAACGGATCTGGGTTTTTGAGACCTCTCATCCAGTAAGAAAATTCAAAATATCAAGCAACAGGGCCAAAGACATCAATGTAAAATATTCTAGAGAAACTCTAGAACTTACTGATAAAATTCACAAATAGGCCAAGCAATAGAGATATTGTCCTTGACAAAAATACTACCTAAAAGCCGCCTGTGCCATCCCGTGCAGGATAGTCCGTAGTTTATTCCCACTATGTCCTCAACTTGAAAATGTAATTTTTTAATTTGTTATAAACAATAAAGAACAAAAATGCGCGTTTTTTTTAGTTTTTTTATTGTAAAATGGAAACTATTGAAGCAGTGTTAACGGTGCAAAAGGGTGAACTGTAGAGAATTGAATTCCAAAGAGAATGACGGATAAAACGATCCGATCAGATAATTAGAACCGGAGAAAAGCGGGAAAAACCGGAAAATTGTGTTTTTTTTTGTTAAATTTATAACTCTGCCATTTCTTAAAATTAAGAGCTGTAACTTTGCACGATAGTAGCTATTGACGTGCACTTTATGTGTGCAGAATCTGGATTCAGTCGAAATAATAGTTTTCGCACAATCCTCATCTGAATTTTTTTTGGAAATATTTTCGCGGAGAGCTGGATGCGTTTGACGTCGTCCGATTGAAATTCAAAAAGTAGATTTGGAAAGTAGACGTGAGCAGTAACAAAACGTCTATTCTGATTTTTCGATTAAACGCGATTAAGTGTGTTAAAAACTAGTGAGAACATGAAGGAAAACGGCCGACCGCGCGTGAGTGGTGGGGACTGTGCGAATCGAGGAGAAACGTTTATAGTCCGGTGAGAACAGCGCCGAAATCTCCTGTTTTAAAGTCTGACCCATTTTTGCGGTATATCAAAATGGGACCTATGCATGTCGATTCCTTATGTCTTTCCACATATGAAATGGAAATCTACGACACGCCAGTTTGATCGTGACAAAAATTACATGGAAAATACGAAAAAAATTGGGATATTCCAAAAATTAAAAAGAAGGCGCTATCTTCTGGTATAATAGAGTTATTTGAAAAATTCTTTCACTGTTAGAAATGCCTATTCACGTGCTTCGGAATGGGTCTCCAAAAATTTCCAAAAAAAGAAACATTTTCCGAAAATGTACATTATTTTGTGCTGAGATAAAATTTTCAATAAAATGTTAAAGTTTCAACACGCTGAAAGTTACTCATGATTCACCCAACTAAAATTCCCTTTTCACCAAAAGCTGCGCAATTTTCCAAGTAGCATTACATGTATATTATATATACATATTTTCTTGATAATAAATTGGCTGCAGCCATTTGACGACGACGAAACATACCATCGGCGAAGCAATATTCGTAAACAACTGTCGCCTGGCGTCAAGTAAAACAATATAGTTTTCACGTCAAGGTTTGAAAATAGAATAAAGTTCATTGAATTGAAGTTCCTAATTCTTGTGAAACATATTTGTACACAATTCATTATATATTTACACGGTGTTACAGAAAGTATTCACTATTCATTCACAAGAAATCTGCAATTAATTTTAATATTATTCGAAACTGATTACTTATCTAGACTGCTTGATAAAAATATTCACAGATGATATCATAAGAATATCAAATAGGTATGAAATTGGCAATTGGGAAGATCATAAACGATATCTGGAGAATGGACGATTATAGGATTTGTAGGTTTTCCAGATTTACATGTGAGACACGAGATGTCCGTAGAACTGCTAATTACTAATATCCTATACAATCAATACATCAAAAAACAACTACTTTCCTGGCTAATACCGCGACCAACATCGAATTAAATCTGATAACATTTCCTTGCAAAGTGCCTCTCCAATTGCTTGTTGCATGGGAATGTTTATCGAAATTTTCGGACTACCTATAGACCGATTTCGGGGTGTTGCGCCTCATCAGTATAGGATAGGTCTAGTAGTCAATAACTAATGACTGCAACGAATGGTTCGATATAAATCCCATTTCAGGGCAAAAGCCGCGAACGCGTCCGCACCGTGGATAAATCCAAACTGAGAGCGCCACTTTTATCACAAGTAATTCAATGTTTGTAGTGGCATTAGCCAGGAAGTAGTTATTTTCTGATAGATGTTCGACCCAAATACTGCTATTTCATAGGATATTAGCAATAAGAAGTCCTACAGACAACTTGTGTCAAGCTCATTGGGAACTACAGATTTTTCTTTATTTTGTTACAAGAAAATGCTAATCTTTCTCCGAAGTGGTTTTCTATAGACTTCCGCAGAAAGTTTTAATTTGGAGTTGGATCTACAATAAGACTTCTTTGTTTGATGATTTTTAATAACTGAACCAAGAGAGGCAATGGTTTTCATTTTTCTACCTACGATGATACACTGTGTAAATAGTAAATGTCAAATTCGAATTTTAGGCGAATCGAAACATTAGAATTTATGCTTAAGATCATTCCGGAGTTAATTGTTGAATGGAATTCAACTTTTTTTTGCGGAATTTGACATTTCTGCGATCCGCGGTCCGCCTAGTATTCATATATTGTCTACATATAAAGATATGCTTATTCTTTCATCACTCATGAAATCTGAGTCACGAATCGAATTCCTCAGGTTCAGATACCCCAAAATCACCAACTGCAGTACCTACATGCCGAGATAAACAAATGCAAAGAATTATTAGTTGCGCGCAGCGCGCGCCTATTACTATGTTATATACGTTTCTCCTCGATTCGCACAGTCCCCCACCACAAGATAGATCACGCGCCGCCGGCCCTTTTCCTTCATGTTCTCACTAGTTTTTAACACACTTAAACGCGTTTTATCGAAAAATCAGAATAGAAGTTTTGTTACTGCTCACGTCTACATTCAAAATCTGTTTTTTAAATTTCAATCGGACGACCTCACACGCATCCAGCTCTCCGCGAAAATATTTACAAAAAAAATTCAAATGAGGATTGTGCAAAAACTATTAATCCGACTGAATCCAGGTTCTGTACACATAAAGTGCACGTCAATAGCTACTATCGTGCAAAGTTTCAGCTCTTAGTATTGAAAAATGGCAGAGTTATGAATTAAAGAAAAAAAAACACAATTTTCCGGTTTTTCCCGCTTTTCAGCGGTTCTAATTATCTGATCGGATCGTTTTATCCGTCATTCTCTTCGGAATTCAATTCTCTACAGTTCACCCTCTTGTACCGTTAACACTGCTTCAATAGTTTCCATTTTACAATAAAAAAACGAAAAAAACGCAATTTTTTGTTGTTTATTGTTTATAACAAATTAAAAAATGGCATTTTCGAGTTGAGGACATGGTGGGAATAAACTACGGACTTTCCTGCACGTGATGGCGCAGGTGGCTTCCAGGTAGTATTTTTGTTCAAAAAGCAATCATTTGTGGCTCTATTGCTTGGCCTAAAATGACAATGGCATTCACTCTAAATACAAAACTATGAGGAATACTTCGAATAACCAAATTCAAGTAGGAGAATCAATAACTTTTCTTTACTAATTGAAATCTCAAACAACAAACATAAGATGTTGTGGAAAATGGTGAACAGCAAATTGAACAAACAAAAAATTTACAGTCATAATATGTCTATCAAACTGGATAATAAAACCACAAATGATTCTAAAAAAATAGTCGATATCTTTGTAAAGTTTCTTGCAACATCTGATGTACGACTATGAAATATACGAAATCGAAAATATCATAAGAGACCTGATTAACAAAAATCTGTAGGCTTGTGTGAAGTTTCCACATCACTTCTGAAGGAATGTGTGCATGAACTAGCACCATATTATTTAACTCATTTAATGAATCGCTCAGTTGGAGTAGGAAAATTTCCCGATTTATTGAAAATGTCAAAGTGTACACCGATCTTTAAAAAAGGTGATCTTACATTGGTAGAAAACTATAGATCTATTTGTGTCTCGAGTCCAATCTCGAAAATTATGGAAAAAGCAATGTACATAAGATTGATCAATTTCTTTCATAAATTCAAATTACTATCACCTCATCATCATGGCTTTCGAACGGGTCTGTGAACCGAAACTGCATCAACCGATCTTGTTTCTTCAATAATGGACTGTATTTGAAACTGAACTGTTTAATAAACAAATATTGCCTATCGAGGTCTTACAAATCACCAAAATTGCTATTTTTCAAATTCATCTGACATGACAGTTCTTTATCGTAATTTTTATTATTATGACCCTTTTCACTATAATTGTCCCAAACACTCTAGGATGGTTTCGCGCGATTCACAGTGGAATTGTTTTGGATTCCGCCATAGGTATACGCACTTTGTTCAACCGAGCGTCAACATGCCCCCCACCTTGAAGGATCCACCTTTAATCACACATACATATACTATACCATCTTTGGAAGTGGACAAATTTTGGAAAATGCTCTTTTCAGTTCTCCACTAGCAGTTTTCACTGCGGCTACAGGATTGATGTTGTCTTTGCCTGGAAAAACTTTGATGATACGCCCAAGTCGCCATCTTAATGGAGGTAGGTTATCCTCCCTTATTAAAACCATATCACCCTCTCCCAATTGGTCATAATGGGTTTGCCATTTCACCCGTCGCTGAAGTTCTCCGATGTATTCCTTTCTCCAACGCTGCCAAAAATGCTGTCTTAGTTGCTGAATTTGTTGGTATTGGGAAAGTCTGTTTTCTGGAATGTGGCTCAGCACCGGATCAGGAACGTCAGTCAACGATTTTCCGATCATAAAATGGGCAGGTGTCAAAGGATTCAGGTCATTAGGATCGGAGGATAATGGATAGAGGGGACGAGAATTCAATATAGACTCAATTTGAACTAGCAAAGAGTAAAATTGTTCAAATGTTAAACATGCATTTCTTGCAACCCGTTTCAAATGATGCTTAGTGAACTTCACCCCAGCCTCCCAAAGACCCCCAAAATGTGGAGAATTAGCTGGGATAAAGTGCCACTGAATGTTCTCACGCGTATACAAGGTTTGAAGCTCATCATTATTTATCAATAAATAGTTCCCCAATTCTCTTAACTCTTTTCTGGCTCCTACGAAACACGTCTCATTATCAGAATAAATGTGGCGTGGAGATCCTCTACGTGCTACGAATCTTCTCAAAGTGAGAATAAATGCTTCAGAAGTCAAATCTGTTACCAATTCGTTTGTTGAAAAACAGACAAATAAACTTATATAGCACTTTGAAACCTTATATCCACGACCTATTCTATCCCTTATTTGAAAGGGCCCTGCGAAGTCCACACCCACTTCATCAAATACTTGCCAGGGCTCCAAACGAGGTTAGGTAGATTTCCCATAATGGGTTGGACGGAAGGTGCATTAAACCTGTGACATTTCACACATTGGCGTACCGTCGCCCTCGCTATGCTACGCCCCTGCGTCGGCCAGAATTTCTCTCTAATCGAGGCAAGTAATTGTTGGGGACCAGCATGCATCAATCGTACATGTTCATTCCTTATGGTGAGTTTTGTGAAAGCGTGTTTAGCAAAGATTAATATCGGATGCTTTTTTGAAAATTCAAAATTTTAATTTTTCATTATACCGCCCACACGTATTATACCATCTATATCCATAAATAGATTCAAACTCAAAATTCTGCTTTTTGTACCGACCGATTTTTTACCTTGGAGTCTGTCATATTCTACAGGAAACGATCCTTTATGACAAAGTCTGATTAAACATTTTTCTGCATCTATGATTTCCGATAAAGTTAAAGGTCCTTTATTTTTATTTTTAAACCTGAGTATATAGGCAGTAACACGTTTCAGTTTATTCAAATTTGAGTATATATTGAAAAGAAGTATGGAAAATGTATTTGTTGCTACCAAACCCTTTAGGTTGGATCTTACTTCAGGCAAACTTTCCACGATGATATCAGATTTGGGCCAGAATTCCTCAGACATACTGAGCCAGTCTGGGCCATGCCACCACATCTCACTGTCACATAACTGTTTATCCCTCTGGATAACAAATCTGCTGGATTCTGAGCAGTGGGCACATGATGCCATTCGTGAGATTCTGTCAATGATTGAATTTCACTAACGCGGTTTCCAATAAATGTTTTCAAATTGCAAGAAGGCATCCTCAGCCACCCTGACCCAAAATAAACATCGAGAGAAGTTCGTCTTCAGAGATCTTAATACCTTGTCTGAAAGGCGCGCCAATACCAACGCCCCACAAAGTTCAAGTCGTGGATTCGATATTACCCTTAGAGGAGATACCTTCGATTTCGCACAAAGCAACTTAACCGTAATGGTCCCAATACAATCTACTGTTCTGGCATAAATGCACCCACCATTCGCATGATTCGATGAGTCCGAAAACCCATGTAATTCGGTAATGATGGGATTGATACACATAACGTGACGTGGTATCTTCAACTTATTCAGCGCCTGTAACTCGCTACGAAATTCACGCCAAGCCTTTTCCATAGTGTTGGGAACTCGATCATCCCATGAGATCTTTTCGCGCCATAAGTGTTGCAAATTGATTTTTAAAAGTCCCAGAGGATCGAAGCAGCCCGATTTGAGAACATTCGATACCTGTTTTGCGATGTACGAGGCGTGTTCGATATTATCACTACCCCCTAAAAAATCATCAACATAATAACAGTCCCGTATGATTTCGGCTATGTCCGGCATAGAATTTTCACATTCGTTTGCAAGATCAAACAAACATCGAATACTTAGAAAGGGCGCTGCCGCATGACCATATGTAACAGTGTTCAAATTGTAAAACTTTACCGGTTCCGACGGATTTTCGCGCCACAATATTCGTTGCAGAGGTCTCTGTGTGGGTTCTATCATCACTTGACGGTACATTTTCGCGATATCTGATGAAACCACATACCTATTTTGGCAAAATCTCAATAATAATGAAAAAAGATCACTTTGTAAAGTGCACTCAACCATCTGAATATCGTTCAGGGATACTCTTCAATTTCCCAAAAACGAGCAAGTTGTTTTTGAATATCAAGAGTGCTCAAATTACAACAAAATTTGTTATTCCGCTTAACATTTTCCACCGGCCCAGAAATAATCCAACTAAACCTAGTATTTTGCCAAACTGGACCATTGGCCCCCAGACTAATCTGGTTAGAACATAGCAGATTATAAAATAAGTCAACACATCAATTTTTTCTGGTTTATAATAAGTTGGATCTGCCAATATAATGTCTTTGGGACTCTTGATTTCAGTAGTGTCAACCCTGATACTTGGAATATATCCTGTTATTTCCGGTAGGATTAAACAAGAAATCTTTGTATGGAAATTGTTATGAACTGAGTGAATGTCCAACTCACATTTGTGTGTTAGTTTCAACATATTCTGACTCAAACCAGAAACAGACATATCGATTCCTTCCCTTTTCAGATTTAGTTTTTCAGATAAACTTCTGGTTACAAAACTCGACTGGGAACCCGAGTCTAGAATGGCCCTAACTATGTGAGCAGTACCTTTGATATCAAGAACCTTAACATGAGCCGTAGACAGCAATACGTAATTTTTAGAATCCATTGCTGTCAAGGTTGTCTGCGAATCATTCACAGGCTCTGGCTTTTGTGAATCGACATGTAATAAAACATTATGTTTTCTATCACACCTTTTGCAATGTCCCGAATGACAAAATTTACTATAATGGCCCCTTTTCAAGCAATTGAGACATAACCTTATACTCTTTATTTTTTCTATTCGGTCAATAACTGCCATTTTTAAAAACTCCTCGCAATTCGAAATGGTATGTTCCCCTTTACATAAAGCGCAACGAATGTCGCTCATAAGTAAACTCTTTACATTCGAAGAACCTCTGTTATATTTTGACGATCCGTTACCGTTCTATTGATTCGAATTGTAATTTTGTTTGGAGTTCCGCTCTCGATTTTGTTCCAGGGTTTCCAGCAAATCCGCGCGACCTTTGAGAAATTCCTTAAAATCACTCCAAGTAGGAAGTTCCTTAACGCACTTATGTTCTTCCCATTTCCGACTTGTTACATTATCTAATTTCATTGACACTATATAAATTATTAAGGTATCCCATTGATCGGTGGGTTGTTTCAATTTTGATAAAGCACTCAAATTCTTCGAGACTGTGTCAATTAATTTCTAATTTTTAATGGATTCCAGGACAAATAATGATGATACGTGGTTGTGAACTAACAAACGCATGTTGTCGTATCTATCACATAAAGCCTTACATGCTAATTTATAATTATCACTGGAAAATTCCAAGGATCTCACAACTTCAGCAGCACCACCTCGAAGTGAAGCTCTTAAATAATGAAATTTCTCAATTTCCCCTATACAATTATTCTGATGAATCAAACTATCAAATGTATCACGAAACTCTAGCCATATTTCGTAGTCGCCTCCAAAGTTGGGAAGGGATATTATTGGTAATTTCACCAGAACATGTGGTGATGGATTACCTAATTGACTATTAGTTACCGATAAAACTGAAACATTATCAGCCGCGACATCGTTTGCCACCGAGATCGTTGGTGGTGCCATAGCCTTAGATACCAAACCCTTTGCTATTGAAGTTACTGCGAAAAAACTTGATTCAAATGATTCACGTTCAGAAAATTGTTCTGCATCATTATCTAACGCAAATTCGAGTGCTCCTTGTACCCGATCAAAATCTTCTAATAACGGATCAATTCTATTGAGTCTCTGATCGAGCTCTATTAAATCAACATCATTTAAAATGGGTTTCTGTTTTGTTTGTTCAACAAATGTTTTAAATAAAGTTAACTTGACTTTCAAACCGCCTCTCCTTTTCAATATGGTTATTTCTTTCTCAGTTGCCATTTTAAACGACTTGATTACAATATGAATAAATGCTCTTTGCTAACACAAATTGTCTAATATTTGGAAGAAAAGAAAGGAAATGGAATGTTAGGACTCACCCTTCTGATCTGATACTTGCTTTCAATGCCTATAATGGCTCAGTTCTAGGTAGTTAAGCAACTTTTCCAAGGTGACAAGGACCGGAGCTGAGTTCTCGATTGCGGTGGCCCACTGCACACAAATGCAACTTTTCTTTTATAAAGTTCTAACGGACAATGCCTAACTAGTCCTTTTCATTTACATCGGCTCGATGGACCATATGTTTCTTCAATAATGGACTGTATTTGAAACTGAACTGTTTAATAAACAAATATTGCCTATCGAGGTCTTACAAATTACCAAAATTGCTATTTTTCAAATTCATCTGACATGACAGTTCTTTATCGTAATTTTTATTATCCTGACACTATTCACTAAAATTGTCTCCAACACTCTACGATGGTTTCGCGCTATTCACAGTGGGATTGTTTTGGATTCCGCCATAGGTATACGCACTTTGTTCAACCGAGCGTCAACAGATCTGATTCAAAACATTCACGAAATTCTCGATAAAAACTCTCATGCAGTTGCTATATTTTTTGACATGTCAAGAGCTTATGACACCCTAAATCCTTTTTTTCTGAAGGCGAAGCTTTATGCGATGCGTGTAAGAGATTCTATTAACAACTGGTTGATATCTTTTACACAGAATCGTCGTACTGTTGTTGATATAAATAAAACACATTCCAGTGAACTGGGCACACCTTAGGGCAGTGTTATAGGACCGCTAATGTTCTTGGTTTATCTAAATGACCTGCCCGAATTTTTTGAGGATGGTAGGCCATTTATATATGCTGATGACACTGCAGTAGTTGTTTCTCGTAACTCATATGAGGAGGTAAAACATAAAGTTGAATCAGCAATCGGTCAATTTTCGCTATGGTGCGAAATTAACCACCTTGTCAAAAACCAACTATATGAACTTTACTGGAAAATATAAATTACCCATCATTGATACGAGTATTCCTTGTGGTAATACAAATATACAGGCTTTTAACTCTTTTAATTTTCTGGGCACAGTTGTAGACTCAAAATATCTTGGAATGATCAAATAAATCACTTTAATCACCTTTGCAATAAACTTAAAAAATCTATTTTTTGCCATATTCTCTCTCAAAAAATATCTCAACGTACAAGGCCTAAGCCCTATGCTCTGGCATTTTCAACAATCAGTTATAATATAATTTCTTGGGGCCAAGCTACAGATACCACCAGAGTCTTTACCTTACAGAAGCGTATAATCCATCTTATTTTCAACTTGAAGAACCAAGAGACATCTAGAAATCATTTTAAGAAATATCGAATATTGACAGTGATCAGCATTTACATATTGAAGGTACTGTGTCACATCCACAAAAGCAAACCCGCCATCAAAAAGTGCTCGAAAATCCATAAATACCATACTAGAAATCTAAACAATATTCGAATTATAGCGGGAGCCACCTTTACAACTCACTGCCTGAATCGTTAAAATCCCAATCTCAGAAAAGATTTAAGGCTGAACTTAAAAAAATTCTAACCTCAAATTGTTTTTATGATATAGCTGAATTTCAAACACATCTAATATCCATCAAATGACTTTACCATTTCGAACTTTTCATGTAAAATTGAAACTTTTTCACATTGTCATGTAACTATACTATAACTGGTAACATGGTGTACTAATAATAATAATAATACTCCCTCATAAACACTCATAAAGTGTCCCAAAGGCATATCCTGTGCGGATAGAGGACGGCTATTATTATTATATGCCGTGGCAAATTGAGCATTGAGTATATGTTTTTAACTCACATTCAGTACATCATGTATTCATTAATAACTTGTATAATTTGACGAATCTACATTTAATATGGCACAAAGGAAATAAAAATCTAATCTGATCTGAAGAGAAGCGTATAATAAACACACCAATTATTTGAACAAACCAACACAAAATTGGTAATGATTAAGGCAGGAATAAAAATAGTTTTTGAGTAGACCATTTTTAATGGTGTCTTTGAATATCTTGATTTTATTTATTTTTTTAAATTCCATTGGGAATTTGTTATATATAGTATAGGACTGTTTGCCACTTTTGTTAATCTGTGCATGCTTTGGTAGGGCTAACTCCAGGTTTATTTTAAGATCATATTAACTATTACTGGATACAGAGTGATTAGTCAGGTTATTTTTGACCTGCATTATTGACATGAGAATGAACAGTGAGTGACATGTTAACAGGTTTAATTCCGGAAATAATGTTTTACAGGAATACATATAGGATTTTTTCTACGCCCATATCTGTAAATGTCAAAAATCGCATTGTCAACATTCCTTGTATATGACATTTAATAATAACATGCACGTAATGAGATCTCATAACATACACGTGCGTTTTGAGAAGAAAACTTAAACTTCTTGGTTTGATTAAATTACAAAAAAAATTTTATTTACGTAAGACTTTATTTGGTCTATTTACACAAATTTAGTCAATTAGAAAATATCAACTTTTAGCAATAGCGAGATATACAGGCCGTTTCTTTTATCATGTGGTAACATTACTATATTCTAAACCGTAATAGATGCAAAGACGATTAAATGGGGAAACAGGTAACTATTGTGGTGAGCAGTAAATTGGTCATAGAAAATTTACGGGGATTCTCGTCCTTCCCAACTTATACAGGGAAAACTAAAAATGCTGTTTTCGGTTGTTTACGAATAGAATTTTTATTTCAGAAAATATTAAAAAATTAAAATGGAAAGTTTTATTTTATTCAAAATGTACTAGACGTAACGATAAATTTTTAATCAAACGTTTCGTGTCAACACCGCTATTATCAACTATTTTTTTCAAATACGGACCTGTCTATTTCATCACAAATATTGATAGAGCGATAAAATCACAATTCAGTGGTATATCACACTCGACATTTTTATAACGTTTCATATATAATAACTAGCATCATCAGTGAAAACAATTTTTAATTACGGTCCTGTCGTTAGTTTGTTTATGAATTCCACAGAATCTAACACTTCGATATAAAAATTATCAGTGACGTTTTGAATGAATGTATCTATGAAAATTGTATTTATACTATAAAAATTCATAAAAGTTTTCTGCAGTTTCAGAGACGAACGATAGCAATTTACCTCAGAAATAAACTTACTTAAGAGGAGAAGAAATCAAACAAATAGAAAAACAATTTATTTCACAATGAATTTGTGGAAGAAAATAAAACCAATACAGAAAAATAATTCTACATTAAATGCTCTTTGTTGAATGCACACAAGTTGTCTGTCCATACAATTTCTGTGGCAATTTTCTAGCATGATAGTTGTAATGCTATTACATGCATCTCTTATTTTCTGTTTGAGATGGTCGATATCGGTACTAGGTGTCGAAAAAACTTTATGATTTATGTATCCCCAGACAAAAAATCCAAAGCAGTAAGGTCTGGGGATCGAGCTGGCCAGGCAATTGGTCCATTGTTTCCAATCCACTTTGTTGGGAATATTGCATCTAAATGTACCCATACTATTGCTGCATTACGGGGAGGGGAACCGTCTTGTTGAAAATATTGTATTTCACGGCGGGTGCTTAATGGCAATTCATCTAAGTAGCCATCAAACTCATTGGATAAAACATTTTAAATGCATTTCGCCATTCAAATGCTCATCGTAAAAGAAAGGACCTAGTATGTTTGTTCCCAAAATTCCCAACCAAACATTTATTCCGAACCTCTCCTGGCAATTGGTTTCTCTATTTTCATTCGTATTATTCCACCTATAATGGATGTTTCTGTTAAAACAACCATTGTTGGTGAATTTTGTTTTGTCCGTCCATATTATTTTTTTAAAAATATTTCGAACTTCCCTATTTCTACGTCTTAACCATTTCGCAAATCGTACTCTCCTTCCGTAATCCCTTTCATTAAGGTGATGAACTTTGCGTATCCTGTAGCATTTGTATTTGTTATTTTTCAAAATATTTCTGGTAGATTTTACAGATATCCCAAGTTCGTGGGCAATTTCTCGTAAAGAACAATCTTGATCAGAAATATTTTTGTAACTGACCAATCGTAGATTGAAAAAAGACGTTATTTTTTACTTTATAGTCTTTATAAGGTAATATTTGCTTACCCAAAACATTTATTTGGTTCCTTATACTTCCAGTAACAACACATTTTCTAGTTTTATTTCTGTCAAATGCACCACAGTCTCTCAAATTTCTTTCTAATCGTCTAAACATTTGAATGTTTGGAATGCGACGATTCGGGTATAGCTCACCATACATATTTTTTGCCAAAAGAGGATTTCTATTTGATTTTGCATAAGTAAATAGCATATCAGTCCTTTCGTCATTCAAATACATCTTTAATATGTAACCGAGTGCTTAAATGTCTGACAGTTCCTAACAGATATCAACAACTCATTTATTTTTCCTGCCATAGAAATCATGCAAAGCCTATAATGCAAGTTCTCTAGGTAATAGTTAACAAAAAAAGTTGTTCAAAAAACCATCAGGTTGGAGTGAAATATTTTTAAAACCTTTGCATACGGGGATATCAAAAAATGAGTTTCCATTCAAACATGGCAGAGTTTTATGACGACACATTCTAGTTTTTCACTAAATATTTGATAATATATATGTCTTTTATCTTGACATTTTTTCCCATCCAGTTGTCAAAATTAATATTCGAAATTGATATTTTAAGCCTTTGGTTGATCAGTTTAATAACGACATCAAGTAGATCTTCTCTTTCTCATCAATAACATTCATGATCAGGAATTTTGACAGTTGGTCTCGTTTTACTTTTTCAATATGTTTTTGTTGGTTGATTATTCTCTCATTGATATTATCCATTTCTAATTTGATGGCATTAATTGATTCATGAAATTTGTTTTCAAATACATTTATAGATTCAACTGAAATACCTTGATCACCTCCCATCGGCGACATTTGACTTTTGATATCGTTCAAACCTTGGTGTAACAGTTTCTCGATCTGTGCTGTGAGCAGTTTGCTTTGGTTTTTATCCATGGTAGTCGTATTACCGCAGGTAGATATCTGCTCGCATTATATATTTCACACTACTTTGGTTATACACACTAGCTGGGCGAATAGTATTGAAAGAGTAATCTCAGAGAGCGACTTAACACGTTCTACTCAGTTGACGCTATCTTGATTTCTCATACCTACATTCCAGAAGTTTCTTACGAATTTATAGAAATTTCTATTGAATTAAGGAAGGACCATTCGACACCTGCCTATAAATACAATTTCTACTACTACTAGTACTCTCATGATTATATTACCTGTACTTAACAAGATTTTCACGTATATTCCCAAAATTCATTTATCCCTACGACAAAAATAGTTAGAGATTTTATATTGCACTTTTGGAAAATATCTAAAATATAACCTAGGAACAGGAATTCAAAATTAAAATTTTGTTTCTTAATTTTTGTGTATAATAAAAAAGCAAGTTTTGAGAAAAAAAACAAATACAGACATGAGAGTATTCCTAAGCGTAGACTGACGAATACATCAGAGAAAGTGCCACATTAAACAGCTTCAAATTCTACAATTTACCATTGACTATAATTAATTATAATTAAGGAGATCGCTCAAACGAAGTTATATTAAAAGACATTTGTATTTTTTATTGTATATTATGTAACATAAATTATTTTTATTTTATTTTATATGACTCGAGTTTATCAACATTTCAAATTGAATCCTTCAAACAAGTGTATCTTTAATTATCTCCTATATTTTTCAGCAAAGATTTGTTTATTCACTTTATTGTTTTATTGTTTTAATGCTTTTTATCGTTATACGGGGTTCTACAATAAGGTTACGGTTTTCCATATCTATAGATTATGGAAATAGATAGATGATTTTGTCAGCAAACTTATACTATTTTCACAAGGTGTTCAGTTTTTTCTGGGCCGGTCCCAAATTTGGTTTTTTAATGGTAATCTGAATTCTTTAATAATTTTTCGGTTTCTACATGAGAAATTGAAGGTACTTTATGTGAATCTAATTTTCTAAAATTTTGACGGTATTCGAGATTTTTAGCATGACAGGTTTTTGTTTCCAAAATTTGTCACTCATAATATTTGAAATTATTAAGTATTGCCAAGTGCCAGTAATAATAATTTTTAGTAACTCCCTCAAACGATATATGTATAATCGACCTGTGATATACATAGTGCGAAAAACAGCTTGCCACACATTCTAAATAATAACATGCAAAATCTTTCTCATTTCATATGAAAAACCTTGTATTATATCGATCCATATGAAGCGCCAACAGAGGCTCTACAAAGTTTACTAAATATTTCCTATGATTAAAATATCAATGAACGACTTTTTTACCGCGATCTTTCATCTGATGAATGCCTTCTATCTGGACACTGTTGAGAAAAAATTCTACTCGCCACTAAACAATTTCTGTCTGATTC
Organism: Chrysolina americana; assembly: GCA_958502065.1. Taxonomy (NCBI): domain Eukaryota; kingdom Metazoa; phylum Arthropoda; class Insecta; order Coleoptera; family Chrysomelidae; genus Chrysolina; species Chrysolina americana. The sequence goes on from OY293421.1 coordinate 28,516,311, forward strand.
ACCTGATATGGCAAATCAACATTTGAATTGTTTGAATTGCTTCCAAACTTCTCGATACTGCCACTTTCACTAAATATTTTAATTCTTATACTGGCATTCGCTGAAGATTTCAATAATTATAAATACTGGCAGGCAAGTATTGTGACTTGTCAGACAAATTGATTTTCAAAGAACCATTTCATACGCTTTTCCTAGAAAGGTTGGTTTAGACCGGAAGGTAATAAATGGCACAAATAAGTATCGTGATAATTGAAATTATTGTAAATATTCCAAACCATACATTTCGATGTGGTTAAACATAATAACCGAGTGGTCGAATTCATAACTTGTTTATCTTCTAAACGAGTAATTATAGGCATATATGGCGAGTTTTTAAAGAAGAGGTTGGACAAAAACTATGCATCGAATAATGAAGCTATCAGTTGTGTCATTATGAGAAATTAGTTGCAAACATAACATATATCTCAATCGCAGTCGTCAAATATGGATTTTACTGTGTACTAGGTCATTCATTGAGTTTATGACGAGAAAATATTTTCGAAAAAATTGCTTAAAAAAACTGTTGATTTTGAACATAGGAAATATTAAATGAAATTTGTAGAGCATTTGTTGGCACTTCTTATGGATCGATAATGAACAGTTTGTTTCATCAAAAATAAAGAAGATTTCACACATTTTATTCACAATGTTTGGTAAGTTGATTTTCGCACACTGTTTATCACGGGCCGATTTTAGATACCGTTCGATTATTTTATCTTTACCCATGCGTCATCAATGTTATGCATATGAAGTAAGTCGAGACGTTTAAGACATATGACGTATAAATGTAGAATGCCGTGGCTAATATCCCCATAAAATTACAACGTGTAGGTAATAAGAATAAGGAATTACTGAATTGACATTTTCAAACTCATGGAAATGGCGAACCACCGACAATGAGTGTTTTTTTAGTTCCAACAGAATCCCATGTGACACACTCATGAGTATACCCCCATTTTCTCCTTTCCTTTTTTCCTTTATTTTCCAAATATGCCAAAAAGTGCCGTTCAGTGAGCATATTCAATGTTCCAAATTTAAAAAATATTGCTGGAGATACAAAGGCGAAAAGAAATGAATCTTCAAAATTGTTTTTTCCGTTAACCAGCTGTCATCCCCCTACGAACGGCAGCCCTCAGTAGTCGAAACTTGTGCGAGCCAGCGATTAACGAGGTCTTACCTTTTAACGTGCGATTCCTAGCACACGGTGTTTTCCAATTATTACGAATCTAGTGACACCAGGTTTGATAGGATAATAAAACATGTAGGCAGTGAGTTTACTAGAAACTTTTGACCTCCCTACTGTATTCTAATTTCAGTCACACTCATACATGGAAGTTATTTTATCCATCACATCCTAATTTTATCCACATTAATGCAAGTTCTCTAGGTAATAGTTAACAAATAAAGTTGTTCAAAAAACCATCAGGTTGGAGTGCAATATTTTTAAAACCTTTGCATACAGGGATATCAAAAAATGAGTTTCCATTCAAACATGGCAGAGTTTTATGACGACACATTCTAGTTTTTCACTAAATATTTGATAACATATATGTCTTTTTTTAGCCATGATTATTCATTATGTATACACATACACGCCTGAACTGCTTTTAGTCTGTGAACACTTTTGATCAGCTCATCAAGAACTACAACATACCAAAAATTCAGCCCATTTCACGGAAAGCCATTTCTTATAAGAAATGTGTGGGGTTCTTTCTCTTTGCGGCAAACAATTTATGCTCCGTCCATTTGTTTACAAATTGAACAGCCTAGGCTTTTTATCTTGACATTTTCTCCCATCCAGTTGTCAAAATTAATATTAGAAATTGATATTTTAAGCCTTTGGTTGATCAGTTTAATAACGACATCAAGTAGATCTTCTCTTTCTCATCAATAACATTCATGATCAGTAATTTTGACAGTTGGTCTCGTTTTACTTTTTCAATATGTTTTTGTTGGTTGATTATTCTCTCATTGATATTATCCATTTCTAATTTGAAGGCATTAATTGATTCATGAAATTTGTTTTCAAATACATTTATAGATTCAACTGAAATACCTTGATCACCTCCCATCGGCGACATTTGACTTTTGATATCGTTCAAACCTTGGTGTAACAATACTTCCAGTTTCTCGATCTGTGCTGTAAGCAGTTTGCTTTGGTTTTTATCCATGGTAGTCGTATTACCACAGGTAGATATCTACTGGCATTATATATTTCACACTACTTTGGTTATACACACTAGCTGGGCGAATAGTATTGAAAAAGTAATCTCAGAGAGCGACTTAACACGTTCTACTCAGTTGACGCCATCTTGATTTCTCATACCTACATTCCAGAAGTTTCTTATGAATTCAAAGAAATTTCTATTGAATTAAGGAAGGGCCATTCGACACCTGCCTATAAATACAATTTCTACTACTACTAGTACTCTCATGATTATAATACCTGTACTTAACAAGATTTTCACGTATATTCCCAAAATTCATTTATCCCTACGACAAAAATAGTTAGAGATTTTATATTGCACCTTTGGAAAATATCTAAAATATAACCTAGGAACAGGAATTCAAAATTAAAATTTTGTTTCTTAATTTTTGTGTATAATAAAAAAGCAAGTTTTGAAAAAAACAAATACAGACATGAGAGTATTCCTAAGCGTAGACTGACGAATACATCAGAGAAAGTGCCACATTAAACAGCTTCAAATTCTACAATTTACCATTGACTATAATTAATTATAATTAAGGGGATCGCTCAAACGAAGTTATATTAAAAGACATTTGTATTTTTTATTGTATATAATCTAACATAAATTATTTTTATTTTATTTTATACGACTCGAGTTTATCAACATTTCAATTTGAATCCTTCAAACAAGTGTATCTTTAATTATCTCCTATATTTTTTAGCAAAGATTTTCTTATTCACTTTATGGTTTTATTGTTTTAATGCTTTTTATCATGAGCATATTCAATTATTACGAATCTAGTGATACCAGGTTTGATATTAGGATAATAAAACATGTAGGCAGTGAGTTTACTAGAAACTCTTGACCTCCCTACTGTATTCTAATTTCAGTCACACTCATACAAGGAAGTTGTTTTATCCATCACATCCTAATTTTATCCACATTAATGCAAGTTCTCTAGGTAATAAGTTAACAAAAAAAGTTGTTCAAAAAACCATCAGGTTGGAGTGCAATATTTTTTAAATCTTTGCATACGGTGATATCAAAAAATGAGTTTCCATTCAAACATGGCAGAGTGTTATGACGACACATTCTAGTTTTTCACTAAATATTTGATATCATATATGTCTCTTTTTTAGCCATGATTATTCATTATGTATACACGTACACGCCTGAACTGCTTTTAGTCAGCTATATTTTCATATTTTAGTACTTTAGAATTTTAAATATTTTGTAGCTGTGATATTCATGTTATTAATTTATTATTATATTCCATAATTAAATTGTGTTTGTCAACAAGAAATAGTTCTTATGTACAATAAACATATACTTACATGACTAAAACTCAGATAAGGAATCTTCTAGACTAAGGTATTCAAACTTTTTCAATTACCTATTTGTGCATTGATGCAAGGACCCACTGTATAATGATGAATGAATGGATATCTGAGAAATAAAAACCACCAGTTGAAATATATTTGTTAATGAAATACTCAACACATGATTAACAAAAAATGTATTCATACATTTATTTATGTATTGCGAGCATGTAGAATTATGTAACCATTTATGAAAGTAAAAACAAAATTAATATATTTAATCACTTCCTGATTCAGAACTGTCATCAACGTTTATAATAATGGGTTCAATAACCAGATCACAAAGGAGCTTTTCTCATTCATACCATTTTTCAATGAGTGATTTGGTGTGTTTTACACATTTGCCCAGGATTCAGTGTTGCACTTCTCTAATGCTTCATTCCACATACCCAATACTTTTTCATCACTGTATCCATCTCTGCCAATATGATTGTTGTAGTATGTCTTACAATTAGCCCACAGTAATTCAATAGCATTGAAGTCTGGGTGATAATAATAATAATCTTAATACTTCATGCCCAAGTTCTCGTACCAGTTCATCTATAATGTATATGTTTTCCTTTCGGTTCATATCTTAGCCAATTGCAATAACTCTGGTTTTGTTAATTTCTCATCAAAATCAATATTATTTTCTTCTTGTAGCCAACAAACAATTTCCGATTTTCTTGAAGAAGTGGTAGGCTGTTTACTAAAAATTTCACTATGGTATGGTGCATTGTCCATTATTATCAAAACGGCTCTTCCAAACTGGGAATTAACTATGAAGTGATCCACTTGGTGAACATTCAACTATTCATTTCTCCATGATAATCTAGAGCTAAAGATTTCGAACAGAACAATAAACTAGCTTCTGGAACAGACCCTTTTGCAGAACCAGCTTGTACAATAATAAATTGTTTACCATCATATCCTTCGGGTTTGCGTACACTTTTGACATTATCATCCTGCCAAGACTTGGTTTAATTTCCTCTAGAATAAATCCATGTTTCATCTAAGAAAACCACTTCTCTTCGATATAAACTTTTTCGGTTTTCTTGGTATTTACGTAAAAAATATGCTCTTTGTGAAACAATGTGTCTTTTCAATCAAAGCTCTTTAATTATCATCTTTTTTAAAATTAAATCCCAGCTCTTTCAGTAGAACATTCAAAGATGATTTGCACATCGAAACAATCTCCTTATTTTTCAGATCATCGTTCAAGGACTGAAGGGTAACATGTTTTTCTGGAAGAAAAAAATTCAAATAAATATAGTTACATGTCAAAATTCATACGATAGGACTGATAATATAACTGCATTCCAAAAACGAGATAAAAATGAAGTTTCAAATTAAAAAGAAAACTAGATGTGACAATAAAGTTTGAGTTTTCAACTATAATACATAAATCCAATGACTTTCCTGATGAAGTTGTGATTGATGAAAATGGGGCGGTTACATTTGTTCAGAAATTTTTGTCACTAGTCAGTGTCACGTCCATCGAATGAACAATCAATATTATCTTTATTTCCCTCACCAAGTGATAAGGAGGTATACTCACTTTTTTCATACATATCGTACAATCGTACTGCCATTTTCTGCCCTTCAGGTAAATCAGCTGTTTTCTTTTTGAGACGACGTCTACTTTTTCCTGGAGTTGATGGAATGGGTTAATTTTCGTTTCTTATTTTGATGTTGTACACCGTTTTTCGAGATATTTTAAGTGCATCTGCAACTCTCTGAAATACAGTAAAGAAAAGTTATGACATTTCTTTTGTGGTTTTAATTGTCACATCTTGAACAGATGAAAGTGGTAAAAAAGGTACACCATTCGCTCTTTCCCTTTCAAAATACTCGCACAAGTTCAACACAAATTGTTGTGCTTGTGAGTGTAAAATAGTTCCAGTCATAATCTAAAAAAGAATTATAATATATTGTGAATGTTTTTGATCTGTATCTATAGATTTAGGTAATGTTTTTTCTGTCAATAGGGTTTCCACCACACTATGAATAATTATGAGGTGAAAGTTTTGAAGATTATTTGTGAATAAAACACATTGCATTGTACTTTGAAAGTAATGATTCCAATAGACGTTTAGCTTTGAAAAAAACTGTTTTTATAATATATTCGACTGCAAAACAAAGTGAAACTGGCGACAAACAATACCCCAATGACGCAATTGATGGTACAATCTAGCCAATACAATGTTTGGCAAGTTTGGTTGAAATGTAAAAGACTGTCGGTTTTATGGCTATGTCTTTTCACTGTTTTAAGTTATAATCGATCATCACAATACCATAATTCTTAGCTTAGAAGACAAATGTTAACGAACTTTGATTCGCTCATAGCGGTTGTTAGAAAGAGATGTTCGATAGAGGGTTATTAATGGAACTTGACACAACTTTTTAATTTCAAATATTATGAGTGGCGAATTTTGGAAAAAAAAGCTGTTATGCTGAAATTATACAAAACCGTCAATATTTTATATAAAAAAAATGATATAGAGTATCTTTTATTTCTCATGTATTCTTATTGCAGGACCTTGAATATGGATAAATGTGTTTTTTATACAGTAGTTCTCACAACGCTATGAACATATAGGAAAAAATAAATAAGGTCAATTAACTAGTGCCGAACCTCCGCCTAATAAAAAACAAGAAGCGAATTTTTTTATTTTGCTCCTTGTCATGAATCATCGACAATTTTCGAAGACACATTTCAACGATATTGCCATATAATGACAATACAGTGTAAAACCATATTTTTGCTTGTACTCCGTACAATTTCCACAAGTGCAAGAAGTAGACAGCAATGTATGACTAAGTCTGTTGTTATGTTCGTAGTGCTTTGAAAAATACTGTATTTGATCTGTATATTGACTTTTCCATCAACTGGTTTTTTGAGCTCTTTATCATAGATCAAAAGAATAGAATAGAATAGATATTAGAATAGATATTTATTTCCTAATGAACAATAATGTTTGCAGGAAAGTGTACAGTAGCAGTATATCTAGGGTGTTAGTGAATAAGCGCGACAAACTCCAGAGGGTGATTCTGTATGAAAAAATAATGACATTTTGCTTCTTAACTTTGATCGCAAATGCTTCATATTCCGTTGTTAAAGTTTTACTTAACAACTTACTATTTATTTATTACTCTGAAACCGGTAGAAATATGCAAAATGAAATTTGGTCGGTTTTAAGAGGTAGTTATTACGCATTTTCTGACATGCAATTAAGAACTTTATGTTCATCATTGGCGCGCATACGGGTAATGATGTAAATTTCTTCAAGAAAAAAATTGGTACGCCACTGAGGTATTTCAAACTAAAAATCATTTTTGGGTTCTTCTTTCAATTTATGACAAAACATCTCTCTTACCTTTTTTTTGTGGATGGGCGCCGTTTTTATGCAAAAAATAAAAGCTCTTAACGCGTATTTTTCATTCCTTTAATACATATTATCTAATAGCGACGCTAGTAGGCTACTGTCAACATTCTTAAATACGAATATTTCAACGAAATGTCAAATTATCGTTTCACCATTTTGAAGCTTTAAGTTTGGTATAAAATTAATATTAATAAGTAATTAAATTTTCCTTTATTGAAAAGAATGGAAAATTATGCAAATGCAGAATTGTCAGATATGCATTTTGTCTATGATCGAAGTACCTAATGAAAATTGTCGGCAAGCTCGACGATTGTATGATGAGTTGTATCCAGAACGTAGGGTACCCCATCACACAATATTTGCTCGTCTTCACCAACGTTTGCGCGAAAATTGTACATTTAAGAAACAAACGGCTGACTGCGGGATTCCTAGAGAAGTACGAACTGTGAAACTGGAAGAAGCAGTTCTCGAGTTGATTGCGTTAAGTCACCTGAAACAAGTACTCGAAAAATTGCCAACGACTAACAGGAGGAGTACCTGTTCTTCTTGACGAAATCCCACTACAGCTGAGACAACACTTATGGTTCATGCATGATGGTGCACCAGCCCATTTTAGTATTGATGTTCGTAATCACTTATAGATACAGAATATCCAAATCGTTTGATATAGGTAGGGGAGGCACGGAACATTGGCCTGCTCGATCGCCGGATTTAAATCCTCTAGATTTTTGTAATTGAGGTTTTCTTAAGTCGTTAGTTTATTCCACTCCCGCCGGCTGTGAGACAATAAGAAATGTATCAGGAATATTTACACAAATACGACAATCAATGAGGAGCATTGTTTTAGCTTTGCGCCTATTTATTCATTATTGCATTAGATAGTTCTTGATGAAGTATTAAAGAAATGAGAATTAGGCATTAAAATGTTTTATTTTTTGCATAATCCCCACACAATGAAAGGCAGTAGAGATTTTTTTGTCACAAATTGAACGAAGACTCCAAGAATGATCTCAGTAGCGTACCATTTTTTTCTTAAAAAAAATTGTCTGGAAACCTGTGAAACATCGCGCTACAAATTTCCCTTATGTAAACGAACAGCAAAACTTTGGAACTGCATTGTTTCCTATAATTTTAACTGTTTGTTGATGGTTGTATTTGAATGGTTGGGCCTATGATGGCAATTTGTGTTTATAACTCGATGAAATGGTGTATCGAGCTTAGGATAGAATACAATATGATATCTAGATAGAACCTCACAGTTTTCTGAGTGTTCATGGACCTTGCACGTGTAGACACATTTTAAAAATTATTACTATAATAATAAAATAATTGTGAACGTATGATATAATGGAATTTTCAGTTCATGTATCTGGTTCAGTCATGAAATGAATTTGAACGTATTTCAAATAACCAAATAATGACTTATGATATTTCTTAATTTCAGGCGAATGTACTTGCTGATGAGGATGTGCGATGAGATAAATGACACGTAAGTTAAATGAGGAATGCAGTGTTACATACTTAGCCACAGAGGTGTAAATAAGACCGAACAGAGTTGAAAATCCTCTAAAAAACATGGAAAGCTACACTTTAAACAGAAGCGACCGCAAAACTCGCTCCCGTCATCAATACTTCCTTCCACAAAAACCGGCCGACGTAAAAACCAACCCAAAACTATATTCGAGGCAGCCATTGGAACACCCATGTATTTTTAAAGCTGGATCAAGAGCGCTTTTTAAGCTCGCTCCCCACTCGAAAAAACACCGGTTCGAGCACCGCCTATTTCGCGTAGCGCCAGCTGCGCCATTGGTCGGAAAAAGTTTGCAGCACCGCATCTCATTAAAGAGACTTTGGAATTTTACCCTAGTCGAATTTCAGCTCTATAAATCAGGCGGCGTTGGGATGGGAAAGCTCAAAGCCGGCGGTTTGTGTCCTAAGGGTCACAATCGCCTGACGGGCATATCATTAATACTAAAGCGATGGTCCTCAGATAGCCCGGGATATCGGACAGGAAGTCTTGAAAACTGAGAAAAATTGGTCGACACTTACTCTGTGTAATTTATTGGCAATTAGAGGTCGTGTATTATTTTTCTGGGATACTTACTCTTTGTCGGGCAAGATGAAGTGCTGTTCAGAATTTATTCAGTTATTTCTCTCAGCAGAGCCCTCTTGAACTTCCAGTCGCATCGGATGTGATCAATATCCTCGATTTGATTTATTGGTAGGTAATTTTATGTCCGTTTTGGTTTATAATTTGATTCGGGGAGATTTTATTGAATTTGTGGTGGTTGAAATTGAATTCAAACGAATGAAGTGTGATCAATGAAGATTGACTAGGCCACTTGAAGAAATATAAATGTACCTATAGGTTATATAACTGAAGTAGATCCTGTACAGGTTTTGGGAAAGTGGTAAAATAAAAAAATATAAACTTGATTCATTTTCAATCCATGTGTATTTTCAGATCTCTTTATTCTTTATGAAATTCTGAGCAAACAGTGCCTATTGAATATTGAGAATAGACGTAAGTTGTGGCATGATAACTTCTTATTTTTGATAAAATTTTTAAATGATTTCGAATAGTTGACACTAATACTTTCTGTTTCGAATATTTAATTGTTTAACATTATAGATGATATTTAGTTGTCATGAAACGTTCAATATTTTGCTGTACTCAAGTGGAATTCATTGAAAAGGATTCAGTTGATCGATTATGAAGATTTAACAACTTAACAATTTAAAAATTAATCACTCCATAGAATAGTTGGACCATGAATAAAATTGGATTTGCAGTATACTGTTCAAGAATTGAAAATAACGCAAAAACACCAAAACAAAGTTACCTAATATCACTCAACGTGTGTTTCGACAACAAAGTTATTATCCTCAGGAGTTCAAAAAAGCGTACTAACTACCAGTACTATCGTAATCTCATTTATTCCATGCGCCACGGCACATAATAATAATAGCCGTCCTCTACCCGCACAGGCTATGCCTTTGGGTACACTCAACGAGTGTTTATGAGGGAGTATTATTATTATTATTATTTAAGGGCTGATTGCAATCATCACCTTACACTATACCTGACTAAACTAAATACTGTATTTGCTACAATTATTTACTAAATACTTTCTCTATCGTTTATCTAATATATTAGGTATCTCAACTTATAAAAGAACTTGTTCAATTGATGATATATTTATTTTGTGGAAATTCATGATGAGTCTAGAATAGAGAAATTAGTATAAACTTTCGTCTAGTTTCTACTACGATTTCTATTGCAACGACCGGTTTCGGTTTGTTAAAACATTTTTTGTTAAATATTTGTTCAGTTTAGTGTTTAGTTTAGTTGTTTGTTTCAGTTAGTTTAACTTGATGAGGTTTAACAAACCGAAACCGGTCGTGACCACAAAATATCATAGTGGAAATTAAACAAAAGTTATTACTATTTTTGCTATTCTAGAAAAAGGACTGTTCCTCAAATTATTATTAGTTGAATACGAAACTATAATTTTAGTATATCTACATACAATTTATCCATCGAAATCAGAACAAACCAAAAAAAAATTAGTAGTACTGAATAATAGGTATTTGCATTACCTCTCAAACGAAATATCACTTATTGCCATAAGGTCTTCAAAATTATTGGTCAGAGTGGCTCTCAACATCATCTATGATTATTTCGTCACCGTTTACAACTTGTTGAGTATTAATATAAAATGTATGTCTTTAGTTTTTGAAAATTCACGCTGAAAAGTCAAATTGATCGCAAAAATTTTCAGCATATATTCGGTCTTTGAAAAAAATGAAAAGTAACTACAAAAATTCTTTATTGCAGAGGTATTGACCCGATTTTGGGTCTAAATACATGTATTAAGTTACATATAAATAAAATCAATGAAATTTGTGAAAATTCAACGAAAGAAAATTTCATTGAAATCAACGAATACATATTTTCAGGATTTGGAAAATATTATATAGAGTATGAATTCTGATACCAGTTGCTAAACGACCCCTTAGAGTACCATTAGCTTTAAAACAAAAGTAATTATTTAGACATTTGATGATCCTACAAGAGTGGCTCAATAACTTAGTTATAGAAGAAAAAGATAAGTCTTCGAGAATATGTTTAGATCCAAAATATCTTAATGAAGCTTTAGAGGGAGAGAGAGTATTGTTTGATACTAACATTGCAAGAAATCAGCGTACATTTAACTAATAAATGCTGTTTTTCTGTACTGGATCACAAAGAGGGTTTTTATCACATCCCTTTAGGAGATGAATTCAGCAAATTGGGTGCCTTTGGTACACCATTTCCTGTCTATAAATTCAACAGGCCTATTTTTGGTTTGAATTGTGCCCCAGAAATTTTTCATAAGTATAATTCTAAAATATTTGGCGATATACCAGGTGTAATAGTATATTCTGATGAGTTGTTGATTGCGGGATGATCTCTTAAAGAACATAATTGAAGTCTGGAAACGGTTGTTGAAAGAGCCAGGAAATTCAATGTAAAATTCAATGAAAATTAAATCCAATACAGACAAACACAAGTGCGGTATTTGGGACATTCATTTGATATAGAAATGGAATGTATCCTGATGATAAATAAATTAAGGCTGTACGAAATCTGAAGATTTCATAATATGAAAAACAGTTACAAAGTTTATTGAGACTATAAAGAATGAAAATAAAACTACTGAAATATGTATGGCATTCAACTTGAGTATAAACCAGATAAATATCTCCAAATAACAGATTATTTGTCGATAAATTTTTTACAAGATGAATTTGACGATATCACAGATCTCGCAGAAGTTTTTCATTCTTCAGAACGTAATATTATTGTATCGTAGTCTAGAAAATATTAATTCAAAAGGGAAACAAAGACGATGTTTTTGTTTTTAAATAACAGAATTATTGTTCCATCTTCGATGAGGTACAATATGATTAGGAATTTCATTGAAATGTGTAGTGCACATGATAAATCTAATAATTCCAATCACAGACAAGGAATGTTTTTGCATGACAAACCTGATTTACCGTTCAACAAAGTATATACTGATATATTGGAATATGGTGGAGAGTAATATTTGGTTGTAGTTGATTATTTGGCTAAATGGATTGAGTTATCAGGAGTAATACCACGAGTGATTGAATTTTCGCGATAAGTCTGTCGATTTATTTCTGTACGACACTGAATTGCTTCGTGAAAACACCACGAGTCCGCAGGACGAGTGGTGTTTTCTCAAATCAATTCAGTTGAGTTCAGAAATGAAAGACAGAATTATGAGATAAATTCAATTACGAGTTGAATTTTATTAGACTATTTCACAAATAAAGTTTCTTCATTAATATGAATACGAACAATGTATAACAGTCAGAAACAAACTATTACAATCGTCAATATTATAATGTTTCGTTTCATAATTTCATTTGAATTTGCATCGAAGCGACTCGACTCATTTTGACACAATCAGGTACAATTAATATTGACAGAACTGACAAACTTTGTGTTGCCATGGTTACGTCGTTGAAAATACCAAAGCTCCAAACAGAATTTAAAGACAGCTGGTGTTATGGCGATAACCGAGTTGTCTTTGGTTTGCGATTGGTCAGATTATGTGAAAATTTTAAGATGAGTGAAAAGTCAAAATGAAGAAATAAATCCTCGACTTCAGTTATAGAGGCTTTAAAAATATATGAGCTTTTTGATTCGTTTGAATGCAAAACGTTTGCAAATCAGTGGGAATTTCAATTGATTTGTTGGTGTTTCTGGAACATCATATGTGTGAAAGACCCTCAAACAGTATAGTTTCTTTCGTTCCTATATTACGAATTCTGAAGGTTTTCTAGAACCTATTTCGTCAAAAGACGAAAAGATAGTAGTTAATACTACAATACCTGTAGGATTTTGAATAGTTTCAAAAGAAGCTGGAGGGCGTTATGAAATATCGGACGAAGAATGTAAAGAGAAGACAATCAGTCTAACAATACTATACTGTGTTGCGACAATGTGTGTGACTGTTATGAAAATGTGGTGATACTAACCAAATTGATTCAATGAAGTAATTTATGCATAATCGATAATAGTTTTAGAACATTTTTGAACATAAGTGAACTTAGGTCACTTGCTAAGGATTAGCCAATGAAAATTTTGGTTCCTTAGCAAATGAACTCAGTTTGGTAGAACCGTTGGTAACACTAATGTTACTGCAGTTTCGTTCTATATGGACATTCTGAAACAACTATTTTTAATTGTGATATCCTTTACGTCGCTGAAGTTGGAAATTGGTTTTATTTTGCCACTATGTAGGTGTAAATATTGTATCGAGTCTGACACTTTTTATGAAGATATAAAAAACTCTACCACTGACCGACGTTTCAACAACGGAAATAAATTCTATTCTGACTCCTACTAGCATGCGAGTTTCCTTTATATATAATATAATAAACCCCACAATTATTATTACAAGTCATTGGAAAATTGGAAGAGTTTAAAGTGGAGGAGAAGAATTGGATTACATATGTTACAAGAGTTGAACAATATTTTAAAGCCAATAAGGTTTCCGAAGATTTGAAGACAGTGACATTGATAACCGCTGTAGGGATGGACACATTGGATTTGATGATTGACCTTTGCAGCCCAGAGAAACCAGAGAATGAAACAAACGAGGATTTGGTGAAAATAATCACAACCCATTTTCAACCTAAACGAACAGAGATAGCGGAAAGATATAATTCAGAGAGCGTAAACAAGAATCTGGTGCATGAGTGCATTTCAAAATATATAGTATTTTTGAAAAAGTTGGCAAAACATTGTAATTTTGGATAAAAATTGGAAGACCAACGTCGAGATAGGCTAGTGTTTGGTCTCAGTACTGATAACATTCGTCAATGCCTTTTTGCTGAAGAAGCGGCAGAAATAAATTCGGAATTGATCGAACCAGGTTCTTTGCGTAAGTTCGGTATGGCAGCTAGAATGTATCGTCGAAATAAGGGGATTCATGCATCCACTGTAGCAAAACGAATCATAGAAGCGCAGTATGTTTTTTCAAGGATGCCACAAATGCAGCAGAAGGGGACATATCAGCATAATTTTTAAGAAAGTTAGTAAAATGAAGAGTCCTAGGACAAATTATAAACTGAATAAATTGGCTTCCGGCACCAGTAACACAAATTTTGAATTTGATTTCGATGTATGTTGAGATTTATTAAATATTACTTACTTCTGTAAATAATAAACTCATTAAAATACAATTAGTGGTAAATAATAACCAGGTAGATATGAAGTGCAATACAGGGTCGCCTATAGCCCCAATTTCTGAAAGTTTTCACCAAAAATATTTTCCAAAATGTCAGGTGTAACATATCTAATTTGAATCTAAAGTCTTATAATGGTAATTGGCTCGACATTTTCGGGTTCATTCATGTTGAAGTTTCTTTTGAAAACTACCATACTAAATTGAAATTATACAGGGCGGCTTTTAATAGTCCCCCCCCTGTTAACTTTTGAACGGTTTGACGTACAAACTTAAAAAAAACGTTTGGAGGGTTTCACCGATACTAATTTTTGTAATAAAACACATTGTGATTGCTCGAAAGATCGCGCGGGGGGGGGACATTAACTAAAAAATGTTAAATGGCATGGGGGGTCATGTGTCACATAATTGAAAAGATAATTCAATAATCTTCTGAATTGTTTAGATTTTCGTCAATTCGTTTTTTCACAATATGCATTTGAAATGTCAGAATAAGTTCGGATCTGGCGGTCCGAATCCATTTTCTTACCTGATCACGATATACTTTTAAATGGTTTGATGTGAAATAACGGGACAGAAATTCTTTTTGGATGGAACGGAATTCTGAAATTCTTTACATAGATGAAAAGAGAATTGAATTATCTTTTCAACGATGTGACACATGACCCCCCATGCCATTTAAAATTTTTCTGTGAATGTGCCCCCACGCGCCATCTGTCGAGCAATCACAATGTGTTTTATTTCAAAAAGTAGTATCGGTGAAACTTTCCAAACGTTTCGTTTTAAGTCTGTACGTGAAACCGGTCAAAAGTTAACAGGGGGGGACTATTGAAAGCCGCACTGTATATTATTCGAAATGGGTGCACTCCCCTTAGAGGTAGAGAAAGGATACAAGAATTGAATATTTCCATTGACAAATTGCTGAATTTTAATAAAATTACGGAAATAAATACATCAGACATCCCTAAACTACTGCAATCGAAATTTCCTTTCCGGTGGTATTCAAGGAAGGTTTGGGTGAATGTACGAAGGGCAAGGCTTCACTTTATTTGAAAGAGAATGCACGGCCTGTTTTCTGCAGATCCCGCCTTGGCACTGAAAGAAAAAGTGGACAAGGAGTTGTTTGAATCGGCTGAAGTAGGTATTCTGAAACCGATAGAATTCAGTGAATTGGCTAGTCCCATTGTAACATTATTGAAAAATACTGACAGGGAAGTAGTTACATAGTCTCAACCCTACACGTGGATAGATATCCTATTCTGAGAATTGAACATTCATTTGCAGCCATGAATCAGGGAAAATATTCATGTAGAATCGATTTATCGCAGGATTATGCATAAATTGAACTGGGCAATGAATGAAAAAAATTAGTTACGTTGAATAACCACAGGGGTTTATTCCAAATGAATAGAATACCTTATGATGTGGCTTCCAGCCCAGGAATTTTCCAAATAATTATTAATTCTATCTTTCCAGGTACAAAGAATATTGCAATTTTTTTAGATGATATACTGAAAAACCATCAAAGATCATTTCGAAAATATATTCGTTGTTTCCGGAAAATTACAAGATTGTGGTTTGAGAGTCGAATTGAGTAATTGTTCCTTTTTCCAAGGAAATATATTCTTCTTAGTATATACTATCAACGAAAAAGGTTTAACTACGTCTCCAGAAAAGTAAGAGCAATTTTGAACGCTCTCATTCCATCTAATACAACCGAACTGAAATCATTTCTTGGTCTTGTGAACTTTTATGGAAAATTCCTAGGTGAAATTAGTAAAATACTCCATCTACCCCTTGTGAAAATTACTAAAAAAATATATTAAATGGCACTGGAGTAGGAAGCAGAACCAAATTTTTTAATCCATCAAGGGTGAGTTATAGCTTCTCTAAAATTAATAGGGCATTATGATGCTAATTTACCTGTCTTATTGGCATCTGAGTTTTTACGCCATTGGTGGCGTCATATCTCATGTGTACCAAAACGGGAATGTTCGACCAATTGCCTATGCATCACGCACCAGAAAAATCATTATCGAAATATTTAGGTTATGTTTTGTATATGGGAGAAAATTTGTCGATCGATTAGCGACAGGCAGCCC
Source organism: Chrysolina americana (assembly GCA_958502065.1). Classification (NCBI taxonomy): domain Eukaryota; kingdom Metazoa; phylum Arthropoda; class Insecta; order Coleoptera; family Chrysomelidae; genus Chrysolina; species Chrysolina americana. The sequence goes on from OY293421.1 coordinate 28,532,647, forward strand.
TTCACACAAGAATAGATATTATTTTGAGTAGGATTTATGATTACTGTCTATATGGGTGGCCAAAAAAAGTATCAGATGAAATCAAAAGGATTAACTGCGTCTTGAGCATGGGTGTCTCATATCTAACGAGTGGTCATTCCTGAAAAATTACAATCAATATTGTTAGCAGAATTACATATTATGAGCCATATGGGTGTACGTAAATGTAAATCTATGGCTCGTTCTTAATTTTGGTGGCCGAAATTAAACACAGCTATCGAAGAGATGTGCTCTAAATGCGTAGCCTGTAATTCTGTATAATCTAATCCAGAAAAAACAGCTTACACCCTTCGCCATATGAAAATTCACCATGGAGTAGAATTCATTTGGAATTTTTAGGACCTATTTTTGAAAAAAAAATATATAATCATTGTAGACTCTTTTAGTAGGTGACCAAAAGTATGCAAAACTAACTCGACAGATGCTAAAAGTGTCATAACGATTTTGAAAGGTTTTTTTGCTCGATTCGGCCTCCCTACAAAAATTGTTTCAGATAATGGTCCACCTTTCTCTTCCCAAGATTTCTTTTCATTTCTGAGATCAAATGGCAGTCGGAAATTTTTTTCTACACCAAAACATGCACAAAGCAATGGACAAGCAGAAAATTCTGTGAAAACTTTCAAATCAGCCTTAAGGAAGGCAGCGTTTGAAAATAAAAATGTTGATGACTTTCTGACAAAGTTTTTGTTTGACTATTGAAATGTGCTACATTCCATAGCTGAGAATCTGGCAAAAATAATGTTTAGTAGGAATTTTCGAAATAAATTTGATCTTCTGATTCCCAACAAAAAAAAATCGCAGAAAATGGAATAGAAAAGCAAGTGGAATATTTTGGCGAGAAAATTTTCGTGCTTCTTTGGCACAAGGTCAGTTTATAAACAAAAATTACTAAAAAAAATATATTTAATGGCATTGGAGTAGGGAGCAGAACTGAAGTTTTGAATTCATCAAGGGTGAGTTAGCTTCTCCAAAATTATTAGTGCAATATGATGCTGACTTACCTGTCACATTGGCATTTGATGCGGATTTTTACGCCATTGGTGGCGTCATATCTTATGTTGACCCAAACGGGGATATTCGACCAATTGCCTATGCACTGAAAGAACAATTTGGTTGTATTAACTAAGAATGATTGACTCTTACCAAATCCGTTATAGAAATATGGCTTATTGAATACTTGTTAGGAAGAAACAAATTAATTGTTTGCCCCTTGATGAATAAAGACTCATTCAATGTTATCTTATATTTATTTCAGGATAATATTCATTTATTGATAATAAATGAACATTTTGCTTTCTGTAATAAATGTATTATAACTATCAATATATTTTGGGTTCATATACTAATAAACACCAAATTGTTTTTGTGACAACAAAATTGTTGTTTTTAGTTAAAATGTAGAGGAACACTGTAATTACAGAATTAATTATTATACGTATATACTTGTTTACAACATAGAAACATACTGATTATTAATAAAGAACAAATATTTTGTTTGCTGAAATAACTAGAATACATTCATTGGGTTTTGTTTATTTTTCTGTGTGAAAATATTATGTTAGGATTAATTGGGAATGAATTCTCTAGTAATAAATTCAATTTTAAAATCATAATTCATTAATTTATTCCAGAAACTCATACTTGAAGCACACCAATAGATTAACTAAACATTATAGCCACATTAATAAATAAAATATATTAAATGAAACGAAATTACAATCAAACATAACCAATACCATTATTTTGTGGTTTTCAGCTACATGTAATTATGAACAAACCAATAAATTCTAACGAATCTTAAGTACATTAATCTAAACTGAAATGTGAAATAGTTTCTTCAAGCAATTGTGCTAAAACAAAATATTGTTTTTCTAGACAAAATTATTTCTTTGTTGATGGTTTTTTCAACTGATGTGTTGTATCTGACTGTGCCATGGTTGTGGTGTGACATCTTCTATAATAATATACTTATTCTTAGCTCGGTTTCATTGTTACTGACGCTGGAGCTACTCATTTCACGATGTAACAAAAAAATAATAAAAAATTTCATGAGCATTTCTTTAATAAAAGTATACCACCCTGTACCTGTGTGAGATGAGAGAAAGAATGATTTAGGTGATTTTGATTAAGGAGAAATAGCAAATACTTGAATCTAAATATTATTACTCAAATTATTAAAATTACGGCTAGTTTCCGAAGCATGTAAACTTGAAATTGATTGTTCAATAGAGGTATTCTGAAAAATACTATTTTGTTTTATCAAAGAGCCGATATTATGAGTGCATAATGTAATTTTGTTTAACATTTTTTGTAACTTTTACGAACTACCGTTTTTTCATAGGAAATCACAATTCTACCATATTCAATGAACCTTATTAACAGTAACTCCTTTATTTATTGATAATCAAACTTATGTTATGAACAATCAACATATGTTTTGTTTTCCTCTATATACGTTTTTAGGTTAAGTATGCTTGGATTTCTGCATAATATGATTTTGATATTTACGGTTCACCATGGATTCAATTTGAGAGCAGTTTTCTAAATGTAATAACCTTTAAAAAAGGTAATACTTGCGTTCGAAATCTTTCAGTATTTCCTCATGATTGGCGGCACTACATTCACTCAAAAACAAACCCTTGGCCTATTTCATCGTTTCCACTGTTTAGCACTGAACTTCTGAAGTATTTTAAGAAAATCAAATAAACCAAACTTATAATATTTGAACAAGTATTAGGTACACGAGGACTCGGTAGCTGCTATTTCGTACTGAATTTGGTAACATCTAATGGCGGATTGTAGGAGTTTGTTATAGTTTATAAATGTGTAGATTGAAAAGAAATAATGGTCCATGAAAATATCACATCTGAGTCATAATAAGCATAAACATAGGTTTATTGACGGATAAGAGTTATTCATAAACACCAAAACTACTTATTTAATGATACAACTCACTGATAAAAATATTTCAATCTCTGTAATAAATGAAGTATTCACGATTAAATTGTTTTGTTCCAAATAACTGAATATAGCAGTACCAAATTCTTTGTTCACTAAGAATATCAAAACATATTTCTAATAATATCAATAAATGAGCCATATTTATTGCGAATCTTATTCATTTAATAATCAAAACTGAAACATTTCTTTCAGTGTGCATCACGCACCTTGAATTCTGCAGAAAAATCATATAGCCACTACTTGGGAGAGTCCGGTAAAAATAAAGTTCAATAGGAATTTGTGAAATAAATTTGATTTTCTGATTCCAAATACAAAAAAAAATCATACAAAAGCAAGTGGAATATTTTGACTGATCAGTCTTGGTCTTGGTCTTGGTCTCGAAAAACGAATGTAGTCTTGGTCTTGGTATCAGTCTTGATGTTTCAAGACCAAGACGAGACTAGCTCGGTCTTGGTCTTGATAGTCTTGATCTTGGTCTTGATTGTCTTGAACTTGGATCAAAATTTCAATTCAATTGTCCAACACTTAATATGCATATAATAGTTATTTTGTATTGCTCAGTCATAAACAATTGTCAATTTGTACGGGTAAAGTAAGCGAAATAAATTTCTCATTTCACCTTAAAAATATAATTTTCAAGAAATCTTAAATACATTTTACACAGGTCGACGCCCGACAGGCCAGAAAAAAGGTTCAAAATGGTTGGAATGTATTGACCATTTTACAATGGATTATTGTGTGATGAGCAGTAAGATGCGGTTGCGGCAGAGTGGTGGAATCGGAATCCCGAGGAAATTGCAATACTCACCAACCACTGCGACCTTACAACATACACCTATTTGTTGTAAACTGCATAACTGCAATACAGGTTTTGAAAAATGTATTTTGGATTTTGAATGAACAAATCCTACCATATGAAAAATAAATAATTGGAATAAAAAGCCATAACATTTTCCATCAAAATTTTCTTGATCGAGAGTAGATTTAAGTTCACTATTTTTCTTTCGAGACCATTACTAGTCTCTTGGTCTCGCGAAGCCCTAGTAGAGTATACGTCATGAGTTTATCAAGTACAAAAAATTTGATTTTTCAACAGCAACATGAGAAGATCGCTAGATTGGTCGAGGTGGGCCACACGCATGGCCTGCCCGACTCTCGGCTTCAAACCCCCTGCATTATTTCTTCTGGATATCTGAAGTTTACGCTACTCCACTGGCGGATTTGGATGATTTGCGGAATCAGATAATTGCTGGGTTTAGCTCAATAAGAAACGCCCCTGGTGTCTTTGAAGAAGAGAGAAGATTGAATGATTTTATCCAGGCTGGAGAAAGACATTACGAACATTTTTATATTTACATGTGTAAATGTTGTTGAAATCGTAAATATTGTTCGCCTCGTATCTTCGAAACAACGGGGTGTTGCTCAACCGCAGGCCACTGATAAAAACGTAAAAACGGCTATGCGCGTACTAAGTCTAACTGAATGCACCAATTTTTATGTGGGACGAATTTTTTTGAGAAAACAATATTTAAGAAGTTTCCCTTGTGGTTCCAAGATTTTGGCGGACACTGTACAATATCTGTAGCAATAACTGATTATTTTGTTTGCACATCTGAGTTGTTTTGATTAAGAAAAACATCCTTATGAAATGCGTTCAAAAGTTTTGCCAAATAATGGAAATGGCTGCAAGTAGAAATTAATTTTCATTTCCAGATTACTGCAGTTTCATGCCATGTGAAGTTTTTATAACTGTAAAAGTATAAAAAATACATGAAATTTTCAGCGAAGCCTTTCCCTAATGAATACTGCATTTGCAACATCCATATAAACGAACGAACACTTATTCCTGAATTAAAAGTAAGCTAATGTTGCATCCTAGACTATAAATAACAAATGAAACCCTTTAAACCGCGACAAAATGCCTGGCATAAATTCCCGTTTCAAGATAAGGCCGGTTTCTGCATGTTCACTGGGGGATGAAAAACTCTGAAAAACTTTAATTTTGCTCGTGAACCCTGTAAAATATTGCTTTAATCTCTGCAAAATGTGAAAAATAACACGTCTCTTCGCCTTAGCTGAATTTAAATTACTTTGTATAATCCTCAACAAGGCGGAATGAAAGCGGAAATGTTGCTCTTGCACGTTTCGAGCTTTACTCCAGACGGTTTATATGCAACACGAAATATAAAACGCGTGAGAAAATTAATGTTGTTGAAATTGATTCAAAGGTTTTTGAACGTATTAAGGAATTTACTGTATATATTTTCAGGAAAATTATCATCATTTTCGTCAATGTCAATTGACCCAAGGTGACAAGGTATACCACAAAAAAAATTGTATTTGATCGAAGCAGTTTTTAATTGTCCACTACTACATTAGGAGTGTGAATAAGAACTTTAATGAGATGTTCCTTATGCAGAACGATGAAGTCATTGTGTTTTTATTTTACAATTTATCACGTCCCCATGGAATGTAATGGAGGTTGGAAATCAACCACAGTAGCAGAAAGTTATTTCGACGAGTCTATGAAAAATAAATTTGATATCGGCAATAAAATACTGAATTATATCAATGAATCTGAAAACCTGCCATCCACTATAAGATCCTATACTCTGAAGCACAAGGAAAATACAAAAATTTCATTGCCGTGCCCAGATGCTTGAAATGTAACATCCAATCACTGTAACGATAAAACTGTTGATAATCAAATTATAATTTGAGATTTTTAATATAATTAAATCAATTAAAAGGTCATAATTCTGTTGTAAAATCATTATGTTATAGCCGTAGAAAAAGTATAGTGTATAACTTGCACGGAATGCTCATTCTCCACTAGTATGACAAAGTTCATACAAGTGAAAATGACTATCATTCCGTGCTAGTTATACAATATACTATTATCCTATACTTTTGTCATATCAAAATGTGGCAGATGCCAAAAATTCAATTCAAAATGAGTAGGTACTCCATCCATATCTCCATACAGGAAACCGTGTAAAAGATGCTGCTATATTAGAAGTAACGGGAATTGATCTTTCTGGACCACTATTTCTAAGAAAATTGCAGAAAAGTTTGAGTTGCAATTTTCAACTGCGCAATTTGTTGAGCTGTGCACCTCGAACTAGTAACTAGTGAGTTATGGATTATAACTCACGTTTATATTTCAAGTAGTATTCTGTTTATTTATTACTTTTACAAGCAGAATTCACATTGATATTGAAATTAAAGGAAAACGCTAAAGATTTCTTCGAATTTTGTTATGCACCGATTCTTCTAGGTATTCTTCATGTTATCCCCTACATTGGCCAAAAGGGTCGCTGGTTCCTCTGATTTCAAAAACATTGCAATTCTTCAACAACGTATTTAACAACGTATTTATTCCCACACACGGGCTGGTACACCTCCAATTTTTGTAAAAAACGAAAAAGCGGCTAGAACTAGTATTCTTTGGTCTCAAAGACATGTATTTTTCACAAAAATTGATCGGGTTGACTGGAAATCCTTCTCCAAGTATGGTGAAACTTCTCGATTTCTTGGTTTTATTGTCTGGCAAAACTACGTGGAAATAGTTTCCTTTGTCTTGAATATTTTCTATATTCAAATTGACCAATTCATCGCATCTACAAGCACCGACAATCTCCATTATCAAAGCCAGTACATCAACAAGTAAGTACTCGTCGTCAGGAGCTTCGTTCAAATACTTCTCTATTTCAAGTTGTTCTAATGTCTTGGATTTCTTTGGTTAATATCCCTGTGATTTCCTTTTCAAGAAGCTCGTTAGTTCGCCATATTTTGAAATGTTGTTTTTTTTTATAAAGGTGAATAGTCGAGCGAAGCATCGAGTATTTGGGGCAGAACGACGATGGGGCTAATGGTTTTGCAAATATAAAAAATTAGCCAATAGAACATTTTCATCGATAACTTTCATTTCCATTTATAGGATACTGAGACGCAAGTAGCTTTGATTTGATCACAAAACTTATTAATTATTATATCGTAAAAAAATATTTCTTCCACTTGTTGGATAAAACAAATCATCGTATGTTCTAGTTCAGTCGACAGATTGAAAAAAGTGGGGTTAGGTGGAAAAAGGTCGGAAGTTAATGAAACTTCAGGAGGTTCTTTAGGGATGGTTATTCAACATTTTCTCAAGTTTTTTGGGGGGGAAACTGCAAAATTTTTGACCTCTCTCCGGTTTTTCCTCGATTACATTTTTCTCTTATGTCCTACGGAAAAACATACCAATATTTTTTTGTAGAGCGTAAAATTTTATATAATTATGACTGAAAAAACATGTTCGTATATAAAATCGCTACCGAGATATGGCACGTCAAAAAAAAGGTCATGTTTCAAAATTTGCTAAGAAATGACAAAAAATGCAAAATTACAGCTTATTTCATTTGTTATACCCGAATTATGATGAAATGATTTAGTAATAATGGTTCTTAGTTGAAGTCACCAACTTTGGATACCCCACTCCTCCTTCCCCCACCCAACTCCAATTCTCAAAAGCTAACTTTCTGATGAAAGCCAACCATACCTATTCACATCGTTTTGGTATTGATATCAGTTACTTTTCGGATCGATATCCCCCCGTTCTCCTACATAATTATCCCAGGACAGGAAGAAAAAAAGACGTAGTTCTTTCGTGAAAAATATTAATGTAATTAACAATATTAAGTTATTCTCAAGGCATATATTATATTGAGGAATAAATATATTATAGCTAATCATAGTGGGTAGGTACTCATTTGTACTCATTACATTTCCTGCCGAGATTTCTTAGCCGCTGGTCCTGCTCGTAACAGTGCAGTGCTTGCATATTGTCCAGCATCGGAGACCTGCTATCTTGCAGCCGCAAGCTCCGCTGCTACAGCCTTTGCTGCACTTGCAGGAAACAATATGGAGGATGTCATCCGGCGCAGCATTTCTGGTTGTGGGGATTGGTAGTACCCCTCGTGTGGTTAGGCTCCAGTCCCATACTGATGGGAGGAGATCATTGCCCAACCATGCCTGTACTTGCTGGTAAGTGCGGAGGAAGTGGTACTTGGCAGCGTCCCTTGTTGGTGGTAGGCGGGCTAGTTGTAATTTAGCCTTCGTCACTGATCGTGTTAAAAATTGTTATCTTAAGTCGTCGAGATTGTCTCTGTCAATGTTGCCTCCATAAACTGCTACCAGGAACTTTTCTCCAGCGTCGCTGATCTGCTGAGGAGTAGCGTTTGGTGTGAGAAACGGGGCCACTACGGCAGAGAGGGAGGTATTCTTCATGTAGGTACTGCAAATTTTCTTCTTCACCAATCCAAACGGTGCTGAAGTGGTATCACAACCACTCACTGCGTGAAGGAAAAGTATGTCCTTGGGAGGAAAGGAACTTGGCGAGTAGAGGAAACTGGGGCAACTGCCTCTTCCACTTTTTTGAAGGTAGATGTTTTTTGTGGTAGTAGCTATTGCTGTCAACAGAATAAATATGTCCACATCTCCAGCAGTAATTATGACGCTGCCGAATTCGCTGGCCTTGGATATGGCTGTGTTGACGATCATCACGACGGCGTCCTCATATGCCTGCTTCACTTCGATGCTAGCATCCGTCATTCGTGTTATCAACATCGAAATGAATGCGCTCTTATTATGATTGTTTGCCAAGAACTTTTCCTGTGCTATGGTCACCATGGTAGATGAGGAGAACACTACTTTGGTTGCTGATTGTAATGCAGAACGGCGAGCTCGTTCTGCGGCTTTGGTGCTTTGATAGCCTGCGTTAGTGGGGTATCCATCAAATACAACAATCACATTGCTCCCAAAGTGTATCTGCACGTAGATGATGTACGTAGAGCATAGCATCACGAATGTGGTTGTGAGAGTTTTGTACCACACCACTTTATGTAGCAGGTATCCTCCATCAATCACGTTACATTTCCTGTTGCCAAAGTTGACTTCGTCTATGGGAGTGAAAAGTACATTGCAGACTTCGTTCCCTTGCGCATTCCCTCCTCACTAAAGAGTAACATAGGGAAGGGTGCGAGTTCAAACATGAATAGTTCTTTCAGATCTTCTTCAGATTTTTTGGCAATGCAGACACGCTGGAAGAGAGTGAGAGGATCGACAGTGCATTTTTCACCAGCAATTTTCAACGAGCAAGAAACGGAAGCGAGAGTCACGACCTTATCCTTCCGTTTCAGTTTCAATTTTTCAAAATTTCCTCCCACCACTTTCTTCATGCATGATATGCCTATCTGTTGCGCTAAGTGACAGTTCACTTCGTCATGACCAATGATTCCTGTGCTCAGAGAAACTATCGCCTGAATGTGAAGGAATGGGTGATGTTCAGTGAACCATGCGCGAAGTTTCACAATGTCCATGTTGTCTCTTACTACTCTGGTTGGTGTCATGTCCACATGCTGTTCAGATGACTCTGAGCGAACATCAGCGAACGAATCTATTTGTTCACAAATGCTTTGAAGGCACAACATGCCCAATGTCCATCTAGCAAGCACAGAATCGCTTACACCGCATTCACGAGTGAGTCCTTCATACCTCTTCATAGCCCGCATGAATACCTGCTCAATACTCATGTCAGACCAGATGCCCGACAAAATTTTTTTCTGATCGACGAATGGTGAAGTAGCCATCTGTGGTAAACCTCACATATTCGTGAGGATCCATCTTGTCCTGTAGGGTGACCATATCTTGGTAATAGACATAAGCACTTTTGGCATAATTCAGGTGTCCAGCAACGTTGAAGTACGGTATAATTTCCTTGACGCAATCTAAGCTTTTATGAAGTTCTTCAGCAGCGTACACATTCGAAAATATTGGATCCATAGAGCAGCCGTTGGCCCTCTTTTTTCAATAGTGGTCAGCATTTCTGAAAATCGCTCAGTCACAGCATGGAAGTTGGGATCATCAGCTGCCCTCAAGATAATGGACCTATCCGAGAAATTAAGCACATGGTCTAGCGCTGTCAAGTCTTGTTCAGTGAAATAAATTTCTTCAAAAATTTTGCCTGCCAAAGCAGCATGTGGACGCGAACAGCCCTAGCGTACGCATGTCCTGTTAGGATTTTTTCAACACTGTTGATGGCGTAAATTGTGCTGAAACCACTCCCATGATTATGCCCATCGCCCCCATAAATTACATTAATAGGTGAAATTTGGCTGCTGATGACACCTTCAGGTGGGCTACTTCAGATTTGGTGGCTACAGCTTCCCGGGGAGTTACAGCCATGATTCCTCCCATGGCGTGGAATGTGTCATGACCATCCAAAGTATTAACATTAAAGTCCGCATTGTCAAATATGAACTGACCGAATGGATTGGCAGACTCCGCAGTACTTTCAGATTGCAGCACGTAAGACCATTCTAGCCTGTTGGCTTCTTCGTAAGACGATGAAAAGCCCATGGAAGATAGAAAATTCAGGAGATGTTTAGAGCCATACTTCTTGTAAACAAACACGGAAACAGCAGTCATGATGGAGGATGGAAAAGATTTGGGGCGCACTGCTATCATGATTTCATGAGCCAGAGCATTTATTTTTCCAAGAGTTCAAGGTTCGTCGTTTATTGGTCAAAATCAACACATGGATTAGAAAAAGCAGTGTCTCCGGAACCGCAGTTTGCAAGAAGTTGTCAATCGGAGGATACTCAGCTGTGTTGAATACTCTGGAGCGGATGTCATCCAAAATTATTTTTCCAGGTGCCTCCACAATTCGACGTCTTTCTTCCTGTGCGTCTACTTTCCTTTCGGTGGAGTACCAGTTATCGTACAGAATTTTATCACCCACCCTCTTCAGACTGACAATAGGCCCTCTCCTTGATTCTGAAATAATGATTTGGTCCCCATATTTCATCTGAAGACGGCTTTTGATAGTTTTGCTGTGTGGTCGACGGTCTTCCTCAATCAGCTCTATCAGCTGCTGAATGGAAAACTGGCATTCATCACTATTCTCGTCGATATATGAAAATATCACCTGTTCATCTGCTGAAAGTTTCCTTTTTACACTGGACTCCAACAGTCTGGCAACTCCTCTGGCTTTCACTACAGTTAGTTCACCTGCTTCAACTCCTCCTTTATAAATAAAACACAAGTCTGATCCACGAGATGTAGACGCCATCTCAGAAAATTACACAAAAACCAAAACTGTCAATAACACTCGATGCTCCTTTCGTTAACAAAGTTATTCACTTCAAGAACTGAAGGTTTCTAATGTTACTTATCTAACTTAATCTTATATATACTCTGAGTGGTTAAACACTCTCTGTTCCATTTTTACCAATCCTTGATTTTAATTTTCTTATTACCTATTTGACTATTCTACCTGAGGTACTTATACCCTTCTATAATTACTATTTTTCGATTTCTTCTTGGAATTAATGAATAATAAGGTCATGTTGAAAGAACAAAATAAAAAGTGATCTAATATGACCTCAAAAATCGAAAACAAATAGGTCTAGGTAGCGCAGGTAGAATAGACAAATTTCATCCTTCTATGTTGAATATTGGCTCATCGTTTGCATTTCGCAGTTCCTCGGAAGCAGTGTTCATCTATTGTTTTCCAGCTTTTTACTGCTGTAGCTGATCACACACTCCCCTCGGCCCGACACTCTCTTGTCCTTGGGAGGAACGACTTGACACCTGGTGGGCAAGCAGGGGTGGGGGTTACCTAAAGTTGGTGATTTCAAGTAGGAATTATAATAGCAACTACATTTCGTCATAATTCTTGTATAACAGAAGAAATAGGGTGGAATTCTGCATTTTGTAGCGAAATTTGAAAAATTACCTATTCTTCGAAGCGCCATATCTCGGTAACAAATCAACATACAAACATGTTTGAGGCAACGAATTCGTAGGGAATTTGACGATCTACAAAAAAGTATAATAACGTTTTTGCTGTAGAACGTAAGGCAAAAAAGTTATTGAGGAAAAACCACACCAAGGTCGAAAAATTTGCAGTTCCCCCCCCCTACTTTTTTAGCACAGGGTCCTCGAGGTCCAAAACTTGAGAAAATGTTAATCAACCATCCCTGAACAACATCTTGAAGTTTCATTAACTTATTTAGGGTCTGCTTAGTCGGTACTGGATACTCCGTTACCAGGAGTCCCCGTACACTGTCTTTCAAAAAGTCTTCCTCAACTAACTGCTTCCTCAAGATAGATCTAGAGTAGAGAACTTGTACAAGTTTATCCATGATCTCCCTTTCTGTTCATTCATATAATTGTATAATTATTTGATTTGGTTAGGAGTATTCGAGGATACGCTTTTCATATAAACAGTTTCTTCTGCATAATTGTTCCAGCGACTTTCTCAAGATTATTTTGTTTTTGGCGAGTACATGGATTAGAACTAAATTGTGTGAAATCTACTTCTCCAAAGCAGCATGACATGTGTTAAATTTCACAAGAATAATATCAACTGGTGTTTCTTGTCACTGAGACTGAGCGAAATTCTCATTCATTTGGGACTAATGTTCTTTGAATTTTCAAACAGGTTCGATTGGTAGAGGTCCCACTTTGTTCACCTATTAAGTCTTGTTAGTTTTGGTGATTATAGCTGCAGTGGTGATGTTCAGTACTTCCTTTCTTCGCGAGGTCAGCATGTTCTTGGCCATTATATATATATTAATGGGGGAAATTCCAAAGTTCAGTGAGTGCGCTGAGCAGAGTGTCCTGAACGAAATTCCGAACAGAGAAAACTACAAAGAAGCATTTACTAGAGGTTATGAACGCATTTTGAACTTCAATATGGAAGATGTTTGATATTGCGGGAAGTATTTTGGAGTTGCCATCGAATTCACGCTCGTCTGGGAAGCCAAAATGACCAGAAATTGCTTTAGGGGCCATTGGACCATCAACCACATGCATGTAGTAAGTTAACGGGATTTAGACCTAGAATAATTAACGATATTTTCCATTTAGACGATAATGAAATCGTACAGACTGGAAATGTCAACTGTTATTTAGAAATAATAGACATCACAATCACCGTAGAATACTCAAATTTCAAAAAGAGGTTGAACTGCATTAAACAGAAATAATTTCCCTACGAACTCCTCAAGGTGGGTTATAAAATTCCATCAACGGTTCAAGGACTCACCATGGAAAGGGATCTGTAAAATATCATGGGAGTATATGTTCCTGAGGGGATTACCTGTACAAAATGAGAGTGCAGACGCAGACTCTATAGGAAGTCACCGAAAGCAACGCAACTCCCAATCTGAAATGCGAGGTACCTGATCGTGGAAGGACCAGACTTTTAATTGAAATATATCGACTGGTACGCTGCCGTCCCTAGCAAAAATGCCGTATCTGCATCCAATATCTTGCTTACAATTCTGTAAATCCGACCTTCATACGAAGGCAATTCTCAAACTTTTGTAAATACGGCAAAATAATTTACTAACTTGAGCTATAAACTTGGAGTATACACCATTTTTGCTTGGTAAAACGCAAAATTTATATGTTTTCAAACCTAAAGAATCCAATATCTCAATATTTATATTTGTTGTAGATACGGCATTTTAGCTAAGCACGGCAGTACGTGGGACAATCAATCAATCAATATATGCTTCATTGTCAGAAAAATTCAATTTCTATTGGCAAAGCCAGTATATGTAAATCAAACATAAAGGAGTTAAAAACTAAATAAAATGTAAACAGTGCATTTCATTTAAAACAAGCCCTGAATAACTGTTGGTACAATGATTTCCAGGAAAAATAAAAAAACACGTCAACAGTAGTATAAAGTAACTTTCCATATCGCACCTCAAGAGCATGTCACCATTTTTTTTTTATGGATCAATCACCCTATATTGTTTCGCATTATCAGATGCTCTATGATGAACAGATTTCAAGAAAGTATAAAACATATGGTCTGAAGCTACAAAATATTTGAGTTGAAAACGAGCCACCCTAAATAACTTTTGAAACAATGATTTGCAGTAAAAATGAAAAACATGTCAACAATTATACAGGAGGCCACATTTTGAAATATTCTTTCTAAAGACAAATATGAAAGCAATAAATCAGAAAAAGAGATTTTTATTAAATTCTTGAATCAAAATTTGATGACTTGACAATGAAAAGAAAGAAATTTTCTATAGTAAATGTTCAAAATCGTTACCACCAACTTCCATACAATGGTACAAACGAGCTTCCATTGCCGCCCTCACATGGTTGAGAATCTCTTGAGTTATTTCTCTGCAATGCCTCATGATATTCTCTCTCAAATCATCTAATATTGTTGATTCTATCTCATACACTTCAGACTTCGAATGACCACATAGAACGACATATAAAGAAGTGAGATCCGGAGTCCTTGGTGGCCATTCTGTAGGACCTCTTTGGCCAATCCAGCGACCAGGAAAATGATCATCCAAAAATTGTCGCACTGGAGCTGCATAATAAGGAGGTGCACCATCCTGCTGAAAAACTATTTCATTTTCGAATAAATTCAATTGCCCCATTGATGCACGGTATTATTCGATGTTCCAACATATCCAAATATTTCTCACCAGTCAAATTATCATCGATAAAAAAGGTCCTATGATGTGGTGATGTAGTCACCTAAAATTCCTGCCCAAATATTCAGTTTTTGAGGTCGTTGAGTATGAACTTGACGGTATAATTGAGATTTCTTATCACTCTAATATCGATAATTTTGCCGATTCACCTCTACATTCAAACTAAACGTACTTTCATCCGAAAAACAAATTCTGATGCAAGTTGATCCGTTCAGTGAGACTTTCACAATACTCGATACGTCTATCAAAATCATCTTCATTCAATTCATGAACTAGTCTGGATGGAATTTGTACTTATGAAGGATCCTGAAAACATTTGTACGACTGATTCTTGAGATAACTTAGTAAGAGGTTACGCATTTTCCATTAGTCCAACTTGCCCTAAAACTGCAATAGAAATAGCTTCATCGTTGACAACTCCTGAACGGTTATGCTTTTTATTGTTAACAGATCCAGTTTCCATAAATTTGTTCAATAATTTCTGAATGATTATCATTGAACATACGGGCAGCAGCTTTAGCACTATTCCCATTCTGGTAGTACAAACTCATTGTTTCAATTCGTTCGCGAAGTGTATGTTAAACCATTGCTCTCAAGAATAAGAATTCACAACAACTGAAACACCAATTGTAACTTCACCTGGTAGGTAATCGTTATTGTACAATGAGACAAATACAAAATGAAGAGAATATCGAAATCAAACTTAACTAGGCTTAATAAGACTTCAGTATACTTCAGAAAAACACCAATGAAACCTAGGTAACACATAGGACAGAAGTTCATCCAGGGTGCATGGCTCGTTTTCAACTCAAATAATTCTTAGCTTCCAAACCATAATGTATTCCACTTTAATGAAATCTGTTCACCATGGAACATCTGATAATGCAAAACAATATAGGGTGATCCATTAAAAAAATGGTGACATACTCTGGGGGTGCGATAGGGAAAGTAACATCAAATCTGATTATGTCAAAATGTGCCCCCCTGTATACTATTGTTGAGGTGTTTTTTTATTTTTCCTGAAAATCATTGTTCCAAAAGTTATTCAGGTTGGCTCGTTTTCTACTCAAATAATTTTTAGCTCCCGAACTATAAGCGTCAGACCATATGTATTATACTTTGTTGAAATCTGGTCATCATGGAGCATCTGAAAATGCGAAATAATATAGGGTGATCCATTTTAAAAAATGACGACATGCTCTGGGGGTGCGATAGGGGAAGTAACATCAAATGGGAATATGTCAAAATGTGTCCCACTGTATACTATTGTTGACGTATTTTTTATTCTAACCTAAAAATTCGAGAATCATAAATGATCGTATCGATCTTTCGAAGAACTGATATTCGAAGAACTGAACATTACAAAACTGTAATACCGTCAAAGGAGAATGACAGAAAATGGGAAGACAGATATTTGACCAAACCAGCAAATCAGAAAATATTTTGTAGAAGTGGAAAAATATCGGAACAGAATATTATAAGAATTAAAATCGTCGAATCCATAGAGTACAAGATCTTAAATTTCCATATTGAAAATAATCACAAGAATAAATAGTAGAATCGAAAAGGACAGAACCGAAAAATATCAGAATTTGGAGAGGGGATAGCGGATGGCTCTAGTCTCTCAGAGATGGAGCAGCGTGCGGTCAATATTACAACCTAACCTAACCTAACCTAACCCAACCTAACCTAACCACCTAACCTTTTTTTCTTTTTTTTTGGAGTAGGAAATCCATCATGGACACCGGCCGCTTGGGTTCCATCACGAACCGGAAGTACCGGACTCTTACCGGCTAAAACCTACTCAGGCCCCTCTTCCCAACCCGGAACTGTCTTGTGGACATACCATCAAGTTGTGCGGGCGTTTTCTGTTTGTGTCTCCTCCTGTTGACTTATGCCAGTACTTGCCTTTGGAGAGCTCTTTCCTCCATTTCTTTTTTTGCATGGTTTTCCGCATAAAATCGAAACCAGCCTCCCATCTGCTGCTGACCATGTGGTTAACAAGATTTTCAGGGGTGGGTTCCTCCCCGAAGGCGGATTCCAAGGTGGTCCTCTCCCGATTCCACCTGTCATACTCGAAGATCGTGTGGTATGGGTCGTCAAGTGCTGTGCAATATTCGCAGCCGTCGTTCAGGGATTTACCTATCTTATAAGTATATGACTTAAAAGAGCCGTGGCCGCTCAGCGCCTGGCTGACGTAATAATCCGTGTTTCTATGGGGGCAGTTTAGCCATAACCTAAGATCCGGTATGATCCTTTCGTCCACTGAGCCTTGCTGTTATTATTTTCCCATTGGGTTTGCCATCGTGCAATGGTCCTGTCCCTTTGCTGTTATTTTAACTGTCTGGTCGCTTCCGATGCATTTGAGATTTGAGTTCTCTCGTTGATCATAAGATCTATAGGGGGGATGGCTGTGATCACGCACAGTGCGTCCGCTGACACCGTCCTATAAGCCATAGCGACGCGAAGTAGCATTATTCGCTGGGAGGAGATTAACATGTTTCTATATCTTTCAACCCTCAGTACATGTTCCCATACCGGTGCTGCGTACAGTAAAACCGACTGGGTCACGCCGTACATAATTCTGCGCTTGCTTATGGCCCCCGTATGTTAGGCCAAATCCTTGTTAGGGCTGACACTTGCCTGTCAGCCTTCTCGCACGCTCTTCTAACCTGTTCGTTAAATATCTGCTTGTCATCAAGTCAGATTCCAAGGTACTTAATGAACTTGGACGGTGTTATGGTTACCCCCGCAACATCAAAGCTGATTCCATCTCTCTTCCTGGGTCCCCTGATAATAATGGCTCCCGTCTTCTGTGGGGCAATATCAAAGCCATGTTCCGACGTCCATTGTATGATTCTGGCCAAACTTAGGTTGGCATTTCCTATCAGATCCTCTTTACGGTTGGCAGTGATTATCAGTGCCAACTCGTCGGCATATGGAACAGTGTTACAATTTGTTGGCAACTGCAGTTCCAACACTCCATTGTATAGGAGGTTCCGGACCGAGGACCGAACCCTGTAGAACTCCCTGCGTCAGCTCCATTTTATGAGCCCCTGACCATATTGCCTGGTCTGTTAAGTAACTAACTCTTACCCTGGTTACTTGGTCACTTATATGTGTACGGCCCAGTGCCTGTATGATGAGGTCCCATCTTGCCGTGTTGAACGCGTTCTTAATGTCAATCGTTATCACTGCCGCCCATGTCCTGCTATGCCTGTTTGCTAAATCCAGAAGATATTGTATTGCCCCAACTGTGGACATCCCCGCCCTGAAACCGAATTGGGTATGTGCCAATCCCGACTCTATCTATCTCCTCCACCAATCTGGCTTTCAGTAGGTATTCCAGGATCTTCCCAAGGCCATCTAGCAGGCATATCGGTCTAAATTTGTTGGTTATGCGCGGGTTCCCTTTCGGGATCAGGATCGCCTTGCCACTTTTCCACTTACTCGGGAAGATTCCGTGTCTATAGCACTCGTTCATGAGATCCAGTAGTTGCTCAGGAATCACCTCTATGGCCAGCTTCACGGCTTCAAGTAGGATTTTGTGAGGACCCGGACTTCTTCCGGACTTCAGTCTTTTCCTCGCTTCCGTGAGTTCCTGCATAGTAAAAGGTTGTGGCACCCCTTCATAATCGTGTCTGGAGTGTGCTACCGTAGGTGCAGCTGGGAAGAGCTCTCTCATAACCTCGTCTTTCTTTTGCTGATCCATTTCATATGGGGATCTGAAACCCTTGATCTCTCTAAGGGCAATTTTGTATCCCTGGCCCCAGGGATCGTCCTCCAATCTATCGCATAAAGCCCGCCATTCTTCCTTTTGTGACCTGTTTATCTCCTTTTTAAGTCCTCTTCGGGCTTCCTTGTATGCCCTTTCTCCGATTTCTATGTCCTCCAGTGGGGCGCGTGTACGCCGAAGTCTTGTGATTTCCCGCCTGGCTCGGTTGCATATGTTCCTCAACTCCTATATGGTATCGCTCCACCAGACTGGCTGCTGCCTGGACGCGCCGGCCTCATCTTGCCGCAGGCTCAACTTTTGGGCGCTCAGCATGGCTTGTGTAAGTTCTTTAACACACTTGATTTTGTGTCTAAGGAGCTGTAGTGTGTCCCGGAATATGGTTGGATCCATGTGCATCTTCATGTGATTTTCCACCTTTGGGACTTTTGGTTGGTCTTCACTTTGTACATAACGTACCTATGGAGGCTACCACTTTCGGTCTGCGTTACGCGCCAATCCTTGATTTTTGTGGAGATCCGACCAGTGGACAAAGTAATGTCGATAATTGAGGACTTCGCTGCTCTAATAACGATGGGCTCGTTTCCAATGTTGTTCACCGTCATGTCAGCCTCATGGATCCATTCTTCTACGTATCTTCCCCTGGAATCTGTTCTTGTGGAGTTCCACATACTAGATTTGGCATTTAGGTCGCCCGAGATGACTACTTCCTTGCCCCCGGCACGCACGTGCTGTTCTAACCTGTCTATGTATATCTTAAAATCCTCCAGTGTAATGTTAGGCGAGACATAAGAATTATACAGGGTCCAAGCTTCAAACCTGAGACAGGTGAAGCCGTGTCCTGAGTCGTGGGCGACTACCCCGCATATCTGGTTTCTGCACCAGACCGCGGTGTCCTCGTCCGGGTCTATGATCCATCTTGGGTCCTTACGTACAATAGCGCGGTTAGGCTCCTGTATAATTACTATGTCCGAAATTGTTTCCCCGGCCGTCCGCTGTAAAAGATGGTGTGCATTCCTTCTCCTGTCGGTGTTCAGCTGGAGGATCTTAATGCTATCAGGTTTTTCCTGTTTCTTTTCCTCGGTTGGCTGTTTTGCTGGGTGGTGGTATTTATTTCAACGGTGGTGTTGCTGCAATGGAAGACGGCTTCTGTCATCTTCCGTAAGAGTAGAATCGAAAAATGAGATAGCGGATGGCTCTCAGAGATGGAGCAGCGTGCGGTCAATATTACTAAATTCTAATATCGGAATTAATTCGCTCATCCCCTCCACAATTTCTTCTAGATTTCGATTCTGACCGTTTTCAGTCTGACACATTTTGTTTCCAAGAATTTTATGATACTACAGATTCAATTTCAGATAATTTGTTGGATTTACGTTTTTAGATACGATTATATGTTGTTTTTATGGAATTACATTTCGATATTTTTTGAGCGTGATCGTTTTATGTTTTGAAGTGCTTAGATTTTTGAGATTTGTAATTACTTATTTCTCATTTCGGTCACTTTCCAATCTTGCCGAATTCAGACCTATGAAATCTGGTTCTACTGTTTTCGCGTATGATGCTTCATTGTTTATTATAAAAACATATTAGATGAATTTCAATTTGGATCATAAATAATTTTTAATCATTCAATTCTGCTGTTTTTAAGACCTATAAAATGTTATTCTGAAACATAATTGATTTTCCATTTTGTTGGTTTTACATGTTACTGGTTTTTTCATTTATCGATATTACAAAAATAATTCTGCTATTCTATGGCCCACCGCTTTGAACATGTATCGTAATGCTCTTTTCTGTAGGATGAGTATACTGTTCATTATTTGATCACTATAACTTCCCCAAAAAGGAACACCATATCGCAAATGGTATTCAATGAGCGAATGGTACACCATCTTTCTAGATGAGATGCTCACTTCTTGTGAGACTAGTTTCAAAGCGTAACATCTAGAAGACAATTTTTTTCTCACTAATATGATATTTCCCTCGAATTTCAGTTTGCCATCTACGTTAACATCTAAGTATTTTGTGAAAGATTTGGTCTCAATATTACTTGTTTTTAGCGGTATATCGTTAAGTACACATTTGAATGTTAATGAATTTGTTTTATTTTTGTTGAAAGGGAGACGATTGGAATCACACCAATTTTTAAATTGAGTTATATCTTTTCTTACAACTTCGTTCAGTTCTGTGCTGTATGATGGTCGTGTCATCCGCAAATAGTATGAACGTTTCTGAGATATTGGTCTTTGTTAAATCGTTAACGTAGAGTGAGAGTACTGGACCAAGAACGCAGCCCTGGGAACCCCACAACTGATTTCTGCTATTGAAGATTACTTAGTGGTTTTCACAATTTGGTTACAATTTGGTACAAGATTGGATCCATTGATAAGGCAAAGAAAAAAATTGGCGTGAGTTATTCAAAATAATACTATTCATAATGAAATATAAGGAATGATATCTTGAACATTCTCTTCTGTACAGTTAATTCAATTGGAATAAAAAAATATTGAACAGATCTGATCAGTCATGCGGTATTATTTGGTTCTATTGAGTATTGAAACACCCTGTATATTCCAGTGATTTGACTACATACTATTGGGTCGTATGGATAAAAGCTAGCGAATGCTTATATTATAGATCTGACTCTTCCATAACTTTACAAAATGAATAAGTCTGTTAAAAAGTAGCCATATTTTCTTTAAATCTTATTCATACAAATATATTTTGAACATTACGTGAAATAGATTACAACTTTCATTTTTCAATACTCGCACATTTTATTGTTTGTTATGAATCGATTGCTAATCCAAACGCATAAAACAAAATTGGCTTTTTTTCAATGTTATTCAATGACACACTTTCACTCACTTCAAATTAATTCAAAATAAAAAATATTAATCCACTGTTTGTTTTTATTCTGTCGAAAAATGTAGGTTAAATTATGAATTGTGACATAAATGTGTTTTATTTCAGCGGAAAGCTATTATTTCTTTTTTATCGATTAGTTGGTTTTTTATTCATCGTCGAGTTCATTCCGACGGACGGGATGCAGTTATTTTTCCGACGGTTTTCATTATTCTTTATTAGGCATTCAATCATGATTCTATGCTCATTCCAACATTGTTGAAAGTTATTTGTAATTTTTATCTTCACGATCAGTTATGATATACTTATCAGATGATGGTGAGAAGAAATGTGAAATTTTTGTGAGCTGAACAAGACAGAAATTTTGCAATTCAAGTGCGATTTCCAGGCAGAAATCAACTTACTGTTCCTGTGAGTTTCTTTAAGGGGCCGCTGAAATAATAACTGATTGTGTTTCTTTACGGTTCATCTACCATCGTGACTTATATTATTCGGAAGGCAGTATTTGTGACACAAAGTTCTATAAGAATAAAAATAATTCACGCTATAAAAGGGTGAGGAATTGTTCATTAACGAATCATTTTTATTTCGATAAATAATAAGTCGGTCGGTGAATTGAAATTTCTTGAATTATCAAATTCAGTTATGATGAAAAGAGTGATGGAGGATCTTAGCCAAAAAAGTTACCTACTTACTACTTATTCAAGAACCAAGAAATACACTTGTCAGCATCGAACTGTTGGAACTGTTATTTCAAATAAGGTTGGACACTGTACCATTTGAAAGTATGACTGAAATGTATTTGAAATGTTTACTGTTTTCGGTCAAAATGTATTAGCTATGTGGAGTTAGATTGTAAAATTTTCATTACTATTTTTTTGTCAAATGGCAACTTGGTGGCTCATCGAGTTAGAAAAATAGATAATTTCAATACGATGAATTTTATTCCGCACACCATTAGGTTTAGAATAAATTTCCGATAAAATATTTGGAAAAATTACGTTATAACTTTTTGAACATAAAGCACCTGTTGAAAATTAAATAATTATATTGAAACTACCCATTTATATATCTCCAGAGTACCAGATGTTCAAAGTGACCCATCTTGTTGCTGACATCATAGGCGAACTTTCCTTATTGTTGCTCCAACAACGTTTCTCAACTGTCTTGGTGTAATTCTGTGAATATTTGCTCTTACTTTGTCCTCCAACTCAAGTGATGTGACAGGAGGTATATTATATGAACCTTGTTTTAATAGATCCCCATAAAAAAATCTAGAGGCGTAAGGTCAAGTGACCCGGAAAGTTTTTCAGGAAGGAATGAGTAAAGTTATAAAGTGAAAACAACCCTATATTACCTCGCCGGCCACTTGACTAGACCCATATTTCCAATTCAGTTTTCGTTGTATGTTTCATGCAGATATTTCGTAATAGACCTCATGTTGTGTCATGGAGCACCGTCTTGTTGATATGAATAATCCAACTCGACTTATTGATAAAACTTCGTCCAAGAAATGGTCAATTTCCTATACGTGAGGAAACTTAATTAGATATCTAGCCCCTGTCAGGGGACCGTCCAACATCATAGAGCTTAAAATTCTGTCCACCTAAATCCCAACCCAACAATTTAAACCAAACAGTTCTTGGAAATTTCCTTCCTCCATCAAGCATAAATCTGCATCGAACCAATATCACTTATCATTTCTGTTGAAATGTCCCAAATTAGTGAAACAGGTTTTGTCAGTATATAGAATTTTATTTGGAAATGTGTTATCCTCCAAATATTTTACAAAAAACCGATTGCAATACTCAAGTTTTCTTGCATTATCGTTTTGGTACAAGTGCTGGTGTAGTTGATATTTTAATATGAATGCTATTTTTATGTCTTTTCAAAATGTTAGCTGCTGTGATCCTTGAGTAGGGTATCAATATTTACTTGACAACAACAAACGAATCGTTCTTGTCATTATCAGGGACACTGCATTTTTTTAACCAGTTTTGGAAAATAGTATCGGGTCAAGTGACGTCGATCAGGATAGCTCTGTAGAGACGTGCAGCATCGGTTGAATTTTGCATTCACTCTCCAAAAACTAGCATATCAACTTTTTCAGTTCTTGTATAAATATTGCTATGTTCTATGTTTTCAGAAAATGAGATACACAATAACTATCAAATTGACTTAATAGAGATAATTTAATGATTTTGTTTCAGTTGTATTGGTCACAGGCTACTCGATAATCTCAAAAAATCTATTTTCAGTTTTTTATCTTAAGTTCCCTTATTACAACATAATAGAGTGCGGTATCAAATCAACCGTAATAAAACGCTATTTTTTCTAACCCGACGAGCTACCACATTGCCATTTGAAAAAAATAATAATAAAAAATTTTATAATTCAACTTCACATAGTTAAACCATTTTGACAGAAATCATTAAAATTGTGTTCAAACATTTCAGCACTAAAATTAGTTATTTAAACGTATCCGTAGCCCTCTAGAATAAAAAAAAAATTAAAAATGTTACAAAGAGTAACAAATTAATCATGGTATTCTAAATGTCAAATGGAGGTGTCCCTTTTAAGAATCGAAAATGTATGTTCACTTCCAGTTGATCCGAAAGGACCACTCACACTTCTTACGCAAATAGTCTTTCGGTCAAATTGTCCAAATTTCAATGTGTTGCTGAACTCGGCCTTCTGAAAAGAAGTTACTGTGGACACACAAGAATTCTATGTATACTTTACGAGATACAGAGTGTTGAAGTTGTAATATGTCACTTTCAGGCTATTATTAACTGCACTTTATTGGAGGTAATATCACAAAATTATTAGTTGGTTTTTTATCCACACCACAATATTACACTTGGCCAGTACAACAGTATATTTTCTGAACCTTTTACATGAATAATATACAGGGTAAATTATGACTTTTTCCGAGTTACACAAAATGAAAATTATTTCAGAATGAAGCATCAACGTCAAGAGTCGGATCATTCGAAAATTGAAGTTTCTGATGTGTTGAATATACAGGTTCCTGCAGCAAGGGTGCGGTCTTCCATATCTATATTATGGTAATAGATAGATTCAATAAGCAAAATAGTACTATTTCCTGAGCTCTTCAAATTGAAAATGATGGCACTCACAAAGGGTTATCAGTTTTTTCTGGGCGGGTCCCAACTTTGTTTTTTTGAATGGCAACTACTATTTTTTATCAGTTTTTCGGTTTTTACATAAGAAATAAAAGGTTCTTTATAAAGATCTTTTTTTCGAAAATATTGACGGTTTTCGAGATTTTTAGCAAGACAGCTTTTTTCCCAAAATTCGTCACTCATACTATTTGAAATTATGAAGTTGTGCCAAGTCCTATTGAAATGAGTCTTTAGTCAAATTATGTAAGTTGATGACTCTCTCAAACGATATATCGAAAATCGACCTGTGATATATATAGGGTGCCAAAAATAGTTTGCCAAATATTGTAAATAAAAATGTGCAAAATCTTCCTTATTTCAAACGGAGCATCCGGTATATTATCGATCCATAAGAAGCGCCAACAAGTGCTGTACAAATTTCATCAAATATTCCCTATGGTAAAAGTCAATAGTGTTCTATATTTTTATTTACAATGTTTGGCAAGCTATTTTTCGCACCATGTATATCACAGGTTGATTTTTGATATATCGTTTGAGAGAGTCATCAACGTTCATAATTTGACCAAAAACTAATTACTTGGCACAGCTTCATAATTTTAAATAGTATGAGTGACAAATTTTGGAAAATCAGCAGTCAGGCTAAAAATCTCGAAAACTGCCAATATTTTCGAAAAGAACATCCATATAAAAAACCTTTTATTTCTAATGTAGAAACCGAAAAACTGATAAAAAATACTAGTTGCGATTTAAAAAAACAAAGTTGTGACCCGCGCAGAAAAAACTGAACACCCTGTGTGAGTGACATCATTTTCAATTTGTTGAGCTCAGGAAATAGTATCATTTTGCTCATTGAATGATCCATCTATATATTACCGTAATGAAGATATGGAAGACCGCGCCCTTGCTGCAGGACCCTGTATACGATGAGATCGGATGAATTCGAGAAATACGTATTTTGTTTTGTTGTCACAGAGGACATCAAGTATACGCGTATCTGTTATATTATATTCTTTGGATTACGTGATTTGATCAATTCAGTGCACCAGTTATATGTGCCATGTGGCCTCTTGACAGAAATCAAATTACGAATATTATACTCCAAGTATATACGAGATTGGTAAGAAGAATTACAGAAATATCCTGTATAAAAAAACGGATTGGTTAATTTTCCTGATTTATTCTCATTTAACAGAGGATATATCATAATATATATACTTTTGTGGAAAATACACAATTTTTCTGTGTCTCGTTTTTGTTTGAGGATAGAGATGCTGATATTTGAAATTGATTCCTGACGAAATAACTCTACATTTTCTCCTTGCTGCGAGTGCTCTCAGATTATAGATATACAGAATTTGTTCAAAATACGGCGTTAGTCCTTTTTGAAATAACGATATAAGCTTATGAAGTTTACACCATGGCCGCCCTCAGTACAAACATATTAATTGATGCTAACAGTAATACAGGGAGAGTTCTTACACCTAAATTATCAAAAAAAGCTCTTCTTGACCCTACCCCTTTTCCAACAGGTCCGTATTTAAAAATTCGAAGATGGGGATGGCCCAAGTCAGATGACACCCTATATAAAAGATTCGTGGACATATTCTGATAGCCCACATTAAGTGCCAATAGCAAAATGTAGACAGATTTTCAATATGTCTGCGAATAAAGAAGATACAGGCAAAAAAATAATTTGGAATTTTTTGTTTTTTCCTGTATATCTCCAGAACCAAAAGAGCTGAATTTGATTTTTTACATCATTGAATAGGTCATTAATCGAATAAATATCCTACCACCCTTGTGGTCTGTATAAAAACAAGGAATACTAAATACAATAAAATAAATTGATAGAATTAAAGAAAAAGGTTAAAATTAAGTGATCTAATCAATAAACTTATAAAATAAGAAATTAATCAATAAAGTTTTAAAATAAATAATTATTTTGTATATATATATATATATATATATATATATATATATATATATATATATATATATATATTCTCAATATTTTTACAATAAATAAAACCTTCTAATAATTTTGTGATATT